>JAGIQG010000038.1:15398463-15713237 GCA_024679065.1 Sphyrna mokarran | reverse complement strand
GGCACGACCTACCCTTCAGAATACCATGCTGACTTTCCCCAATCAATTCGTTACTCTCTAAATAACCATAAATCCTATCCTTAATAATTCTCTCCAATACTTTGCCCACAACAGAAGTAAGACTCACCGGTCTATAATTCCCTGGAAAGTCTCTATTCCCCTTCTTGAACAATGGGACCACATTCGCTATCCTCCAGTCTTCTGGCACTATACCTGTAACCAACGACGACCTGAAGATCAGAGCCAGAGGCTCTGCAATCACCTCTCTCGCCTCCCAGAGAATCCTAGGGTAAATCCCGTCCGGCCCAGGGGACTTATCTAACTTCAAACCCTCAAGAATATCTAGCACATCCTCCTTATCTACTTCAATACTTTCCAGTTTACAACCCTGAATCCCAGTGTTCTCCACAACTACATTTACGTCTCCCTGCGTGAATACCGAAGAGAAATATTTGTTCAGTGCCTCTCCAATCTCTTCAGGCTCCACGCACAACTTCCCACTGCTGTCTCTGGCCGGCCCTAATCTTGCCCTAACCAATCTTCTATTCTTAACATATCTCAAGAAAGCTTTAGGATTCTCCTTGATCCTATCAGTCAAAGTCTTCTCGTGTCCTCTTTTAGCTCTTCTCAACTCACTCTTTCGCTCCCTCCTGGCTAATCTATAGCTTTCCAGTGCACTAACTGAGCCTTCAAGCCTCATCCTGACATAAGGCTCCTTTTTCCTTTTAACCAGCGAATATGATAGACCGAGTCCAATCATACCGAAACCAATGGATTAGATCAGAGATCTGCAGTCTTGACATATCCAGTATAAATAGTGTTAGACATGGAACAAATGTTGGACATGCCGTTAACATTAGATGACACGGTGGCAAAGTGATCAGCACTGCTATCTCACAGCGCCAGGGACAAGGGTTCAATTCCTGCTTTGGGTGACTTTATGTGAGGAGTTTGCGTATTCTCCCCTTGTCTGTGTGTTCTAATTTCCTCACAGTCCAAAGATGTGCAGGTTCAGATGATTGGCTAGGCTAAGTTGTCCCGAACATTCTCAAGATGCGTAGGTTAGGAGGACCAATGGGCCATTTATGTCGAGTTTTAGAATCAGGGTCGGGGTAAGATATTCTTTCAAAAAAATGGTGAGACTCGATGGGCCAAATGGCCTCCTTCTGCAGTCTAGGAATTCTATCATTCTATAAACAAGCCACAAGAATCTCATCATTACTAGTGAGGGAGACCAGAGCATCAGTACAAATGACGAGACTGAAACATTAGCAGCCACCTTCAGCCAGAAGTGACGAGTGGAATGATTAATCTCGGCCTTCTCCTGAGGTCCCCAGCATTACAGATGGAAATTTGGTTCACTGCATGTGAGGGAAAGAAATGACTGAGGGCACTTCTTACTGCAAAATCTGTCAGCCTGGCAGGACCCCAGCAATGGTACTGAAGAATTGTATTCCATAACTAGCCATTCTTCGGGCAAAGATGTTCCAGTGCAGCTACAACACTGGATCTATCCCACAATGTGGAAAAAAAGCAAGACAAATCCAATCTGGTGAATTACTTCTCCATCGGTCTGCTCTTGATTATCAGAAAATGTGGAATCCTTCCAATGCCTCATGACCATCACTGCAGGAGTTCCTCGGAGTGATGTCCAAAGCCCAACGACCTTCAATTGCTCTATCAATGTCCTTCCTTCCATTGTAAGGTCAGTGTGAGGATGCTCATTAATGATTGCACAATGCTCAGTACTGATCACAATTCCTCAGGTATTGAAGCAGTTCTTGTCCATAAACAGCAAGACCTGAACAAAACAGAAAATGCTGGAAAATCCCAGCACGCCTGACAGCTTCTGTGGAGAATGAACAGCTAACGTTTCGATTTTAGATGACTCTTCATTGGAACTAGGGGCTGAAGAACATTCAGGCTTAACCTAAGAAATAGCAAGCAACGCTTCATATGTAGGATGTTGTGTGCCAGGAGAGAAAGATCACAAAGAGAATGTAGTCTAACCATGTTGCGTTTATTTTGAATGGCAGCACCATCGCAGAATCCTCAACATGAACTTCTGGGTGATGGGGACGCACTGGGACCATTGAATATATACTGAACTGTAAACACTGTGGCTCCAAGAGTAGATCACAGTCTAGGAATTCGGAGATGAGCAACTCGCCTCACGTCCCCCAAACGCTTGGTCTCCACAACAAGGTACAAGTCAGCAGTGTGATGGAATCCGCTCATCTTGATGGAATGAGTCCAGCTTCAGAAACACTCAAGAAGCTCAAGAAGCTGAATGGACCAGCAGGCCATCCACCAAATTAAACATTGACTCTCTCCATCACTGGCACACAGTGTCAGCAGTGTGTACCACATACAAGGTGGATTGTAGCAACTCAGCAAATTTCCTAAGACAGCATGTTTCAAATATGTAGTAATAATCACCGAGATGGGCAAGGATATCAGAAGATTAGCCCATCAACCAGCTTCAGATTCCTTTCGAAGCCACACACCATGCTACTTTGGAAATTGTTGCATTGGCATCACTACTGTGGTATCATAAACCTAGTTGTCCTTTCCAAATGGCATTGCACCAGGTAGCTGCAGAATTTATGAAGATGGCTCACCAATCGTTCTCAAGGACAATTGGGAATGGGCTACAAGTGTTGGCCTTCCCCATGACACCATCATCCCATGAAAAAATGAAGACCAGTGCTACCCACTGAAGGAATGAATAATTGTGCCTGTGTGTAACTCAACTCAGTTACAGAGGAGAAACACAACAGCTGCAACAGAGCAACTGGAGTGACCATTGAGTAGGCCAGATGAATTGTAAAGATAGATCTGTTGGAACCTTTCAATACGCCTACCAAGGGTCTCAAATTTCCTGGTGTTGTGCTGTGCTCTGTGTCGTCTGGAGTTAGAGCGGAGAAGTTTATATCGCTAGAAAACTACAACTACCGGCAGCCTCCTAATGACGACTTCCGGTTTCTAGTTAGTTTTAATAAAAACGGCAAAAACTACTCCCGCTCGCTATTTTAAACAGAGAAAAGTTAAAAAAAACTACTTAACACTCGAACTTCACGCTTTCCCAAATCGCTGCCTCTCCGTGCTGCTCCAAGGGAACAATCTTTGAATGAAGTTTTGAATGAAGTGTGATGTAATACGATATTGACCAGATACTTCACGGACCATAGGCTCACGATCATGGGATATGTGTCAGTGGGGATAGAGATTAACTATTACAGATATGGTTTGATTGACTCTGACTCCACAGCCATTCAATATAATAAATCTTACACCTTCTGCTCTCATTGCTGTTTCTGTGAATGTTCTCTGGAATTGTCAGTACATGAGACAAAGACATTGGAAATGTATTCACCTCATTCAGTGGAATATTTCTGATCTCACATTCCTGTTGAAAACCGAGTAATGTGGTGAAGGATTTTTTTAATACTGTATCATCTCTGAATTTATTAAAAGCATATGCATAATAAGATGGCCGGCAAACAACACATTATAATCCCGTGAAACCCAAGGAAGCAACCCAGCATGACAACCACCCCCATCCCCACACTTTCCGCTGAGCTAGAGGCAGCATCTTTACCTCTCTTCTCTGGGAATTTCGATGACCGTGGTCTTGGATTTTGAGTCCTGGAAGGATCCGACCGACTGCGGGTCCTCTGCACAGACGCTGGAGATGTCCCTCTCATCATAGCTTCATGAGGTTCTTGTGCCACAGTCGGAGCGGAAGAGGACCCACTGCCCACACCAGGGCCACCCTGAGAGGAGCTTCCAGATACTGCAGGCAGTTAATTCTATATCCATTCAGGACAAACTGGATCCTCCCTGCTCAGCTGAGGAGTGAGAGGTCCTGACAGTGACACCAGGCGCATTTTTTCCGCTCGTCCAGCCACTGCTTCACAGAGCTCATGGAAATGGTAATAACAAGCAGGTCTCTGTGTGTCTCCCTTTCACAACCCATCGTGTGTATGCCCCTTGTTAGACAACAAGGTGGGCCAAAGTACCTGTAGGATAAAACAAATACATCAATATCATCGACTATTTACACACTTCTCAGGAAACTCCAAAGACTCATGATCCCTATTTTAAATCCCCATTCTGTTCATGTGCCCATCTAAGTATCTCTTAAATAATTCTAGAGTGCCTGCCTCCACCACTTTATTTGGCAGCGCGTTCCATACCCCCACCACCCTCTGTGTGAAAAATCTCTCTCTAACGCTCACCTTTGTCAGAACAGATCAGGTTATTGATCCTTTTGCTTCACTGCAGCCACGCGCTGCCTGCTCTGGCCCTCGGCAGTTTCCATCCAGACTTGCTTGGGTTGATGTGACAGGTCTCCTCCTCCACTCTGAGGGAACAGAACCTCCCTCCAAACCGATATAGCCTTGAGTATTTCCAGGATAATGTCAGCGAATTGGGTTTAATCTGCCCTCTGTCATTTCAGCCCTTTGTTCATTAACCAGGGCTCCTTCACTGCTCCCTTCAGAGAGTTAGAACATAGAACATAGAACATAGAACATTACAGCACAGAACAGGCCCTTCGGCCTTCGATGTTGTGCCGACCAAAATAAAAAGCAATGCCCCTCCAAACTAAACCATTCCCTTCTCTTCCATATACTTATCAACTAACCTCTTAAACGCCACCAAACTTGGCGCATCTACAACAGCTGCAGGCAGGGCATTCCACTCCCCAATCACTCTTTGAGTAAAGAACCTACCTCTGATATCCGTCCTATAACTCATACCCCTTAATTTAAAGCTGTGTCCCCTCGTGCTAGCTTTCTCCATCCTAGGAAAAAGGCTATCACTGTCCACCCTATCTAAACCTCTAATCATCTTATATGCTTCAATAAGATCCCCTCTTAGCCGCCTCCTTTCTAACGAAAACAACCTCAAATCCTTCAACCTCTCTTCATAGGACCTGCCCTCCATACCAGGCAACATCCTGGTAAACCTCCTCTGTACCCTCTCCAATGCCTCCACATCTTTCTTATAATGTGGGGACCAGAACTGCACACAATACTCCAAGTGCGGCCGCACTAGAGTTTTGTACAGTTGCAACATGATGCTGCGGCTCCTAAATTCAATCCCCCTACCAATAAAAGCTAAGACTCCATATGCCTTCTTAACAACTTTATCCCTTGACTGCCTACTTTCAGGGATCTATTGACACATACACCAAGATCCTTCTGTTCCTCAACACTATTAAGAGCCCTACCATTAGCCCTATACTCTACACATTTATTGTTCCTGCCAAAGTGCATTACCTCACACTTTTCCACATTAAACTCCATTTGCCACCTCTCGGCCCAGCTCTGCAACTTGTCCAAGTCTCTCTGCAAACTATAACACCCCTCTTCACTATCTACCACTCCACCGACTTTAGTGTCATCTGCAAATTTACTGATCCATCCCTCAATACCCTCATCCAGATCATTTATAAAAATTACAAACAGCAGGGGCCCAAAACAGACCCCTGAGGCACACCACTTGTCACCGAACTCCACGATGAATATCTCCCATCAACCACCACCCTCTGTCTTCTATCTGCCAGCCAATTCCTAATCCAATTAGCTAAATCACCCTCTATTCCACACATCTGCATTTTCTGTAGAAGTCTTCCATGGGCCACCTTATCAAAAGCCTTACTAAAGTCCATATATACTACATCAACCGCCTTACCCCCATCCACCTCTCTGGTCACTTTCTCAAAAAACTCAATGAGGTTAGTAAGGCATGACCTACCCTTCACGAAACCATGCTGACTATCCCCAATCAATTCATTTCTCTCTAAATAACTATAAATCCTATCCCTAATAATTCTCTCCAATACCTTGCCCACAACAGAAGTAAGACTCACTGGCCTATAATTCCCTGGAAGGTCTCTCTTCCCCTTCTTAAACAATGGGACCACATTCGCTATCCTCCAGTCCTCCGGAACCACACCCGTAACCAACGAGGACCTGAAGATCAGAGCCAGAGGCTCTGCAATCTCCTCTCTTGCCTCCCAGAGAATCCTAGTCTTAGTCTGCCTTTAAATCTGGTGCCAGCTTTGCCTGAATGGGGTCTTCCTCTGCCGTCAGTGGTTAAGCTCTGGAATAATACTTAGTGAGTTGCTCATTCAGAAAGTTAGCACAGGTACAATGTGCCACATGGTTCCTCCTGGTCTGTACCAACTGTGTGATTCTGCCTGTGCTGCCTGAGTGAACGGGTTCCCCTAACCTGTTAGATATTAATGTGCCCGTTCTAGTTACGTGTGGAGGTGTGGAATTCGTTAGTTCATTTGGTTTAGTGTTTAGACTGTGATGTGGAATGATGCTAATGTTGAGGGTTTCATCCTCATGCCGGCTGTGAGAGTTCATGGTGTCCCATCTCCTCCCATTACCCCAATCTACTAAGTTGTGTCCCTTAAGCACGGAACAAATTCTCTCTCTCTCTCTCTATTGAAGAGAAATATTAACATATTGAGGACAATGGAAACTAACACTGTCCTCACTGCAATATCACCAACTTCCAGTTGAAATATCGATACATTTACATAGAACATAGAACAATACAGCACAGAACAGGCCCTTCGGCCTTCGATGTTGTGCCGACCAAAATAAAAAGCAATGCCCCTCCAAACTAAACCATTCCCTTCTCTTCCATATACTTATCAATTAACCTCTTAAATGCCACCAAACTTGGTGCATCTACAACAGCTGCAGGCAGGGCATTCCACTCCCTAATCACTCTTTGAGTAAGAACCTACCTCTGATATCCGTCCTATAACTCATACCCCTTAATTTAAAGCTGTGTCCCCTCGTGCTAGCTTTCTCCATCCTAGGAAAAGGCTATCACTGTCCACCCTATCTAAACCTCTAATCATCTTATATGCTTCAATAAGATCCCCTCCTAGCCGCCTCCTTTCTAACGAAAACAACCTCAAATCCTTCAACCTCTCTTCATAGGACCTGCCCTCCATACCAGGCAACATCCTGGTAAACCTCCTCTGTACCCTCTCCAATGCCTCACATCTTTCTTATAATGTGGGGACCAGAACTGCACACAATACTCCAAGTGCGGCCGCACTAGAGTTTTGTACAGTTGCAACATGATGCTGCGGCTCCTAAATTCAATCCCCCTACCAATAAAAGCTAAGACTCCATATGACTTCTTAACAACTTTATCCACTTGACTGCCTACTTTCAGGGATCTATTGACACATACACCAATATCCTTCTGTTCCTCATCACTATTAAGAGCCCTACCATTAGCCCTATACTCTACACATTTATTGTTCCTGCCAAAGTGCATTACCTCACACTTTTCCACATTAAACTCCATTTGCCACCTCTCGCCCCAGCTCTGCAACTTGTCCAAGTCACTCTGTAAACTAAAACCCCCCTCTTCACTATCTACCCCACCACCAACTTTAGTATCATCTGCAAATTTACTGATCCATCCCTCAATACCCTCATCCAGATCATTTATAAAAATTACAAACAGCAGGGGCCCCAAAACAGACCCCTGAGGCACACCACTCGTCACCGAACTCCACGATTTCCAACTACTATCTTCACAGAGTTGTTATGGAGCACAGTGAGGCCATTTGGCCCATCGTGTCTGCACCAGCTCACCAAATTAGCATGAGGAATTTGTGTCATTCTGCAGCCTTTTTCTCGTATCCTCGCTCATTGTTTATATTCAAATAATTATCTAATTCCTTTCTGAATGCTTTGATCCAGCCGACGTCCACCACACTTCTCAGCTGTAATTCCGGACTCGAACCACTGGCAGGGTGAAAAAGGTTTCTCTCTCATCATCTTCAACCCCACCACACACTCCATTCCTGAGCCACTGACCATCCCATGTCCCTCTCCGTGATTCAGGGTAAAGACATGGGAATCCTCTGCTCTTCCGTTTCACCATCATCTATTTTTTTGTCATTTAGTCATTCCGGCACTCCAATTTTGTTCTTTCCATGTCACCCGCCCATCCCCAGCTCACTGTCACTTAAAACAAATTAATTCACTGCTACTTCCAAGTTCTAATTTTAACTAATTGAATTGAAACTAAATCTGTTTCTGTCTTCACAGATATTACCTGACCTGATGAGAATTTCCAACGTATTTATTCATATTTCAGATTTACAGCATTAAAATAATTTTGTCTACTGTATGAGCTGAAGTTGTGTTTCTGAATGCCTGCACTGTACATTATTATTGTTAAAGATCTCATCCTTAAAAACACTGGGAATTTACCCTAATTTCTGTTATATTTTTCTCTCCAATCTTCAGCCTCTGTGATAACGATCTGACTGATTCTTGTGCCGAGGACCTGGGCTCTGCTCTCAGTACAAACCGCTCACTGATAGATCTGAATCTGAGTGAGAATGAACTGGGAGATTCAGGAGTGAAACGGCTGTCTGTGGCTCTGAGGAATCCGGGCTGTAAAATACAGAAACTGGGGTAAGTAGCAGGCAGTGTAAGATTGTGTCTATAATAACTGAATATTCAACAAGATCATTTGATTGCCAGTATTTCTATAAAAGCACTGCCTGTTACTATTGCTGTCAGTCACAAATAAGGATTTCTTTTTCCTCTGGCTCCTGCTGTTTCTCTCTCTGTTTCCTGAGCAATGGGATGTCAGTCCCACAGATCCTTATGTCGAGGGTATGGGTGAATAATGTTATGGTTCACCCTCTGAGGTTCTCTCCTCCTCCTCAGATGTGCACAGATCTCCCCGGACACAGCACCCATTGATTTGTGAAAGGGGGAGAGTGAATAGATGACAGTACATGGAGGACAGGGCGTAGTGGTGGAATCTCGCTGTTAGTAACAGATGGCAGTACAGTAGCGAGAGGTGAAATTAGATCCAATGATCAAGATGCAGAATCAGTTTGGGTAGAGATAAAGAATTAGCAAAGTTAAATGATCGCTTGTGGGAATAATTTTCTCGCCCCTAACAATATTCACAATTCCTGACACAGTACACAGGAAAAATAATGGGGACTTGTAAAAACATCCTGCAATAATCATGGGCGATTTTAATCTTCATATACAAAGAAGAACAAAGAACCATACAACACAGTAACAGGCCCATAGGCCCACCAAGCCTAACTCCTAATACTTCTTCAGACCCAGTACTTACTGCTTATTTGCAGTTGCTATTCCTCTGTTCATCTCCTGTTCCTGTGACTATAAAGATGTATATTGGACATTGGTAACGTTCCTGCTTCCACCACCTCCATTGGCAGTGCATTCAAGGCACTCACCTCTGTCTGTGTGACAACTTATTCCACAATCTCCCAAACTTTGCTCATCACGTCTTCATCCTGTGGCCTCTTGTCGTTGACCATTCCACACTGGGAAAAACTCTCTCACTATCTACCACTTTGATGCCTCTCATTGTTGTGTATTTCTCTATCATTTCACGGTTTCATCTCCCTTTTTCATTGAAAAATAATCCGAGATTATCCAAAATTTCCTCATACCTTAACCCTCCTTGATCAAACAACTTTCTGGTAAACCTCTTTGCACTCTTTTGAAAGCATCCACATCCCTCTGAAAATGTGGCGAACAAACTGCAAGCAAGATTGGAAATGTGGCCTTATTAAAATTTCATATGATTGCTAGATAATTTGGCAACTTTTATTCTTGGTGCTGCATTTGATAAAGACAAGCATGCTGTGTGCCTTTTTGACCACCTTCTCAACCTGTGTTGTCACTTTCAGTGATCTGTGCACTTTTACACTCAGATCCCTCTGTTGTGATGGGTACTTACATTTACTGTCTAATTTGCTTCTGAATTAGGTCTTTTGCAAGAATTAGATTGCCAAAAGTTGAATAGAAGTTTAGTGCACAGGAAGTATTCAAGCAATTTCCTGAAGAAGCACGGTCTAGTGCTAAATACAAAACCAGCTGTTTTGAGACTTGGTGTTGTGCAAATGTGTGGCGTTTCCAACAAAAATGAGTTCCTTTAATTGGAGAAACAATAGCAGAAGTGTTCCAGATCAGATGATTTTGAGTGTCCGTGTACATCACATCAACAGCAGAACAAGCTTTAACCCTTTCTGTTGCTTCCTCCAATTCACAGCAGTATAAAGCCAGTCGCAAACGGCATCTTTTTAACCAACCAGTGAATTTAGTTTTCCTGTGTCACTGTTAGATTCGCAATTTCCCTTTGGAACTCATTGTGGACCAGCTCAGAGTAGATGAATGATTGACTGACTCTCCGACGCTCAGCTAAGTTGAACACTGCTACCTACTGCTGCAGGCTGGAGCCACAAGCTTGACTAAATTGGATTGACCCACTCTTTTCGGTTGTGGTTACTGGTTCCTAGCTCAGCACTTCATCCACTCCAACAAACTGAGATAGCTGGGAATTAAACCTGTATAAACTGTTGGAAAACTTGTACACTCGCTATTCTATCACCATCATTGCATTCAGGGACTCCTGTGGCGTAGGTGCTGTGAGAAAGAGAGTCCCAGGGTATTAGACCCAGTCACTG
This sequence comes from Sphyrna mokarran, assembly GCA_024679065.1. Lineage (NCBI taxonomy): Eukaryota > Metazoa > Chordata > Chondrichthyes > Carcharhiniformes > Carcharhinidae > Sphyrna > Sphyrna mokarran. The sequence goes on along the minus strand of JAGIQG010000038.1, from coordinate 15,702,727 downwards.
TTAAAGAATGGCACACAGAGGGTGGTGAGGGCGTGGAATGCCCTGCCTGCAGCAGTTGTGGACTCGCCTACTTTGGGGGCATTCAAATGTTCGGTGGATAGGCATATGAATGATATTGGAATAGTTTAGGTTCGAGGGTCCGCTGGCCGGCGCAACATCGAGGGCCGAAGGGCCAGTACTGCGCTGTAATGTTCTATGTTCTATGTTCTATACTTCCAAGTCAGAGTGATGAAGGATGAGCAGTGACGTGATTTAAATGGATTTCAGCAAGGCGTTTGATAAGGCCCCTCGTGCAATACTTCTTGAGAAAGTGAGAGAGCATGGGGTGCAAGGGACTATTGCCTTCTGGATCCAAAACTGGCTTGCCCGCAGAAGGCAGAGAGTGGTTGTCTTTTTCTGCATGGAGGTCAGTCACCAGTGGAGTACCCCAGGGATCTGTTCAGGGACCCTTGCTGTTTGTAATTTTTATAAATGATCTGGATGAGGAAGTGGAGGGATGGGTTGTTAAGTTTGCTGGCGACACAAAGGTTAGTCGTGTTATGGATAGTCTGGAGGGATATAGAACATAGAACATAGAACATTACAGCACAGAACAGGCCCTTCGGCCTTCGATGTTGCGCCGACCAATATGAAAAGCAATGCCCCTCCAAACTAAACCATTCCCTTCTCTTCCATATACTTATCAACTAAGCTCTTAAACGCCACCAAACTTGGCGCATCTACAACTGCTGCAGGCAGGGCATTCCACTCCCGAACCAACCTTTGGGTAAAGAACCTGCTCTGATATCCGTCCTATAACTATCACCCCTTAATTTAAAGCTGTGTCCCCTCGTGCTAGCTTTTTCCATCCTAGGAAAAAGGCTATCACTGTCCACCCTATCTAAACCTCTAATCATCTTATATGTTTCGATCAGGTCCCCTCTTAGCCTCCTCCTTTCTACCGAAAACAACCTCAAATCCCTCAGCCTCTCCTCATAAGACATGCCCTCCATACCAGGCAACATCCTGGTAAACCTCCTCTGTACCCTCTCCAATGCCTCCACATCTTTCTTATAATGTGGGGACCATAACTGCACACAATTCTCCAAGTGCGGCCGCACTAGAGTTTTGTGCAGTTGCAACAAGGATGTCAGAAGTTGCAGCGTGACCTAGAAAGGATGCAAGACTGGGTGGAGAAGTGGCAGATGGAGTTCAGTCCAGATAAATGTGTCCATTTTGGCAGGTCAAATGGTTAAAGGAGTATAATACCAAGCCCCGGAGTTTTAGCAGCGTAGAAGATTAGAAGGATCTGGAGGTCCAGAGGGCTCTGAAATCGGTCACACAGGTAGAGGATTTGGTTAAGAAGGTGTATGGTGTACTGGCTTTCATCAATCGAGGGAATGAGTTTAGGAGTCGGGAGATAATGTTGTAGATCTATAGGACCCGAGTCACACCCACTTGGAGTACTGTGCTCAGTTCTGGTCGCCTCATTGCAGGAGGGATGTGGAAGATATTGAAAGTGTGCAGAAGCGATTTGCAAGGATGTTGGCCGGATTGGGTGGCATGCCTTATCAGGATAGGCTGAGGGAGCTCGGGTTTTTTCTCCTTGGAGAGACGAAGGCTGAGAAGTGACCTGATAGAAGTTTATAAGATATTGAGAGATATAGATCGGGTGAACTCTCAGATGTATTTTTCCCCCAGGACTGGAATGGTTGCTACGAGGGGACACAGGTTTATGATGCTGTGGAATAGGTACAGAGGAGACTCAGAGGGTGGTGAGTGAGTGGAATCGGCTGCCGTCAGTGGTGTTGGAGGCAAATTCGATAGGGTATTTTAAGAGACTTCTGGATGAGTACATGGGACTTGATAGAATTGAGGGTAAGCCTGTTAGGTAGAGATTTGATTGACACAACTTGTAGGCTGTAGTTTTTCTATGTTCTCTGTTCTATCCCTGCACTTTCCACTGGGCTGTAGGCAACATCTTCACCCCTCTCCTCTGAGAATTTCGATGACCATAGAACATAGAACAATACAGCACAAACAGGCCCTTCAGCCCACGAGTTGCGCCGATCACATCTATCAATCCACAGAACTATCTATAACCCCCTATTCTATTCTTTTCCATATACTCATCCAGAAGTCTCTTAAAAGACCCCAGTGAGTTTGCCTCAACAACCTCCGACGGCAGTCGGTTCCATTCACTCACCACTCTCTGAGTGAAAAACCTACCACTGACGTCTCCTTTGTATTTGCTTCCCTGCACCTTAAATCTGTGTCCTCTCGTATTGACCATTTCCATTCAGGGAAATACTCTCTGAGAGTCCACCCTATGTATTCCTCTCAACATTTTATAAACCTCTATCAGGTCGCCTCTCAACCTACGTCTCTCCAGTGAGAAGAGTCCCAGCTCCCTCAACCTATCTTCATAAGGCCCACCTCCCAATTCAGGCAGCATCCTTGTAAATCTCCTCTGAACCCTCTCAATAGATTCTACATCTTTCCTATGATGAGGCGACCAGAACTGCGCACAATACTCCAACTGGGGTCTGACAAGAGTCTTATAGAGCTGCATGATTACCTCCTGACTCCTAAACTCCATTCCTCGATTAATAGAGGCCAGTACACCGTACGCCTTCTTGACCACTTCTTCCACCTGCGAGGCCGATTTCAGAGTCCTATGGACCCGGACCCCGAGATCCATCGGCTCTACAACACAGCTAAGATTCCTACCCCTTATATTGTACTCCTTCATCCCATTATTCCTGCCAAAATGGACCACTACACATTTATCTGCGTTGAAGTCCATCTGCCAATTCTCCGCCCAGTCTTGCATCCTGTCTATGTCCCACTGCAACTTTTGGCATCCCTCCAGACCATCCACAACACCACCTATCTTTGTATCATCAGCGAACTTGCTAACCTATCCCTCTACTTCCTCATCCAGGTCATTTATGAAAATGACAAACAGCAGGGGTCCCAGAACAGATCTCTGGGGCACTCCACTGGTTACCGACCTCCATGCAGAACAAGACCCATCCACAACCACTCTCTGCCTTCTGCCGGCAAGTCAGTTCTGGATCCACGAGGCCAAAGCCCCTTGGATCGCATGCCCTCTCACCTTCTCCAGAAGCCTTGCATGTGGGACCTTATCAAACGCCTTGCTAAAGTCCATGTACACTATGTCCACCGCCATTCATTCGTCAATGTGTTCAGTCACATTTTCGAAGAACTCCACTCGGCTCGTAAGGCATTACCTGAATTGACAAAACCATGCTGACTATTTCGAATCAGTTCAAACTTCTCCAAATGTTCATATATCTTATCCCACAGAAGCCTCTCCATCAGCTTACCAACCACTGAAGTCAAACTCAGCGGTCGGTAATTTCCTGGACTCTCCCTGTTCCCTTAAAGATAGGAACCACATCCGCAATCCTCCAATCCTCCGTAACCTCTCCCGTTTCCATGGACGACGCAAAGATCATCTCCAGGGGCTCTGCAACCACTTCTCTCACCTCCCACAATAACCTGGGGTACATCCGTCCGGTCCCAGTGACTTGTCTATCTTGATAGAATTTAACAGGTCTAACACATCCTCTTTCCTAACATCCACATACTCAATCTTTTCCGTATGCCTCAAACCTGCAGTGCAATCTCCCTGTTCACTTTCCACCGTGAATACCGAGGCAAAGTACTCGTTAAGCACCCCTACCATGGTTTTTGTCCTCGGATTTCCTGAGTCCTGGAATGATGCGGCCAACAATGGGTCCTCTGCACAGATGTTGAATTTGGCTCCATCATCATACCTTTGTAATGTGTTTGTATCACATTTGGAGCAGAAAAGGACCCACTGCCCACACCAGGGACATCCTGGAGCTCCCAACTGCTGCAGTCAGCTGCTCCTCTATCCATTCAGGACAAACTGGACCCTCCCTGCTCAGCTGGGAAGTCCTGAGAGTGACTCCAGGCACATTTTCCCATCCCTTCCGCAGTCCGTGTTCCCCAGAGCTCATGGAGGTGCTGAGAACATGCAGCTCATGTGTATTTCCTGTGTGTGACAGGCTGGATGTGTCTCTCCATGAAGGTCACAAATCTCTCTATGGAGGATACTATTTGTGCTCATACCTGAGACATGGTAACACTGCTGGCCTGGATAGACTCCTCCATCCTTTGTGTATGGACACACACAGCCTTTGGAAACTCCTTACGCTGCAGCTCCAGTATCTGCTGCATTGTTAAAGACTCCAGTCACATTTCACATTCCACAAGCTGGTTCTGACCCCTCGCCTCAAGATTGTGAGTTGCTGCCTCTATCCCCTCCCCCACCCAGTTGCTGCTCGGGTTTGTGTGTGCTGTTCTGTCCTGCTAAATTGTAAACCCTTTGCTACTCGTGTGAGACATTCTCTGCTCTGGCAGACGTTATGGAGAATAATATGACCATCCATCCGCTGACGACACCTCCTCATCTTTGAAGGTGCAGGGGTGTCTCCTTCTCACCGCGGATGTTGTTTTGTGTGAGAGTGAAGATTGTTAGAGGGTAATGCACATTCCAACATGTCCTGGAGACTGTTCCTAACCCAGAGCTTCATGTGACCAATGGTGAACACACAAGCACCAGGTTTTGGACTCAGCAGCAGAGTCTCTCCTGTGCCCATCACTCAGCCGCTCACTCTCTCTGGATCCACAACCCATCTCACCATCAGCGATGCCCACCCAGCCTCCAGGTCTCCCAGCTCCAGCACTTCATCTTCCATTGGTAATAAGGAATGCACAATCTAGACACTCTCACTCTTGGCTCCTTCTCTGACACTGTGTGCTCTCTTCTACAAGCACGTAAATTCCCATTGTTACTCACCCATCAAAGACACAGACAAGTCTATGGTGCTGTCAGACTGCCCATCACCTCTACAAAGAGGAAGGACAATCGACAAGTATGCAACAGCCACCGAGGAATGACGCTGCTCTCTGTCACAGAAAAATCCTCGGAAGAACCCTGATAAATCGTCTGTTCACTTATCTGGAGCTGGACCTGCTTCCAGAGTCACAGCGTGGCTTCCACAAAGGTCGTGGGACGACTGACGTGATATTTGCTTTGTGCCAATTTCAGGAGAAGCGTCAGGAGCAGAGTCGCGAGCTCTACACAACCTTTGGTGATCTCGCGAAAGCTTTCGATATTGTAAGACAACAAGGCCTGTGGAGGATCATGTCAAAGTTCGGCTGCCCCCCCTCCCCCAAATTCATTCAGATGGTATGTAGTTCCATGACGGCATGATGACCAGCGTACCGGATGGCGGAGAATCCTCTGAGGCATTCCCAGTCACCAATGGCGTCAAACAGGTCTGTGTGCTCGCACCAACACTCTTCAGCATGATGTTTACAGCCATGCTGAATGATGCCTTCCAGGACAGCGTCACTGGAATCAGCCTCAAGTACAAAGTGGATGGGAAACTCTTCAACCTGAGGAGACTTCAAGCTATTACCAAAGTGAAGGAGGCTGTTCTGAGAGATTTCCTCTTTGACTGCTCCCTGTATGCTGGCTCAGAGCCAGAGATGCAAATCAGTACGGACAAATTTTCCACAGCTTGTGACAACTCTGGACTCACCATCAACATTAAGACCAAAGTCATGCACCAGCCTGCTCCTCCTGCATCGTACACAGAACCCATAATCACAATCAAAGGGCAGAAACTACAGGCAGTGGACCAGTTCAATTATCTTGGCAACATCCTCTACCAAGCAGTGAGTATAGATACAGAAGTTAACTCCAGAATAGCGAAGGCAAGTTCTGCTTTCGGTAGCCTGTGTTCCACTGTATGGCAACATCACGGAATCAGCCCAACAACAAAACTGAAGGTCCACAGTGCGAGGTATTCATCACCCTCCTGTATGCTGGTGAAACGTGGACTGTTTATCGAAGGGATGCAAGACACTCAATCATTTCCACATGACTTGTCTTTCAAGAATATTACGCATCCGATGGCAAGACAAATTACAAGACACTGAAGCTCTCTCAAGAGCAAGCCTACCATCAGTCCACACACTGCTGATGAGAGCGCAGGCCCGGTGGGCAGGTCATTTCATCCGTATGTCAGATGAGTGCATACCCAAGCCGTTCCTTTTTTGGGGAAACACTGTGCTGGAAGACACTCGCATGGAGCACAGTAGAAATGTTTCAAGGCCTCCCTGAAGTGAATTGATATTGACATGACGTGGGAAAAACTGGCACAAAGCCACCCTACCTGGCGCTGCCTCATCCACAAAGGCTGTCAAGCTTACAAAACAAGGTGTGTTGCTGAAGCACAATTTAAGTGCGAGCTGCTCAAGTCCAGAGCCACCAGTGCAACAATACAGCGTCTGTACAAGTCTGTCCAATATGTGCCAGGACATTCCGTGCCCGAATTGGCCTGATCAGTCATCTTCGGACACACTGCAACCAACAAAATGACTAATGATGTCGAAGGCTTCATCGCTGACAATGGACAAACAGCAGATATTAATATGCTCGTTCTGGCTCTGTGTGGAGTTAGTTAGTTGATTTGGTTTGGTGTTCAGAGTATGTTGCAGAATGATGCTAATGTTGAGGGTTTGGTCCTCATATCGGCTGTGGGGTTCATGGAATTACATCTCTTTCCATTGTTGTATGTTTACTAAGTTTTGTCTCTGACGTTACATGTAACAAATTGTCTCTTTCTTTCGGAGAGAAATACCAAGAACGAAGAAAAAAAAAGCAGCATAGGAACAGGCCTTTCGGCCCTATGTTCTATGTTATTTAATTATTTACTGATCATGTTGCCCGACTTAACTAAAACTCCCTACCCTTTGGGGGACCATATTCCTCTATTCCCATCTATTCGTATACTTATCAAGACGCCTGTTAAAAATCACCACCAGAACCGATTCCACTACCTTCCCTGACAATGGATTCCAGACACCTACTATTCCCTGTGTAAAAAAATCAGCTTCGTATATCATCTTTATTCCTTGCCCCGCGCACCTTAAACATATGTCCCCTCGTAAGTGACTCTCCCACTTTGGGAAAAAAGCTTCTGATTATCCACTCTTGTAGACTTCTTATAGACTTCTCCCCTCAGCCTGCATTCCTCCAGTGAGAACAAACCAAATTTTTCCAACATCTCCTCATAGTTAATGCCTTCCATACCAGGTAACATACTGGGTAAATCTTTCCTATACCCTCTCCAATCCTCTATATCCTTGTGGTAGTGTGGCAACGAAAACTGAACACTAGTGCAGCCTAACTAAGGTTCTATAAGGCGGCAGCAAATTATAATAATTGCTAATAATTAAACTCAATGCCCTGGCTGATGATGGCAAGCATGCCTTCTCGAGTCCCTTCTCCACCTGCATTGCACTGACCTGTGTACCTGCACACCCAGATCCTTCTGCCTATCAGTATGAACATTGTATTGAGGGCTGTGGCTACTAACATTGTCCACACTGTCACCAACATCCAATTGAAATATCGATACATTTCCAACCATTATCTTCACAGAATTGTTACAGTGCACAATGAGGCCATTGGGCCCATCATGTATGCACCAGCTCACCAAATTAGCATTAGGAATTTGTGTCATTCTCCAGCCTTTTTCTCATATCCTCGCTGATTGTTAATATTTAAAAAAACATTGAACTCCTTTTTGACTGCCTCGAATCAGCCTACCTCCACCATACACTTCCCGGCTGGAATTCCAGACCCAAACCACTGGCAGCGTGAAAAAGGTTTCTCTCTCTCATCGTCTTCAACCCCACCACACACACCATTCCTGAGCCACTGACCATCCCATGTCCCTCCCTGTGACTCAGGCTAAGGACATAGGGACCCTTTCAACATCATCCTTTTTGTCATTTAATCACTCCGACATTTCCATTTTGTTCTTTCCTTGTCACCTGCTCATCCCCAGCTTCCTGTCAGTAAAAACAAGTTAATTCACTGTTATTTCCAATTTCTAAGTTTAGTTATTTGAACTGAAACTAAATCTATTTCTCTCTTCACAGATATTGCCTGACCTGCTGAGAGTTTCCAACATATTTTATTCATATTTCAGATTTACAGCATTAATAGTATTTTGCCTTCTCTATGAACTGAAGTTGTGTTTCTTGAATGACCAACGCTGTACATTATTATTTTAATGATCTTATTCTTAAAAACAGTGTCGATTTACCCTAATCCTTGATTTTTTTTTCTCTCTCTCTCTCTGATCTCCAGCCTGAATTACAACACTCTCTCAGATTCTTGTGCCGAGGACCTGGCCTCTGCTCTCAGTACAAACCACTCACTGATAGATCTGAATCTGGGTTACAATGAACTGGGAGATTCAGGAGTGAAATGGCTGTCTGTGGCTCTGAGGAATCCGGACTGTAAAATACAGAAACTGCAGTAAGTAGCAGACTGTGAGAGATCGTGTTGATAATAACTGAATATTCAACAATATAGTTTGATCACTGGTATTTGTATTAAAAAAAAACTCCCGATTCCTGTTGGTGTCAGTTATAAATAAGGAAAACTGTTTTTCCTCTGATTCCTTTGCTTTCTCTCTGATCCCTGAACAATGGGATGTCAGTCCCACAGACCTTTATGCTGAGAGAATGGGCTAAAATTCTATGCTTCACCCTCTGAGGTACTCTCCTCCTCCTCAGATGTTCACAGCTCTCCCCGGACACAGCACCCATTGATTTCTGAAAGGGGGAGAGTGAATAGATGACAGTAAATGGAGGACAGGGCATGGTGGTGGAGTCTCGCTGTTAGTAACAGATGACAGTACAGTAACGAGAGGTGAACTTAGTTCCAATGATCAAGATGCAGAATCAGTTTGGCGAGAGATAAAGAATTAGCAATGTTAAAAAATCGCTTGTGGGAATCATTTAATCGCCACTAACAATATTCAGAATCCCTGACCAAGAATACAGGAAAAATAATGGGGATTTGTAAAAACATACTGCAATAATCCCGAGGGATTTCAATCTTCATATACAAAGAAGAAGAACCACACAACACAATAACAGACTCTTCGGCCCAACAAGCCTAATTCCTAATCCTTATTCACACTCAGTACTTACTGTCCATACGTGGTTTCCATTGCTTCGGTTTGTCTCTCCTTCATGTGTCAATACTTTGCGTCGGTATTCAGGAAGGAGAAGGGCTTGTTGACAGCTCCTGTCTCTGATGGAGCTGTGGACCAGTTGAGGGAAATATCCATACCGAGGGAGGAAGTGTTAGAGCATTCAAACTGATAAATCTCCGGGGCCTGATGACATTTATCCTAGACTGCTTAGGGAGGTCTGAGGTGAAATTGCTGGGCCTCTGACGCAAATCTTTGTCTCTTCCTTGGACACAGGTGAGGTCCCAGAGGACTGGAGAATATCTAATGTTGTACCGTTGTTTACAAAGGGTAGTAGGGACAGCCCTGGAAATTATAGGCCGGTGAGTTTGACGTCAGTGGTAGGGAAGCTGTTGGAGGGAATTCTTAGAGGTAGGATTTATAGGCACTTAGAGTGTTGCGATTCGATTAGGGATATGTGGCATGGCTTTGTTAAAGGGAGGTCGTGCCTTACGAATCTGGCAGAATGTTTTGAGGAGGTGACGAAAAAAGCCGACGAAGGGCGAGCCGTTGATGTCGTCTATATGGATTTCAGTAAGGCGTTTGACAAATTCCCTAATGGGAGGTTAGTTGAAAAGGTCAAGGTTAATGGGATACAAGGACAGATAGCGAGATGGATAAGTAACTGGCTTAGTAATAGTAATAGGCCAATAGCGGACTCAATGAGATAGCTAATGAACAAGAACAGCCAACAGAGGGATCCGCAGTGCAGCAACCGAAGAGGAATGAATCCAATTGGACTCCTCCAGAAGGCCGTTGCCCCCGACTGGACATGTATGCCCAAGCCATCAGGAGGTGTGTGAACACCAGTTTCATCAACCGCACTTACAAGACAGTCCCGAACATCACCCCAGCACAAAGCAAGGCATTCCGTGCTCTCAAGACCAACCGCAACATTGTCATCAAACCAGCAGACAAAGGAGGCGCCACCGTCACACTGAACAGAACGGACTACTGTGAAGAAGTGTACCGACAACTAAACAATGAGAAACACTACAGACAGTTACCAGCAGATCTGACCAAAGAACACACTCGTCAACTCAACACTCTGATCAAAACCTTTGATCTGGACCTTCAGAACACCCTCCGGGCTCTCATTCCACGTACTCCCCGCATTGGAGATCTCTACTGCCCCCCAAAGATACACAAGGCAAACATACCCGGCCGTCCCATCGTATCGGGCAATGGGACCTGTGTGAGAACCTCTCCGGCTATATCGAGGGCATCCTGAAACCCATCGTACAAAGAACCCCCAGCTTTTGTCTTGACACTACGGACTTCCTACAGAAACTCAGCACACATGGAGCAGTAGAACCAGGGACACTCCTTATCACAATGGATGTCTCGGAGCTCTACACCAACATCCCCCACGACAATGGTATTGCTGCAACTGCCTCAGTACTCAATGCCAACAACTGCCAGTTTCCGGATGCAATTTTGCAACTCATCCGCTTCATCTTGCACCACAATGTCTTCACCTTCAACAATCAGCTTTTCATCCAGACACATGGAACAGCCATGGGGACCAAATTTGCACCTCAGTATGCCAACATCTTCATGCACAGGTTCGAACAAAACTTCTTCACTACACGAGATCTTCAACCAAGGTTGTATACTAGATGCATTGATGACATCTTTTTCCTTTGGACTCATGGTGAACAATCATTGAAACAACTGTATGATGATATCAACAAGTTCCATCCCACCATCAGACTCACCATGGACTATTCGCCAGAATCAGTTGCATTCTTGGACACACGCATCTCCATCAAGGACGGTCACCTCAGCACCTCACTGTACCGCAAACCGACAGACAACCTCACAATGCTCCACTTCTCCAGCTTCCACCCTAGACACGTTAAGGAAGCCATTCCTTATGGACAAGCCCTCCGTATACACAGAATTTGATCAGATGAGGAGGGTCGTGACAGACACCTCCAGACGCTGAAGGATGCCCTCGTGAGAACAGGATATGGCGCTCGACTCATCGACCGACAGTTCCGACGTGCCACTTTGATAAACTGCACTGACCTCCTCAGAAGAGGACACGGTGGACAGAGTACCCTTTGTTGTCCAGTACTTCCCCGGAGCGGAGAAGCTACGACATCTTCTCCGGAGTCTTCAACATATCATTGATGACGATGAACATCTCGCTAGAGCCATCCCCACCCCCCCACTTCTTGCTTTCAGACAACCGCACAACCTCAAACAGATCATTGTTCGCAGCAAACTACCCAACCTTCAGGAGAACAGTGACCACAATACCACACAACCCTGCCACAGCAACTTCTGCAAGACATGCCGGATCATAGACATGGACGACATCATCAAATGTGAGGATACCATTCACCAGGTGCACGGTACATACTCTTGCAACTCGGCCAACGTTGTCTACCTAATACGTTGCAAGAAAGGAGGTCCCGAAGCATGGTATATTGGGGAGACCATGCAAACACTACGACAGCGGATGAATGAGCATCGCTCAACAATCACCAGGCAAAACAGTTCCCTTCCTGTGGGTGAACACTTCAGCAGTCATGGGCATTCGGCCTCCGACCTGCGGGTAAATGTTCTTCAAGGGGGCCTTCGGGACACACGACAGCACACAGTCGCTGAGCAGAGACTGATAGCCAAGTTCCGCACACCTGAGGACGGTCTTAATAGGGATCTTGGCTTCATGACACACTATCTGTAACCCCAGTAACTTGCCTGGGTTAGCAAAAAACCTCATTTGCTGTGCTATCTGGACAAAATACACAATTCTCTAACCAACGCTCAGGATTCCCTTCACACACATTGTTAGCCACTTTAACACTTGAATAGCAGGTTAGATGTAAGGATTCGCATTCTAATCAGCAATGTATGACTGTCTGTGTTGGTATGAGTGCTATTGCAGACCAGAACACAGCATTTGCCTGACGAAGACACATAGTGTCGAAAGCTCGCGAATTTACTGTCAAATAAATTGGTTGGATTTAAAATTGGTGTTGTGAAACTTTACTTAGTAATAGGAGACAGAGATTAAAAGTGGAAGGGTGTTTCCCTAGCTGGAGGTCGGTCACTAGTGGTGTGCCACAGGGCTCGGGCACTGGGACCTCTTCTATTTGTAATATATATAAATGACTTGGAAGAAGGAATAAGTGGAGAGATCAGCAAGTTTGAAGATGATACAAAGATTGCTGGACTTGAGGATAGTAAGGAGAATTGTCAAGCGATACAGCAGGACATCGATAGGCTGGTAGCTTGGGCAGATAGATGGCAGATGGAATTCAATCCTGATAAATGTAAGGTGATGCATTTCGGGAGAAAAAATGTAAGGGGGAGGTATAAGATAATGGGTAGAACTATTAAGAGTATAGAAATACAGAGGGACCTGGGGTGCAGGTGAACAAGTCTCTGAAGGTGGCAGAGCAGGTAGAGGAGGTTGTGAAGAAAGCATATGGCATGCTAGCCTTTATAGGAAGAGCTGGCCTTTAATGTTGCAGTTGTAGAAACGTTAGTTAGACCTCATTTGGAATACTGCATCCAGTTCTGGTCGCCTTATTACTGGAAGGACGTGGAGACTCTGGAGAGAGTGCAAGAGGAGGTTTACTAGGATGCTGCCTGGTATGGAAAGTCTGAGTTACGAGGAGAGGTTAGGCAAATTGGGTCTGTTTTCCTCAGAAAGACGTAGACTTAGAGGAGATCTAATAGAGGTGTACAAGATTATGAGGGGAATGGATAGAGTAAACAGGGTTAAGCTTTTTCCTAGGATGGACTCAAATAGCACGAGGGGTCATGGGCTTAGGGTGAGGGGGGGTAAGGTACAATTTGGATGCTAGACGGAGTATTTTCACACAAAGGGTGATGGGGGTATGGAATGCACTGCCAAGTAAAGTGGCGGAGGCAGTCACTCTGGAGTTATTTCAGAGATACTTAGATGGGCACATGAACAGAATGGGAATTGAGGGGTATAGAAAACTGATTTAAAATAGGGATCATGAGCCTTGGGAGTCCCTGGGAAGTATATAAATCGTCGATGATATTGATGTATTTGTTTTTATCCTATAGGTACTTTGGTCCGCCTCATTGTCTAACAAGGGGCGTACACGCGATGGGTCGTGGGAGGGCTGCTCTTGGATTTTTTTTATCCGAGAGTATCCTAGTGCTCTCCAGGTCAACCGTTAGTGTACGGTTGACCTGGACAACACGATGAGCAACACGACAGCTCAGTGACTATCGCTGTACTGTGCAGATACATGGATTTGGGCCTGTGTCTGTGGGAGTTTGCTCATTCTCCGTGTGCTTGCATGGGTTTTCTCCGGTGCTCCAGTTTCCTCCCACATCCCAAAGATGTGCTTTTAAGCTGATTGGCAGAACAAATTCTCCCTAAATTGTCTCAAATTTGGTTTCAATCCATAGACCTATAAACACAGACAGGGATCACGGGCAGAAGTGACATCGAGGTGGCGGCGCGAGCTCGTTGGGTCGAAGGGCCTGTTTTCCGTGCTGTTTTGTTCTTTGTTTTCTTTGTTCTTTGTTCTTTGTCTATTGAGGTACACCTTGAACATTGGTAACTTGCCTGTTTCCACCATCTCCATTGGCAGCGCATTCCACACATCCACCACCCTCTGTGTGAAAACTTATCCCACACATCTCTCCAATATTTGCCCCTCACATCTTAATTCTGTGTCGTCTTCTAGTTGACTATTTCACACTGGCAAAAAGTCTCTGACTATCCACCACGTCGATGCCTCTCATTATTTGTGTATATTTCTGGCAGGACGCCACTTTGTCTCCCTTTTTGTAGTGAAAAGAATCCGTGTTTATCCAACCTCTTCTCATTCCTCAACTCTCCTTGATGAGGCAACATTCTAGTAAACCTTCTTTGCACTGTCTCCAAAGCATTCACATCCTTCTGATAGTGTGGCGAACAGGATTGCAGCAGTATTACTAATGTGACCTTAGTAAAGTTTCATATGACTTGTTGTGCAACTTGCCAAATTTTATTACTCAATATTGCAGTTGTGTGCCTCCTTACCACCACATCCACTTGTGTTGCCACTTTCAAACCCAGATCCCTCTACAGATCAACGCTCTGATGGATTCTTCCATTTACTATATATTTCACTTCTGAATTAGGTTTTCTGCAAGAATTAGATTGTCAAAAGTTGAACCGAAGTTTCGTTCACAGAATGTATTCAAGCAATTTCCGGGAGCATTAGTTCCAATGTCAAAAAGGAACCAAGCTGGTTTGAAACATGTGATATGAAAACTCCACACACAATCGTCCAAAGCTGGAATTAATCTGGGACCCGATGCTGTGTGGCAGAAGTGCCAAGCCCGGTGCCATATCTTCACTTCATCTCATACACTCTTTGAATTAGCAACAGCGGGAACACTTCTGCAGCTGTTTTTCAAATGAAAGGAATCTAATTTTGTTGGAAACGCCAGACATTTGCACATCATCATGTCTTTAACAGACATCCCTTGAAGTGGCAACACAGTTGGATGAGATGGTCAAGAAGGCACACAATATGCTTGTGTTCATCGACCGCACATGGAATTGTGCATAATACATCAGCATGGATTGAGAAGAGGTTAATGCACAGATTAATGCACTTTAATGTGGTCAAGAAGGCGTATGGTGTACTGGCCTTCATTAATCGAGGAATTGAGTTTAGGACTCGGGAGGAAATGCTGCAACTTTATAAGACCCTTGTCAGACCCCACTTGGAGTACTCTGCGCAGTTCTGGTCCCCTGAATATAGGAAGGATGTGGAAGCTATTTAAAGAGTGCAGAGGATATTTACAAGGATGTTGCCTGGATTGGGAGGCATGCCTTATGAAGATAGGTTGAGGGAGCTGGGACTCTTCTCACTGGAGAGACGAAGGTTGCGAGGTGATCTGATAGAGGTTTATAAAATGTTGAGAGGAATAGATAGGGTGGATTCTCAGAGACTATTTCCCCGAGCTGAAATGGTCGCCATGAGAGTTCACAGATTTTAAGGTGCAGGGTAGCAAGTACAGAAGAGATGTTAGGGGCAGGTTTTTCACTCAGAGAATGGTGAGTGAATGGAATCGGCTGCCATCGGTGGTGATAGAGGCGAACTCGCTGGGGTCTTTTAAAAGACTTCTGGATGAGTATGTGGGAACTAATGGGATTGGGGGTTATAGATAGGTCTGTGGCTTGGTAGGTATAGATGTGATCGGCGCGTCTTGTGGGCTGAAGGGCCTGTTTGTGCTGTAGTATTTTATGTTCTATGTTCTATAAGAATGAGTTGGAATAAATAGATTATTTTTAGGTTGACAACCTCTCACAAGTGGAGTTCCGCAGGGACTCAGTTTTTGGGTCTCAGCTATTCACAATTTGTATCAATGATATGGATGTGGGGATCAAATACAATATTTCCAAATTTATGGTTAATAGAAAACTATATGGAAATCTGAACTGTGATAGGATGCAACGATGCTTCAAAGAGATGTGGAGAGTCTCGGGGAATGGCTAAATGTTTGCCAGGTAAACTACAGTGCATAAAAATGTGAAGTTATCCAATTCGCCAAGGAGAGAAAAAACAGAAGTTAAGGCAACTCCAAAGATGTTTTGATATCTTATTCATGAGGCACTGAAAGCTAAGATGAAAGCAGTTAAGATAACAAATGGTATGTTAGGCATTACTCAAAGAGAATTTGAGTTGAGGAAAAATGTATCTTCCTGCAATTATATGTGGCCTTGCTGAGATCCTCAGCAAGTACACAGTTTTTGTGCACAGTTTTTGTCTCCTGATCGAAGCGAAGATGTAATTCTTATGTAAAGAAGGTTCACTAAAATAGGTCCGGGGCAGGTGGGTTGGCTTCTGAGGAATAAAAATACAACATTTTCAGGCCTTTCGAAGAATGACAGCTGAATTTATTCAAAGTACACTATTTTACAGGACTCAATAGGTCAGATGTGGAAAGGATGTTTCCCCTTGCTGGAGGGTCTGAAACCTGGGACACAGTCTGACAATAAGAAACAATTATTTAGGACGGAGATGAGGAGTGTTTGTTTTCCATTAGAATTCCTTTGAATCTTTGGAGATTTTTTTTTTGTCCCAGAGAGCTGCGGGGAACATTCACTTACTTTATTTCTACTGATTAAAACCATCAAGAAATGCAGAAATAATACTGGAAATGGTTTTGAAGTAAAAGATCAGCCATGATCACATTCAATGATGGAGCGGATTTTGAAGGATTGAATGGCTCATTCCTGCTCCTGTTTTTTTATTGCAACAGGAATGGAATGTAAGTGTAGAGAATTTTTGCTGCAGTTTTACATAGCCTGCGTTAGAACACAACTGGAGAAATGTGTATAGGGTGGGCTGTTTACATAAGAAAGGATAGAATTGTACTAGAACAAGTTCAGAGGAAGTTCACTCGACTGATTCTGGGGATGGAGATATTTATTTATTGAGGAAAATTTGAGCAGATTGGAGGAATGTCTACAAAGTTCAAATGATTAAAAGGTGATCATATTCAGACAAATAATATCCTGAGGGGAGGAGACAGGGTGGTAGGCGAGAAGCTGTTTCTTTTTGTAAGAGACACTAGAACAAGGGGACAGATTTTAAAATGTAATTGTCAGCCGTTTAAGACTGAGATGAGGAGAAATTGATGGTATTAGATGGTCGCTGGTCAGTTTAATTCTCTTCCCTGGAGATTAGTGGCGGCAGAGTCACTGAATATATTCAAGGCTGATTTTAAGAATGATTTTGGATTGAGAAGTGAATCAAGGGTTACGGAGGAGTGACAGGGAAAAGAGTTGACTACAATGAGATCAGCCGTGATGGCCGATGGGCTGAATGTCCTTCTGCTGCTCTTATCCCAATACATCCTTCACACTGCTCTCTGTGACCAGTGATGGATACACAGGTTCTGTTTTGTCCTCACCAGACGTTCTTCAGTGCCCATTCATTAGGCCACCCACTCAACCCATCTCCCCCAGCAGTAATTACCCACTCTGTCCCCAGGCCTTCCTGCTCCAGCACTTCATCTTCCACTGGTGTAAGGATGACAGGACCTGGATGTCTCCACTCTTCTTCACTCATTCCCTGATGATGTTTGCTCTTTTTCCAAACACAGAAATTGTTCCTCACTCATCAAACACATGCACTAGTCCCAGGTTGTCCAAAGTGTGGACCAAGGGGCGAATGTGACCCTCGAAATCCCTCAGTGTGGCCCCTGGAGCGAGTTTCCAAAACCTCAGTGACACAGTTCAGTTTGAATGGAAGAATCGGCAT
The DNA here is from genome assembly GCA_024679065.1 of Sphyrna mokarran. Lineage (NCBI taxonomy): Eukaryota > Metazoa > Chordata > Chondrichthyes > Carcharhiniformes > Carcharhinidae > Sphyrna > Sphyrna mokarran. The sequence continues at coordinate 15,685,377 of JAGIQG010000038.1, read as the reverse complement.
GGAGCTGCTCCTCCAATCACATGGCGTTTCTTTCTTTCCCATGTTTGCTGCTGATAGGATTTTGAGCTAATCTGCAGCGACTATGGGAGAGAAACGATTTGTGATTGATGAGGATTAAACTCTAATCTTCATTTATTCCTCATTACTGTGCTAAGCAAGTTGTTTCTTTTCATATCTCAATTTAGTTTTTAATTGAAATTTCTGCTGTGCCAAACTTGATCATTCTGAAATTTACTCATCGACCCCTTGAGTGAGAAAAACATTGCCATGTGTTTGCCCAGTGAATATGTTGGTGAACCCTGCTCTAGTCTATGCTGGTGCCGGCCTAACGGACATGCCTCTGACAGTCAATGCTGCTGCCTTTGCATTGCCAGTGTCTGGCTGGAGATGTTCTTTCTACAATTTCACTCTCATCTTTATTCACATATCAGGCTGTGCTGCACTCAGCGTGTCAGAACACATCAGGACATTGATCCTTTTCCACACTGTAACCACGTGTCTGAAACCTGCTCACCTCCCAGCAATCTCCATCCAGACTGGGTTGTAATGATGGGATAACCTCCTCCCATCCTGAGGGAACAGGACTTCCCACCGAGACCGAGCAGCCAGGGGGAGCTCCGCTATGGAGGAATTAGTAATTGGGGGGCAACCTTGCTCTTTTTTCCCTCATTTCAGCCCCTCATTCAGTAAGCAGAGCTCCCTCGCTGCTCCCACCAGAGCTGCTGTATTTGAAAGTCCTGTTGGCTGCCTTTGGAGATGGTGCCAGCATTGCCTGAACCGGGACTGCCCCCTGCCCAGGCTGCCTCAGTGGGCAGCTCCCTCTGCCTGCCAGCCGTTAATTGTCCACCTCTGACAATGTCACCTTCATAACTCTGCCTATCCTGCCCACACGGACACACCACCCATTTCCAATTCCCATGTCGGGAATTCAGGTATTCTGGTAAAATCACAGCCATTATCTTCACCCTCACCACAAACTGCATTCCCAACCCAAAGATCATCCCGTGTCCCTCCCGAGCCACTCTGAGTAAGGACATGGGGATCCTCTGATTCTGGTCCTGTCCCATCACCTCTTTTACCATTTAATCACTCCTGTAATTCCAGTTTGTCCTTTCTTTGTTTCATCCCCAGCCACCCACTGCTGTCCCTTCTAACCTGTCAATTCACTGCCAGTCCCCAGTTCTAATGGAAGCTCAAAGTTAACCCGTTTCTTTTTTCACAAATATTGAGCTAACCTGCAGAACATTTCCATATTTCATTTTCAGCATGAAGAGTTTTCCCTCATTCTCCAGAAATGCAAGTTGTGTTTTTGGGATGTCTCCTACAATACATTATTATTGTTATTAACAGTATTATTTAAAACACTGGGGATTGAGCCTGATTCCTGTTATTTCTCTCTTTGATCTCCAGTCTGTACAGTAACACTCTCACAGATTCTTGTGCTGAGGATCTCGTCTCCGCTCTCTGTACAAAACAATCACTGAAGTTTCTGGACCTGGAATCAAACTCCTTCACAGATCAATCTGTCACTGCTCTCCGCCACCTCATACTGACCTGCAGGAGCCTCGAGAGGATAGAGTGAGTATTTGTGCTATTTTTTTCTGTAAGAATTAAAATACAAATGGACTTAAAATATAAATGGACCTGAATTTTCCCAGCAGCAGAAACGGTAAGCAGATTGCCGGCATGTGTAAAAATTCCCCAACCTGAAACTGTTGCATATTTCTCCCAGAATCTTCAGCACTGTGACACCAGGAGCTCCATGAGAACAGAATAGAATGGGGGAAGAGAGAGCAAACACCCTATGTACAGCACAGTGACCCCGGGGAGCTCCATCAGAGTAGAATCAGGGAAGAAAGAGCACACATCCTATTTTCAGCACAGTGACCCCGGGGAGATGCATCAGAGCAGAATCAGGGAAGAGAGAGCACACACCCTATTTACAGCACAGTGATCCCGGGGAGATGCATCAGAGCAGAATCTGGGAAGAGAGAGCACACACCCTATTTACAGCACAGTGACCACGGGGAGCTCGATCAGAGCAGAGTCGGGGAAGAGAGAGAGCACACACCCTATTTACAGCACAGTGACCCCGGGGAGCTCCATCAGAGCCGAATCAGGGAAGAAAGAGCACACACCCTATTTACAGCACAGTGACCCCAGGGAGTTCCATCAGAGCAGAGTCAGGGAAGAGAGAGAGAACACACCCTATTTACAGCACAGTGACCCCGGGGAACTCCATCAAAGCAGAGTCAGGGAAGAGAGAGCACACACCTTATTTACAGCACAGTGAACCTTGGGAGCTTCATTTAGAGCAGAGTCGGGGAAGAGAGAGAGCACAGACCCTATTTACAGCACAGTGAGCCCGGGGAGCTCCATAAGTGTTAGTTGATTGGGGAGTGAATGATTGGTCGGCTGGATGAGTGATTAGTCAGGGAGCTGGGGAGAGGGTAGAGGATTAGTTCTGAGTGTCGGGGGAATGGATGAGTTGTATTGTGTTGGGTTGGAGGGTTAATCGGGAGTTTGGATGGTGGCTGGGAGTTGGTCACGTTGTTGGGGTGTAATCAGATGTGGTTGAGTGGTGGGGTGTTGGGGTTGGTTAATAGCTTTGAAAAGGGTATAATGGTGGGAATTAGGGTGCGTTTTGGGGGAATGAGTTTAACTCAGAGGCTTAGTCAAGAATGTATTCAAGAGGCAGCTGGATATAACACTTGGGATAAATGGAATCAGAGGTTATGGGGAGAAAGCAGGATGAGGCTATTGAGTTGGTCGATCCGCCAAGATTGTGATGGATGGTGGAGCAGGTTCGAAGGGCCAAATGGCCTCCTCCTGCTTCGATCTTCTATGTTTCTATGTCAGGTGAGGAGAGGCTGGGTCAGGATGAGGCTAATTTAGAGGGGGGGGGGTTGTTAGTCCGATTAGTTTAAGGGTTCATGGGAGGTCGCCAGTCTGGAGGGGGTGTAGGGATGAGTGGGTCTAGTCAGATTGTGGGAGGTGTAGTATGGGGGGGGGGGGATCATTGGGAAGTGATTGGGGGACTCGGTTTGTGCTATTCAGGTATTAGCCCAGGGGGTGAGCTGTTTAATATTACCTGAGTAACTATCCAGGTAAATTTTGTCGATCTGTCCCAAGACTCTGAGTCTAACTGTAGCAGGGGAATCCTCCAATAGTAGTTCCTACCTCTGGGACAATTCCCAGGTAGATCAGTGTGTCAGAACATCCACAGGGTCCCGATGCTCATCTTCAGCTGTGTGTCTGATCTCTGGTGATTCAGAGACCAGAAGATTTGTCCCAGTAACTTCAGTCTCCTGTTATTTACCCTGTTGTTCAATCTGTTTATTTCCTGTTTCATCTTTAATCTGTTTCAGGCTGGAGGGAAATGACTTCAGTCTAAATGGAGAGAGACAACTGGAATTGCTTCAGAGATCCAGATCGGGACTGACAGTGAAAATGTGAACATTTCAATCTATGAACATTGCTGCTCCACCGGTTACAGTGAAATCCTGAATTGTGAAGATCTTTGACAGCTCCTTCCAAACCCTTCATTCCTGCCCCTCTCCCTCCTTATTCCATCAGCCCCTCCGGCCTGGCAGTGATTCCCCTGCTTACCCGGTTTCCCAGCTGGAAAACTGTTGTAGTTTTAATCTCCACATTGAAGGAAAGATTGCTGTAAACCATTGTTTAAGCAGCAATGTGTTGTCAGTGTTCTCAGCAACAGAGTCTTCACCCTCCTTTCAAAACGGAGCAGCAGAGATCATTCTCCAGAGAGAGGGAAGAGTGTGTGTGATTCTGACAGTATCCAGCAGAGGACAGATTGTTCAATCTTGTCAGAGTTTCCTCTCTGTCTCTGTGAATGAATTAAAGGCTCCACCAGCCTCTCCTCCAAACCTCTCTCACTATCTGGGGATTAAAGTCACACAATGCCACCATCTGCTGGCGGCACACACCTACTGCAGGCGCTGCTTTCTTTGAGCCTCAGACAAGTTCAGGAAGTCCCATGTCTGCATCTGGGAACCGGTTACTGCAGTGTGAATATTGAACAATATTGACAGGGATTAGAGTTTGCAGCAGGAACGTCGGCTGGTGAATTAACCCTTTTATCCCCAGACACTGTACATGAACTCTGATCCCTCATTCATTATGGGAGATATTGTCTGGAGATTGTAGTAGGTGATGATCTCAGACTGTAATGTGTACATTTGGTGCAGTTATTAGACACTAATCCCTTTCAGAATGTGAGTGGGGAAACTCTACTCTTCTCTGTAATTCCTGTGTCAGACACTCAGTGTTTTATCTTGCATAGAGGATCTTGCTAACGGTTTTTTTTCATGTTTACAAGTGAATTGGCTCAATCTCACCGACTGAGTCTTTGAACATTGAAAATACAAACATTCTGAGGCACAATTACAACCTTTAATCACATTTTGTCCGTGCTCAAACAGAAAATAATTTCTAAACAAACTATTCCCCTTTTGCAGCTCTTGTTTTATAATTCCACAGGTTTCGCTGATACAGACAGAGGGCAGCCCAGCTGGAATCCAAATGCTCTCATTCCACTCTCACTCCCTCCCGTTTACCCTGCCAATTATCAACCTCAACAAAAATTCCCACATATTTATAGGGAAAGTTTCAGTGTTGAAGCAGGGTGACCATTCCTTTACCAAATACACACATTCACACGGTAAATGTTACTTGATTTATTTCTGGAACTGTTAAAATCCCAAATGCACAAGTTGATTAAAGTGATTTCAATCCAAAGGCTGTTTCTGATTTGTAATCTCAATCACACAGAGGCAGTAATATTCCCACACAAAAACACGTAACCACAAGCATAATCTCACACACACTCAAACACACAGACACACAGAGCAACACACGAAGAGACACAATCACGGGAGAGGTTCTGGAAGATTGGAGGATTGTGGATGTGGTGCCTATTTTCAAGAAGGGGAACAGGGATAACCCGGGTAATTACCGACCAGTGAGTCTGACCTCAGTGGTCGGTAAGTTGATGGAGAGGATTCTGAGAGATAAGATTTATGAGCATTTAGAGAAATTCAATATGATCAGAAATAGTCAACACAGCTTCAAGGGTAGATCATACCTTACGAGCCTAGTCGAATTCATCGAAAATGTGACTGAACACATTGACGAAGGAAGAGCAGTGGACATGGTTTACATGGATTTCAGCAAGGCATTTGATAAGGTCCTCCATGCAAGACTTCTTGAGAAGGTGAGAGGGCATGGGATCCAAGGGGCTTTTGCCTTGTGGATCCAGAACTGGCTTGCCTGCAGAAGGCAGAAAGTGGTTGTGGATGGGTCTTTTTCTGCATGGAGGTCGGTAACCAGTGGAGTGCCCCAGGGATCTGTTCTGGGGCCCTTGTCATTTTCATAAATGATCTGGATGAGGAAGTAGAGGGATTGGTTAGTAAGTTCGCTGATGATAGGAAGGTTCGTGGTGTTGTGGATAGTCTGGAGGGATGTCAGAAGTTGTAACGAGACATAGATAGGATGCAAGACTGGGCGGAGAAGTGGCAGATGGACTTCAACGGAATAAATAACCTGTGATCTTTAATATATAACGTCACTACAATTGGTCAGAAATTTATTTATGAAGATTTTCGATGATTCATCATTTTGTACAAATTGCAAACTGGTTGTAGCAGTTCATTCATGTTTCTTTTTGGGATTTGGATAGCCTCGTATTGAACAGTAGAATCTACTAAATGATGCAATGGTATATTTTGGGTGTGAGAACCAATTCAAATGTTAATCAAATTGCACATTACAGTTTATAATGGGTGCATTATATGTCAGGTATGAGGTATATGGAGAGATAACAGAAGGATCTTGGTGTATGTGTCAATAGATCCCTGAAAGTAGGCAGTCAAGTGGACAAAGTTGTTAAGAAGGCTTATGGAGTCTTAGCTTTTATTGGTAGGGGGATTGAATTTAGGAGCCGCAGCATCATGTTGCAGCTGTACCAAACTCTAGTGCGGCCGCACTTGGAGTATTGTGTGCAGTTCTGGTCGCCACATTATAAGAAAGATGTGGAGGCATTGGAGAGGGTACAGAGGATGTTTACTAGGATGTTGCCTGGTATGGAGGGCAGGTCCTATGAAGAGAGGTTGAAGGATTTGAGGTTGTTTTCGTTAGAAAGGAGGCGGCTAAGGGGGGATCTTATTGAAGCATATAAGATGATTAGAGGTTTAGATATGGTGGACAGTGATAGCCTTTTTCCTAGGATGGAGAAAGCTAGCACGAGGGGACACAGCTTTAAATTTAGGGGTATGAGTTATAGGACGGATATCAGAGGTAGGTTCTTTACTCAAAGAGTGATTAGGGAGTGGAATGCCCTGCCTGCAGCTGTTGTGGATGCGCCAAGTTGGGTGGCGTTTAAGAGGTTAGTTGATAAGTATATGGAAGAGAAGGGAATGGTTTAGTTTGGAGGGGCATTGCTTTTTATTTTGGTCGGCACAACATCGAAGGCCGAAGGGCCTGTTCTGTGCTGTATTGTTCTATGTTCTATGTTCTATAATTTAAAGAACACATAATTCTCCTGCCCAACACCAGCCCATTAAATAACTACGTTTTTGATTTCTGAATTCTCCCTTCACATCTTGTCGTGATTTTTTTTCCACAACTGATCAGTTTGCTGCGACCTAATTCTCTGTGGAACATCCCTGCAGTAAATAATAGATCAGCAAACATAAGAGGTTTTGTTTATTTTCCATACACAGTAAACATGGCAAGACTTACGACAACTGCCGTCATTTCTTGCATTCATGAAACAAAAGATGATCAGTGAAAGAATGTAGTTCAGAGCAAGTCTAAAAATGAAAACATACAATGGTAATCGTTTTCCTCTGAGTTCTGAGTCATAATCAAAAATCCATTGGAAAATTTCTTCAGAGGAGAAGCGCCTGAATTTGATGGAGGATGATGCTGTCTTCTGAATTGGACATAAGATTCAACTAATTGATGTATCTCTGTGATAGCAAATTCTAACATCAAATCGCAATTACTTTTAATATTGGATATTGTAACAGATGCCGGTTGTGTTTGATTATTTATCATTATTACATTGGATCTGTTAACATAATGGTTTTTTTTCTTTAGTTGCAGTGGATTTAAGACCAGTTTGATAACCAATCAAGGAAAGTAAAATTTAATTATTCATCACAAGAAAATGAAGTTGCTGTGAAATTCCCCAAAATCCAGCACAAGTTCTGTTCAATGCACCAGATCAGGATGTATTTTTTTTTCAGGCTGTGGGAGGAAACCAGAGCCCCTGGAGGAAATGCAGGCAGAAAGGGGAGAACGTGCAAACTCTACACAATCAGTGATCTAAGCTGGATATCGATTCCCTCGTGATGTGAAGCAGCAGAGCTAACCACTGTGCTACCGTGGTGAAGAAATCACTGTTCCAATAGAGATACGAAATTCTGAGCACAATGAAATGATAGCTAACAGGACATGAAGAAATTTCTAAGCGTGGACAGTTATATAAGCTTTCAGTTTATTGTTACAATGTGCATGGTTAAAAAGATACATGAGTATAATTAATCATCTCATAGCTTTATTGGGTACAATGTTATTACCTGGGATCCATGTTCGTGTTAGTTTTGCTATTGTCTTAGATAATAATACAAATTACATTTTAATTTCAATTGTGGGAGGTTAAGAGGAGATCCTGAGGGTGGTGATAGTCTGGAATGAACTGCCTGGGAAGCGGGGGGTGGGGGTGTGGGAAGCCTCACATTCTCTGACAAGTCATTAAAACGCCATAACATTCAGGGCTGGCAGGTGGGGTCAGGTAGGCAGGTCAGGACATTTCATGTATCGGGGCAGACTCGATGGGCCAAAGGGCCTCTTCTGCCCTGTGGTATTCTGTGATAGCTGCAGAGGGGAATCGATCGATGCCCTCAGAAATTCTGACTTACTCAGTCAGTCAGTCAGCCTCGCTGGCTTGGTCAGTTTGCATTTCTCGCACTGCCGAATAGCACGAGGGGTCACGGGCTTTGGGTGAGGGGGGTAAGGTATAATTTGGATGCTAGGGGGAGTTTTTTCACACAGAGGGTGGTGGGGGTATGGAATGCGCTGCCAAGTAAAGTAGTGGAGGCAGGTACTCTAGAGTTATTTAAGAAAAACTTAGAGGGGCACATGAACTTAGAATGGGAATGAAGTGGTGTAGCAAACTGATTTAAAATAGGGATCATGAGCCTTGGGAGTCCCTGGGAAGTGTGTAAATAGATGATGATATTGATGTACTTGTTTTTATCCCACAGGTGCTTTGGTCCACCTTGTTGTCTAACAAGGGACATACACACGATGGGTCGTGAGAGGGCTGCTCTTGGTTTTTTTTTTCGCGAGTATCCTAGTGCTTCACGTCGTTTGTGTACGCTTGACCTGGACCATTTTATTGGCAACACGACAGCTCAGTGACTATCGCTGTGCTGTGCAGATACATGGATTTGGGCCTGTGTCTGTGGGAGTTTGCACATTCTCCCCTAGCTTGCGTGGGTTTTCTCCGGGTGCTCCGGTTTCCTCCCACATCCCAAAGATGTGCTCTTTGGCTAATTGACAAAACAAATTCTCCCTAAATTCTCTCAAATTTGGTTTTTAATCCATACATCTGTAAATATAGGCAGGGATCACGGGTAGAGGTGGGAACATCGGGGTGGCGGCGCACGATCGTTGGTTCGAAGGGCCTGTTTCCCGTGCTGTTTTGTTCTTTGTTCTTTTTCCTTACTCAACAGAGAAGAAAGACAGCACGGGAAAGAGGCCCTTCGGCCCAACGAGGCCGCGCCGTTGCCCTCTGCCCTCCGTTGCCCCCACAGTACCTTAAATCTGTGTCCTCTCGTAGCGACCATTTCAACCCTGGGAAATAGCCTCCGAGAATCCACCCTATCTATTCCTCACAACATCTTATAAACCTCCAGCAGGTCGCCTCTCATCCTTCATTTCTCCAGGGAGAAGAGACCGAGCTCCCTCAACCTATCTTCATAAGGCATGCCTCCCAATCCAGGCAACATCCTTGTAAATCTCCTCCGCACCCTCTCAATAACTTCCACTCGCTCAGTCGGTCTGTCAGTCTGTCAGTCTGTCGGCCTCACTTTCCCAGTTAGCAACGCCTTACTCACTCATAGAGTCTTGGTCAATTTCTGGATTATTTATTCAATCTGCCTCGATCGCTTCCTCTGTCAGTCAGCCTCGTTTCGGAAGACAGTTGACCTCAGTCTCCAATCATTCTCACTCACTGGATTAGTCAGTCAGTCTCACTCGCTCATACAGGCAATGGAACTCGCTCAGTCAATCAGTCTGTTGTCCTCAGTCAGTCTGTCATTCAGTCTGAATAACTCGGTCAGTCGTTTGAAGATTCGGGCTCACTCAATGTTCAGTCAGTCGGTTTTGCTCAGTCAGTAACAGAGTCTGTGACATCCACTTCGTAGGTTGTAACATCAGCCTCACTCAGTCTGTTGTCCTCGTGCAGTCAGTCACTCTGCCTTTGTTGTATTCTCAGTTGGTCTGTCTGCTTTGCTCTCTTGGTCAGTCGGTCAGCTTTGCTTGCTCAGTCGGTCAGTTGGTCTTAATCTCTCGGTCACTCAGTCAGCCGCAGTTGCTCAATCTGTCGGTCAATTGGCCTCACTCAGTCACACACTCTGTCGCTCAGTCAATTGGTCAGTCTGCCTCATTTACTCGCTCAATTTGTCAGTTGGATTGCTCAGTCCATTGGTCAGGAGTCTTAGCTGTGTTGTAGAGCAGAAGGATCTCGGAGTCCGGGTCCATAGGACTCTTAAATCAGTCTCGCAGGTGGAGGAAGTGGTCAAGAAAGCGTACGGTTTACTGGTCTTCATTAATCGAGGAATAGATTTTAGGAGTCAGGAGGTAATGATGCTGCTCTATAAGACTCTCGTCAGACCCCATTTGGAGTATTGTGCGCAGTTCTGGTCGCCTCATTATAGGAAGGATGTAGAGGCTATTGAGAGAGTTCAGATTAGATTTACAAGGATGTTGCCTGGATTGGGAGGCAGGCCTTTTGAAGATAGGTTGAGGGAGCTGGGACTCTTCTCACTGGAGAGACGTAGGTTGAGAGGCGACTTGATAGAGGTGTATAAAATGTTAACAGGAATAGGTAGGGCGGACTCTCAGAGACTATTTCCCCGAGCTGAAATGGTCACTACGAGATGACACAGACTTAAGGTGAAGGGAAGCATATACAAAGGAGATGTCAGGGGTAGGTTTTTCACTCAGAGGGTGGTGAGTGAATGGAACCGGCTGCCGTCGGAGGTTGTTGAGGCAAACTCACTGGGGTCTTTCAAAAGACTTCTGGATGAGTACATGGAAAAGAATAGGATAGGGGGTTATAGATAGGTCTGTGAATTGGTAGATGTGATCGGTGCAACTCGTGGGCCGAAGGGCCTGTTTGTGCTACATTGTTCTATGTTCTATGTTCAAACTTGCAGATCATTAGAAATAATGGGACAATGTAGAATGGCTTATCCATGTCTGCAGATCTTTGCATTGTAGGAGGAAATCAGTGAACCTGGAGGAAATCCACTTTGACACGAGGAGAATATTAAAATCACTGTCAAATGGAAGCTGGAATTGGTCTTGATGCTGTGAGGCAGCAGTACTAACCACTGCGCCACAAATGAGAGCCTATTTAATGTTTCCTCGTACGACAACTGTCCATACGAGGGATCGTCCTTGTGAACTTTCTCTGGATTGGCTCCAATAAAATCATATCATTCCTTAAATAAATGATCAAAAACTCCTCTCAGTGCTCTGGACGTGGTCTTGCCAGGACCCTGTACAGTTGCAGCAAGACTTCCCGTCTCGTACAATATTCAATATTACGTTAACCTCCCTGATTACCTGTGGTACCTGGATGCTAGCTTTCTGTGCCCTCCCCCCCACCCCCGACCCCAAATCCTTTTATATGGGAGCTTTCTGCAGTTTTTGTCCATTCAACAGCTGGCATTTAAGAGGGAAATACGGAGCCATTGCCACCGTAATAATTCTTTTTACAAATCTCTGTATAAATTGCCTTCCATTGGAATATTACCTGCTGATGGATTCATCCCCAGAAATGATCTAGAACATAGAACATTACAGCACAATACAGGCCCTCTGGCCCTCAATGTTGCACCAACCAGTGGAACTAATCTAATGACCCTCTAACCTAAACTATTCCAATATCATCCATATGCTTGTCTAATAACCATTTGAACGCCCTTAAAGTTGGCGAGTCCATGACTGTTGCAGGCAGGGCATTCCACACCCTTACTACCCTCTGAGTAAAGAACCTACCTCTGACATCCTATACTTATCACCCCTTCATTTAAAACTATGTCCCCTCGTGTGAGCCATCACCATCCGAGGAAGAAGGCTCTTAGTGTCCACCCTTTATAACCCTCTGATCATCTTGTATGCCTCAATTAGGTCACCTCTTAACCTTCTTCTCTGTAACCAAAACAACCTCAAGTCCCTCCTTCCCACCATACAAGGCAACATCCTCATAAATCTTCTTGGCACCCTTTCCAATGCTTCCACATCGTTCTTATAATACGGTGAACTGTACCCAATACTCCAAGTGCGGCCGCACCAGAGTTTTGTACAGCTGCAACATGAACATCTCGAACATCATCACCAATCTGTCCCACTGTCTATTCACTGCTTAGCGGCTTTTCAGTTAGTGGTGGAGTAAATGAGCACCTCCACTCTGAGATTAAACATCTGCACCCTACCGTAGCTCCTGTTAACAATAGTCACTGAATAATTCTCCGGAGATTTGAGACAGACACTAGCTTCTGTGAGGTTCTGATAGAACATGTTTCATTTATTCCTTCCATTTCTTGTATCCTCTGTGTCTCTATCTCTGTCTCTTTTTTCATCTCTCTCTCTGACATTCCTCTCTCCTTCCCTCTGCCTCACACACTCTCACTGCCTGTTTGTCTTTCTCTCTCTCTCTCAAAGAACAAAGAACAAAACAGCACGCGCCGCCACCCCGATGTTCTCACCTTTACCCGCGATCCCTGTCTATGTTTATACATCTATGGATTAAAAACAAAATTTGAGATAATTTAGGGAGAATTTGTTTTGCCAATTAGCCTAAGAGCACATCTTTGGGATGTGGGAGGAAACCAGAGCACGCAGAGAAAACCCACGCAAGCACGGGGAGAATGCGCAAACTCCCACAGACACAGGCCCAAATCCTTGTATCTGCACAGCACCGCGATAGTCACTGAGCTTTCGTGTTGCCAATCAAATGGTCCAGGTCAAGTGTATACTAACGACGTGAAGCACAAGGATACTCTCGAAAAAAATCCAAGAGCAGCCCTCTCATGATCCATCGTGCTCGTTAGACAACAAGGTGGACTAAAGCACCTGCAGGATAAAAACAATTACATCAATATCATCACCTATTTACACACTTCCCAAGGACTCCCAAGGTTCATGATCCCTATTTTAAATCAGTTTTCTATACCCCTCCATTCTCATTCTGTTCATGAGCCCCTCGAAGAATTCCTTGAATAACTCCAGAGTACCTGTCTCCACCACTTTACTTGGCAGTGCATTCCATACCCCCACCATCCTCTGTGTGAAAAATCTCACTCTAGCATCCAAATTATAACTTATCCCCTCACACTAAGCCCTTGACCCCTCGTGCTGTTCGAGTCCATCCTGGGAAAGAGCTTAACCGTGTTTACTCTATCTATACCCCTCATAATCTTGTACACCTCTATTAGATCTCCTCTAAGTCTAGGTCTTTCTAAGGAAAACAGTCCCAATATGCCTAAGCTGTCCTCGTAACTCAGACCTTCCATACCAGGCAACATCCTGGTAAACCTCCTCTGCACTCTCTCCAGAGTCTCCACATCCTTCCGGAAGTAGGGTGACCAGAACTGGACGCAGTATCCCAAATGAGGTCTAACCAACGTTTTATACAACTGCAACATTAAAGGCCAGCTCTTGTACTAGAGACTCCTTCCTATAAAGGCTAAAATACTATATGTTTTTTTCACAACCTTCTTCACTTGCTCTTCCACCTTCAGAGACTTGTTCACCTACACCCTGAGGTCCCTCTGCGTTTCTATACTCTTAATAGTTCTACGCTTTATCATATGCCTCCCCCCTACATTCTTTCTCCCGAAATGCATCACCTCACATTTATCAGGATTGAATTCCATCTGTCTGCCCAAGCTACCAGCTTATCTATGACCCGCTGCATTGCCTAACAATGCTTCTCACTATCCGCAAGTCCAGCCATCTTTGTATCGTCTGCAAACTTGCTGATCACTCCACTTACTCCCTCTTCCAAGTCATTTATATATATTACACATAGAAGAAGTCCCAGTACCGAGCCCTGCGGCACACCACTAGTGACCGACCTCCAGCTAGAAAAACACCCTTCCACTATTACTCTCTTTCTCCTATTACCAAGCCAGTTACTTATCCATCCAGCTACCTGTCCTTGTATCCCATTAGCCTTGACCTTCTCAACTAACCTCCCATGATGGACTTTGTCAAACAACCTCCCATGAGGGTCTCTCTCTCTCTCTCTCTCTCTGACTATCCCTCTGTCATTCTTTCACTGTCATTTCATCTCTCTCTCTTTCTGTCTCTCACTTCGTGATATGTTACTGTCAGTCCCTGTCTTTCTCTGTCGGCACCCTGCCCACACTTCTCACGCTCACGTTGCCTCCTTGTCTCTCTCTGACGCTTTCTCTGTCATTTTCTCCCTGTCACTTCTGCACTATTTCTCTCTCTTTATCTGCCACACTCTCTTTCTGTTTCTGTTTCGCTCATTCCCTCCATTTCTCTTTGTCTCTTCCTCCCTATTCCTCAGCTCTTTGTTGATACATCTCAATCTCCCCCTCTCTCATTCTGTATCTGCCTATTTTTCACCATCTATTTCTCCATCCGCATTTATTTCACTCTCTCATTTTCTCCCTTGCTTTGCGTCACTTTCACTCCTTCCATCTCACTCTGTTCCTTTTTCTCCATCTCTCTCTTTCTGTCTATTTGGACTATCTATTTTCCTGTCTCACTCTTCCCACTCTGTCCCCATTATTGTAGCCATATTATTCTGTCCCATGCTTTGACTTTCTTTCTCGCATGTTTTCTTTGTCTTTCTCAATTTATCTTTGTTTTTTATGTCTTTCTCTTCTTCTTTCTGCTTTTCTTTCCATCTTTCATTTCATTTCTCCATTTCTATCATTATTTAGCTCTCTTTCCATCTCCTCCTCTCTCTTTCTCTTTCTGGCAAATGGGAGGCAGATAATGATAAAAGGGTTGACTTCTTGTCCAAATGGCATAATTGATGTCAAATTTATAAAAAAGCCATGGACATTCTCACAGACTTAGACATTCCGATCGTTGAATGAGTTGCAGAATTGATTGATTGGGAATGTGATCACATTCTTCAATTGCTCTCGGAACATGGACTGGGTAATGGCGTAGATAGCAGTGTTTGTGCAGCAACTCAGGAGCTGGAACATAAAGCCCAATTCCTAAACAAAAGAATCCATCCAAACTGACAAATACAAGACATCATACATCCTCCTCCATATGGAATAAACCATTAATGTTGACCACAACAGGATGAAGTTGGCTGAAATAAGAAACAAGAAAATGATGGATTTCCTGCGATTCTCCATCTCTGGATCCCTGAGATTCTCTCCACTACTGAGAGCCCGGAGTCTTCTGCGGGCTCTGCTTCTCACTAAAATGTGCCTGACAGTCAAAGCGTTGAGCAACAGAATCAGGATGAATGGGATGCCTGGTGTTAGAATGTGGTGGAGGAATTCGATTGTTCCCCAGACTGGAGAATACATAACATCCCGTGTGGAAAGACAAAACCAGGGAAAGTTCGCGAAAAAATACTCTCCCAACAGCATAAAATACCAGAAAATGTTCTTTAAACAGCTCAGAACCGTCACTGTTCCTAGAACCACAGTCGCTGATTTCTCACTGCAATATTTACTTTTCAATTTGGGGCAGCAAATGGCCACAAATCGATCAAAGGTGAACGTGACGGTGAACCAGACAGAACAGTCAGTGGCTGCATACAGCAGGACGGCGTGGATGTTACACACAGGAAGTGATTGCAGGAAATAAAACTGATCCCAATAAAGAATGGGAATCTGTCTCAATATCAAGTCGAAGATAACGACCAACAGATCCCCCACTGACATGGCAACCAGGTAACGAGTGACACATTTAGACAGACCACATTTTCTGCAGGAAATAATCACAATCGTGACAATGTTCACTGGAAAGAAGAAAAAGAAATAATGCAATGATTCATAAAAGAATGTTGTCAAAGTCACCAGTTCAAATGAAAAAAAATAACACACTGAAGAAACTGTTATTGAGTCAGTTGGTACGCAATCTCAGAAATTTGTACCTTTCCTCTAACAGAAGAAGAAAATAACAAATGACAAAGATCAGTACAACATAGGGGCAGGCCTTTTGGCCCTCAGAACCTGTACTGAACATGATATCAGTCTAAACTAAAATTGTATGCACTTATGGAGTCCATATACATATATTCTATTCATCTATTCATCTAGATGGTCAGAAGATGCTGCTAGTTCACCTGCTCCATCATCACCATCTGTGTAAAAAAATTGTCTCACCGATCTTCTTTGACCTTTTCCCCGGCAATTTAAATCTATGTCCCATTGTACATGAACTTTGTAACCTCGGAAACCTCTGACTATCCACTCTGTCCATGACACTCATAATTTTGTAAACCTGTTAGGTCATCCCTCAAGCTCCACCCAGTGGGAACAAACTGCGTCTATTCAAACTTTGCTCACACTAAATGTGCTCCAGACCAGGCAACATCCTCGTAAAACATTTCTGTATCCTCTCCAAAGCATCCTTGCGTGAGTGTGGCGACCAGAATTATGCACAATATTCCAAAAGAGGCCAAACTATGATTCTGTACGGCTTCAGAACTTCCTGTCAATTTTCATATTCAGTACCTCAACTGATGAAGGCAAGCATGCTTTATGTCTTCTTGACTACCTCACTACCTGCTTTACTGTGTTAAGTGATCAGTGGACACGTTGTAACGAACCTAGTCAAAAAGAAATGCGCACACAACATTCAGAAGGAGATGTTAGGGATCTAGAGGAATATACGGTTTATAGGAAGGAACTTAAGAAGAGAACTAGGAGTCAGAAGGGGTCATAAGAAGGCCTTGTCAGGTAATATTAAGGAGAACTCTAAGGCGTTCTATAAATATGTGAAGAGTAAAAGGATGAGATGTGAAGGAATAGGAAAGTTTGTACAGAATACTTTACCTCAGTCTTCACGGTTGAAAAAGATCTAGGTAGTTGTATTGCAGGCTTATCGCGGACTGAAAAGATTGTGTATGTGGACGTTAAGAAAGAGGGTGTGTTGGAAATTTTGAATAGCATCAGGATAGATAAGTTGCTGGGACCGGATGGGATGTTTCTGTGGGAGGCAAGGGAAGAGATGCAGAGCATCTGGCGATGATGTTTGCATCTTGATGGAGACGGGGAAGGTACTGGAAGATTCGAGGATTACAGATGTGGTTCTGAGATTCAAGAAAGGGGATCGGGGTAACACAGGAAACTACCGACCAGTGAGTCTAACTTCAGTGGTTGGTAAGTTGATGGAGAAGATCCTGAGGGACAGGATTTATAAACAGTTAGAGAAGATTAGTATGCTGATAAGTAGGCAGCACGGCTTTGTCAAAGGCAGGTGGTAACTTCTGAGCCTGGTTGAGTTCTTTGAAAATATGACTAAACATATTGATGAAGGAAGAGCGGTGGATGTGGTTTATATGGAGTTCAGCAAGGCGTTTGATAAGGCCCCCATGCAAGACTATTTGAGAAAGTGAGAGGACATGAGATCCAATGGGCTGCTGCTTTGAAGATCCAGAATTGGCTTGCCTGCAGAAGGCAGAGAGTGGTTGAGGATGGGTCTTTTTTTCTGCTTGGAGAGCTGTCACCAGTAGAGTGCCACACGGACCTGTTTGAGGACCCTTGAGTTTGTAATGTTCATAAATGACCTGGATGAGAAAGTGGAGGGATGGGTTAGTAAAGTTGTTGAAAACATGAAGGTTCGTGGTGTTGTGGATAGTTTGGAGGGAAGTCAGAAGTTGCACTGAGACATAGGTAGAATGGAAAGCTGGACAGAGAAATGGCAGATGAACTTCAATCCCGATCAATGCGTAGTGGTTCATTTTGGCAGGTCCAATGGGATGAAGGAGTATAATATTAAAGGTAAGACTCTTTAGAGTGTGAAGAGCATCTGAAGGACCATGGGATCCGGGTCCATCAGACTCTTAAATAAGCCTCATAGGTAGAGGATGCGGTTAAGAAGGCGTACTGGCCTTCATCCATTGAGGGATTGAGTTTAGGAGTCAGGAGATATTGTACAGCTTTATAAGAACCGTGTCAGACCCCACTTGGAGTACTGTGCTCAGTTCTGGTCGCCTCATTACAGGAAGGATGCGGAAGCTTGAATGAGTGCAGAGGAGTTTTACAAGGATGTTGCCTGGGTTGGGTGGCATGCCTTATGAGGACAGGTTGAGGGAACTTGGTCTTTTTTCCTTGGAAATATGAAGAATGAGAGGTGACCTGATAGGGGTCTATAACATGTTGAGAGGTATAGATTGGGTAGATCCTCAGACAGTTTTTTTCCAGGGCTGAAATGGTTGCTACGAGGGAACACAGGTTTAAGATGCTGGGGAATAGGTACAGATGTCAGGGTAAGTTTTTTTTTCATTCAGAATGTGGTGGGTGAGTAGAATTGGCTGCCGTCGGTGGTGCTGGATGCAAATTCGATAGGGTCTTTTCAGAGACTTCTGGATGAATGGGGTCTTAATAGGATTGAGGGTTATAGGTAAGTCTAGTAGGTAGAGATATGATCAGTACAACTTGTGGGCCGAAGGGCCTGTTTGTACTGTAGTATTTTGTGTGTGTTCTATGTTCTATTGTTACGGTGAAATTAAACTGACAGACACAAAATAGCCATGTCCGTACCTGTCTGCTTGTAGCGATATGTTAACTGATGATGTCCGTATCTGTCTACTCAACTTTTAAGAATGTGCTCATGTCCTTACTGCCTATTGGCTATAAGTTGTAAAGATGGTCAAGTACCATTGTGTAGTAGAGAAGGTAGCTGCCACGCACCGTGGAGTACCAGTACCTTCTCCCAAAGTTTTGTCTAAAATAAAGCTGTTTTGTTGAACCTCCAAGTCTGATTCCAAACTGGTAAATTACCCGTAACAATTGGCGTAGTCAGCAAGGAACCCATTGCTGGTAAGTTTGATTGATTGGCACAATCGGAAAGCCGGGATGGAAATCACTGAATGTGTTCTAATTATGCGAGGTAAATGATACAGTTTTGAAGGAGTAAAATTGAGGGTATTTATAATGATAAATATCCATTGTATATGGTTTAGTGATAAGTACTAACTGCTGATGGTACAGTGATAATTATTGATTGACTGTTACTTATGCTGACTAACTAGAGGACAAGGAACTGCCTGTTTCAAATGTGCATCTTTAACCCGGTTGTTAAAAGGGGATATCCCTGATGTGAAGGTCAGGATCCTGAAGTGGGCGTAGAAACACCAAGGGCACTTAGAATTGTGAAGCACAAGTGGCAAAGTTCAGTTAACATCAAACTCTGTAGTGGTGAACAAATACAGAATGTGCCACTTGTTTGCATGAAAGTTTGTACACTTGAGTACTGGACTGTCAATATTGTAAAGTGGTGCAGAAAAGAAGCTGATCAACTCTGACTTAGAGTCGGAATCCGGTGGAGAATCACATTGCCGTGGTGGTAATAGTCTGCGGTGACATACCAAAGAACTTGAACTGCTTCTTACTTGTTGCCATCAAATCATTGAATAGATTTACCTCGTACTAAGTTGATCTTTCTTAACACCCTAGTTATGACTGGAACACTTACGATCAAATTAAAGACATGGGGATCTGCGTGTCACACTGCAAGAGTCGTGGTGAGCCTATAGGTACAGGATTTAAAGTGGGAAAATAATTAAATGGCATTGATTGCGACACTGATTACTAAAGTGAAGTGCAGGAGCTATGATTAGGGACCGGTGACACAACATCTGGACTGAATACTGTGTGAAGTTATATTTCAAAAAGACGTAAATGCATTTGGAGCATTGCAGAGAAGGAATACTGGCTAATATTTAAAATGAAGTTTTACTTTGCAAGTATATGTTGGATAAATGTGAATATATCTATTTTGGTAGCAAACATTGGAAAGGAGACTGTTAGCCTAATGGCCATAAATTAGAAGAGAGAAGTGTGCAACGAGAACTGGGTGGCCACGTACTCCAGTGGTGAAAGCAAGTGCGCAGTTGAAGCAGGCAGTGAAGAAGACAAATGGTATGTTGGCCTTTGTATGGAGAAGATTTGAGGATAGAATATAGACATTTTAGTCCAATTGTACAGGGCATGGTGAGCACACACCTGGAGTATTGTGTTCAGATTTGGTGTCATTATAAGAATGTCTTGGCAATGGAGGGAGTTCAGCGATGGTTTACCAGGCTGATTCCCGGGGATGGCAGCATTGTCATACGTGCAGATATTAAGTTGGTTAGGATTATATTCGTTGGATGTTTAAAGTGTGAGAAGGGGAACTCATTGAAAATTGTAAAATTCTACCAGGATTAGGCGTCCCCCTGTGACTGGAATCTGAATGTCTGAACAAATGAAAATCAGTGAGGATACTCAACAACACCTCCTCTACAATCATCCTTACTATTTCTGCCACACAAGGCTGTGCTCTGAACTTCCAATATAACAAAGAACAAAGAACAAAGCAGCACGGAAACAAGTCCTTCGGCCCAACGAGCCCGCGCCACCACCCCGATGTTCCCATCTCTACCTGTGATCCCTGTCCATGTTTATAGATCTATGGATTAAAAACCAAAATTGAGACAATTTAGGGAGAATTTGTTTTGCCAATTAGCCTAAGAGCACATCTTTGGGATGTGGGAGGAAACCGGAGCACCCGGAGAAAACCCACGCAAGCACGGGAAGAATGCACAAACTTCCACAGACACAGGCCCAAATCCATGTATCTACAGAGCATAGCGATCGTCACTGAGCTGTCGTGTTGCCAATCAAATGGTCCAGGTCAAGCGTACACTAACGACGTGAAGCACTAGGATACTCTCGAAAAAAATCCAAGAGCAGCCCTCTCACGACCCGTCGTGTGTATGCCGCTCGTTAGACAACAAGGTGGACCAAAGCACCTGTAGGATAAAAACAAGTACATCAATATTATCATCTATTTACACACTTCCCAGGGACTCCCAAGACTCATGATCCCTATATTAAATCAGTTTTCTATGCCCCTCCATTCCCTTTCTGTTCATGTGCCCATCTAAGTATCTGTTAAATAACTCCAGAGTACCTGTCTCCACCACTTTACTTGGCAACGCATTCCATACCCCCACCACTCTCTGTGTGAAAAAACTCCCTCTTGCATCCAAATTATAACTTATCCCCTCACACTGTGCCCTTGACCTCTAGTGCTGTTCGAGTCCATCCTAGTAAAGAACTTAACCGTGTTTACACTATCTATACCCCTCATAATCTTGTACACCTCCATTAGATCTCCTCTAAGTCTATGTCTTTCTAAGGAAAACAGTTCCAATATGCCTAACCTGTCCTCATATCTCAGACCTTCCATACCAGGCAGCATCCTGGTAAACCTCCTCTGCACTCTCTCCAGTGTCTCCATGCCCTTCCAGTAGTAAGGTGACCAGAACTGGATGCGGTATTGCAAATGAGATCTAATTAATGTTGTATACAACTGCAACATTAAAGGTCAGCTCTTGTACTCTACACCACTTCCTATAAAGGCTAGCATACCATGTGCTTTATTCACAACCTTCTCCACCTGCTCTGCCATCTTCAGAGATTTGTGCACCTGCATTTCCCAGGTCCCTCTGCGTTTCTATACCCTTAATCGGTGTACCCTTTATCCTATGCCTCCCCCTCTACATTCTTTCTCCAGAAATGCATCACCTCGCATTTATCAGGATTGAATTCCATCTGTTATCTGTCTGCCCAAGCTACCAGCCTATCTCTATCCTGCTGCATCGCCTGACAATGCTCCTCACTATCCGCAAGTCCAGCCATCTTTGTATTGTCTGCAAACTTGCTGATCACTCCACTTACTCCCTCTTCCAAGTCATTTATATATATTACAAATAGAAGAGGTCCCTGTACCGAGCCCTGTGGCACATCATTAGTGACTGACCTCCAGCAAGAAAAACACCCTTCCACTATTACTAATAGGCGATACTAATAGGGGACTCCACTGTGAGGGATTCAGACAGGCGTTTTTATTAGAACATATAGAACAATACAGCACAGAACACGCCCTTCGGCCTTCGATGTTGTGCCGACCAAAATAAAAAGCAATGCCCCTCCTAACTAAACCATTCCCTTCTCATCCATATACTTATCAACTAACCTCTTAAACGCCACCAAACTTGGCGCATCTACAACAGCTGCAGGCAGGGCATTCCACTCCCTAATCACTCTTTGAGTAAAGAACCTACCTCTGATATCCGTCCTATAACTCATACCCCTTAATTTAAAGTTGTGTCCCCTCGTGCTAGCTTTCTCCATCATAGGAAAAAGGCTATCACTGTCCACCCTATCCAAACCTCTAATCATCTTATATGCTTCAATAAGATCCCCCCTTAGCCGCCTCTTTTCTAACGAAAACAACCTCAAATCCTTCAACCTCTCTTCATAGGACCTGCCCTCCATACCAGGCAACATCCTGGTAAACCTCCTCTGTACCCTCTCCAATGCCTCCACATCTTTCTTATAATGTGGGGACCAGAACTGCACACAATACTCCAAGTGCGGCCGCACTAGAGTTTTGTACAGTTGCAACATGATGCTGCGGCTCCTAAATTCAATCCCCCTACCAATAAAAGCTAAGACTCCATATGCCTTCTTAACAACTTTATCCACTTGACTGCCTACTTTCAGGGATCTATTGACACATACACCAAGATCCTTCTGTTCCTCAACACTATTAAGAGCCCTACCATTTAGCCCTATACTCTACACATTTATTGTTCCTGCCAAAGTGCATTACCTCACACTTTTCCACATTAAACTCCATTTGCCACCTCTCGGCCCAGCTCTGCAACTTGTCCAAGTCACTCTGTAAACTATAACACCCTCTTCACTATCTACCACTCCACCGACTTTAGTGTCATCTGCAAATTTACTGATCCATCCCTCAATACCCTCATCCAGATCATTTATAAAAATTACAAACAGCAGGGGCCCCAAAACAGACCCCTGAGGCACACCACTCGTCACCGAACTCCACGATGAATATCTCCCATCAACCACCACCCTCTGTCTTCTATCTGCCAGCCAATTTCTAATCCAATTAGCTAAATCACCCTCTATTCCACACATCTGCATTTTCTGTAGAAGTCTTCCATGGGCCACCTTATCAAAAGCCTTACTAAAGTCCATATATACTACATCAACCGCCTTACCCCCATCCACCTCTGGTCACTTTCTCAAAAAACTCAATGAGGTTAGTAAGGCATGACCTACCCTTCACGAAACCATGCTGACTATCCCCAATCAATTCATTTCTCTCTAAATAACTATAAATCCTATCCCTAATAATTCTCTCCAATACCTTGCCCACAACAGAAGTAAGACTCACTGGCCTATAATTCCCTGGAAGGTCTCTCTTCCCCTTCTTGAACAATGGGACCACATTCGCTATCCTCCAGTCCTCCGGAACCACACCCGTAACCAACGAGGACCTGAAGATCAGAGCCAGAGGCTCTGCAATCTCCTCTCTTGCCTCCCAGAGAATCCTAGGGTAAATCCCGTCCGGCCCAGGGGACTTATCCAACTTCAAACCCTCGAGAATTTCTAACACATCCTCCCTATCTACTACAATACTCCCCAATTTGCAACCCTGTACCTCAGTGCTCTCCACAGCTACATTTCCAGCACTCTGCGTGAATACCGAAGAGAAATATTTATTCAGTGCCTCACCAATCTCTTCAGGCTCCACGCACAACTTCCCACTGCTGACTATGACTTTTGTGGGCGCAGGAGAGAGTCGCGGATGGTGGTTTGTCTTCCTGGAGCTGGGATCCGTTTCTGGACGCCTCCCAGACATCCTGAAAGGGGAGGGTGAGGAACCTGAAGTTGTGGTGCATATAGGTACTGCAGACATAAGCAGGAAGAGGGAGGCAGTCATCAAAAGGGATTGTAGAGAACTGGGTAGGAAGCTGAGGAAGAGAAAAGCGAAGGTAGTAATTTCAGGACTGCTGCCTGCGCCTCAGGAGAATGAGAGCAGGAATCAAATGAGGTGGAGGATGAATGCATGGCTGAGGGACTGGAGCAGGGGGCAGGGATTCAGATTCATAGATCATTCGGACCTCTTTAGGGGCAGGTGTGACCTCTACAGTAAGGACGGGTGGCACTTGAACCCTAGGGGGACTAATCTCTTGGCAGGTATCCTTATCGAAACCTTACCTTATCGAAACATATAAGATGATTAGAAGTTTAGATAGGGTGGACAGTGATAGCCTTTTTCCTAGGATGGAGAAAGCTAGCACGAGGGGGCACAGCTTTAAATTAAGGGGTGATAGTTATAGGACGGATATCAGAGGTAGGTTCTTTACCCAAAGGGTGGTTCGGGAGTGGAATGCCCTGCCTGCAGCAGTTGTAGATGCGCCAAGTTTGGTGGCGTTTAAGAGGTTAGTTGATAAGTATATGGAAGAGAAGGGAATGGTTTAGTTTGGAGGGTCATTGCTTTTTATATTGGTCGGCACAACATCGAAGGCCGAAGGGCCTGTTCTGCGCTGTAATGTTCTATGTTCTAGGTAGACTAGCCAGGGCTACTGGGGGATCTTTAAAATAGAAAAGTTGGGGGTGGGAATATCGATGGGACAGTGAGTAAGGGGGTAAGTTCCCAGGTAGGGAAGGACTGTAGGCACTCTGAGAGGGGGGTTAGGCAGTTGGTGGAAAAGGGAAATATCCTGACTGAGGGGCTGAGAAGTGCCTATTTTAATGCCAGGAGTGTAGTAAATAAAGTAGATGAGCTTAGGGCATGGATTGCTGCTTGGGAGTGTGATGTGGTGGCCATTACAGAGACTTGGTTGTCTCAGGCACAGGACTGGGTACTTCGGGTGCCGGGATTCAGGTGCTTCAGGAGGGACAGGGCTGGGGGCAAAAGACGAGATGGCGTGGCACTCTTGACTGTAGAGAAGGTGGAAGACGGGGAGGAATTGTCTACGGAGTCTCTGTGGGTGGAAGTTAGGAACAGCAAAGGCTTGATGACTTTGCTGGGTGTATTCTATCGGCCGCCCAATAGCGACAGGGAACTTGAGGTGCAGATAGGGAAACAGATCCTAGACTGATGGAGAAATAACAGGGTTGTCGTGATGGGAGGTTTCAATTTCCCAAACTTATCCTGGAATATCCCAAGGGTAAGGGGTTTGGATGGTGTGGAGTTTGTTAGGTGTGTTCAGGAAGGTTTCCTGACACAGTACGTGGAAAAGCCGACGAGAGGAGAGATTGTACTTGACCTGTTGCTTGCTAATGAGCCAGGGCAGGTGTCGGATCTCACAGTAGGTGAGCATCTTGGGAATGGAGATCATAATTCTATCACTTTCAGATAGCGATGGAAAGAGATAGGATCAGGCAGGCTAGGAAGGTGTATGTCTGGAGTAAGGGGAAATATGAAAACATTAGGCAGGTAATTGGACGCATAAACTGGAAGGAGGTGTTCTTGGGGAAGAGTACAGAAGGAAAGTGGTGGTTTTTCGTGTAATGTTTGTCTGGGGCACTGCAAGACAACGTTCCGAGGAGTCAAGGTGGTTCTGGTAGGACGCGGGAACCGTGGTGCACAAAGGTAGTGGTGAACCTAGTTAGGAAGGAAAAAAATGTTTCTAAAAGGTTCAGAGAGCTAGAGGATGTTAGGGATCTAGAGGAGTATAAAGTGTGTAGAAGGGAACTTAAAAAGGAAATTAGGAGAGCCAGAAGGGGTCATGAGAAGGCCTTGGCAGGTAAGATTAAGGAGAATCCCAAGGCCTTCTACAAATATGTGAAAAGTAAAAGGATGAGAAGAGATAGGGCCTATAAAAGGTGAAGGGGGAAAAGTCTGTGTGAATCTGGAAGAAATGGCAGAGGTGCTTAACGAGTACTTTGCCTCGGTATTCACCGTGGAAAGTGAACTGGGAGATTGCACTGCAGTTTTGAGGCGTACGGAAAAGATTGAGTATGTGGATGTTAGGAAAGAGGATGTGTTAGACCTGTTAAATTCTATCAAGATAGACAAGTCGCCAGGACCGGATGGGATGTACCCCAGGTTCTTGGTGGAGGTGAGAGAAGTGGTTGCAGAGCCCCTGGCGATGATCTTTGCGTCGACCATGGAAACTGGAGAGGTTCCGGAGGATTGGAGGAATGCGGATGTGGTTCCTATCTTTAAGAAAGGGAACAGGGATAGTCCAGGAAATTACCGACCGGTGAGTTTGACTTCAGTGGTTGGTAAGCTGATGGAGAGGCTTCTGAGGATAAGATATATGAACATTCGGAGAAGTTTAGACTGATTAGAAATAGTCAGCATGGTTTTGTCAAGGGCAGGTCATGCCTTACGAGCCGAGTGGAGTTCTTCGAAAATGTGACTGAACACATTGACGAAGGAAGGGCGGTGGACGCAGTGTACATGGACTTTAGTAAGACGTTTGAAAGGTCCCACATGCAAGGCTTCTGAAGAAGATGAGAGGGCATGAGATCCAAGGGGCTTTGGCCTCGTGGATCCAGAATTGACTTGCCGGCAGAAGGCAGAGAGTGGTTGTGGATGGGTCTTGTTCTGCATGGAGGTCTGTAACCAGTGGAGTGCCCCACGGATCTGTTCTGGGACCCCTGCTGTTTGTCATTTTCATAAATGACCTGGATGAGGAAGTGGAGGGATGGGTTAGCAAGTTCGCCGACGATACAAAGATCGGTGCTGTTGTGGATGGTCTGAAGGGATGCCAAAAGTTGCAGCGGGACATAGACAGGATGGAAGAGTGGGCGGAGAAGTGGCAGATGGACTTCAATACAGATAAATATGTAGTGGTCCATTTTGGCAGGAATAATGGGATGAAGGAGTACGATATAAGTGGTAGGAATCTTAGCTGTGTTGGAGAGCAGAAGGATCTCGGGGTCCGTGTCCATAGGACTCTTAAATCGGCCTCGCAGGTGGAGGAAGTGGTCAAGAAGGCGTACGGTGTACTGGCCTTCATTAATCGAGGAATGGAGTTTAGGAGTCAGGAGGTAATGATGCAGCTCTATAAGACTCTTGTCAGGCCCCTGTTGGAGTATTGTGCGCAGTTCTGGTCGCCTCATCATAGGAAGGATGTAGAGGGTATTGAGAGAGTTCAGAGGAGATTTACAAGGATGCTGCCTGGATTGGGAGGCAGGCCTTATGAAGATAGGTTGAGGGAGCTGGGACTCTTCTCACTGGAGAGACGTAGGTTGAGAGGCGACCTGATAGAGGTTTATAAAATGTTGAGAGGGATAGATAGGGTGGACTCTCAGAGACTATTTCCCCGAGCTGAAATGGTCAATACGAGAGGACACAGATTTAAGGTGCAGGGAAGCAAATACAAAGGAGATGTCAGGGGTAGGTTTTTCACTCAGTGGGTGGTGAGTGAATGGAACCGATTGCCGTCGGAGGTTGTTGAGGCAAACTCACTGGCGTCTTTTAAGAGACTTCTGGATGAGTATATGAAAAAGATTCGGATAGGGGGTTATAGATAGGTCTGTGGATTGATAGATGTGATCGGCGCAACTCGTGGGCCGAAGGGCCTATTTGTGCTGTATTGTTCTATGTTCTATAACCCTCAATCCCTTGTCTATCAGAAACCTATCTCCCTGTGATTTAAATATATTCAGCGAGGTAGCCTGCACTACTTCAATGGCCAAAGAATTCCAAAGATTCACCACCCTTTGAGTGAAGAAGTTCCTTCTCAACGCCGACCTAAACTGCCTCCCCACCCCCCAACACACACACACTCACACACACACACAAACACACACACACACACACACACACACACTCACACATACACACACACACACACACACTCAATACCATCACACACACACACACACACACACTCACACATACACACACACCCCACACCCACTCATACCACACACACAAACACTCACACACACACACACACACACACACACACACTCATGACACACACACACACACAGTGTCATACACACCAACACATACACATACCACCACACTCATTACTACACACACACACACACACACACACACACACACACACACACACACACACACACCCTCACACTCCTTAGTTTTGGTGTTTTCGGACTTTTGAACGCAGAGGTAAAGGGAAAAATGCTGATAAAGCTCCACAGGCAGCTCATTAATTCAATTTAAATCTTCGTGCAACCATTTAAATCGCCATTGGTCCATTTCAGGCGCGAATCAGACCATATTCCCGGGTCTCAGTATTTGCATTGATGTCGACGTCGTTCGCTTTAATGCCCACATTTTTGCGCTGGAAATGGGCATGACACAATAGTGAACTCGAGTTCTGTACTCCAAACGTGGCCTAACTAACATTCTATAAAGCTGCAACATTAAAATTAACAATTTTAAAACTCAAATCCTCTCAGTTGAAGGCAAGCTTGCTGTGTCTATCAGTACCGTCCAGGGTTCTGCCGTTCACTGCATCTGTATTAGACCTTACACAATGCATTATTTAGGTCTCGGTACTGGGACCTCTTCTATTTGTAATATATATAAATGACTTGGAAGAGGGAGTAAGTGGAGTGATCAGCAAGTTTGCACACAATACAAAGATGGCTGGACTTGCAGATAGGGAGGAGCATTGCCAGGCAATGCAGCAGGACATAGATAGGCTGGTAGCTTGGGCAGATATATGGCAGACGGAATTCAATCCTGATAAATGTGAGGTGATGCATTTCAGGAGAAAGAATGTAGTGGGAGGCATATGATAAAGGGTAGACCTATTAAGAGTATAGAAACGCAGAGGGACCTGGGGGTGCAGGTGCACAAGTCTCTGAATGTTTGGAGAAGGTTGTGAAGAAAGCATATGATTAGCTAGCCTTTATAGGAAGGGGTATAGAGTGCAAGGTCTGGCCTTTAATGTTGCAGTTGTATAAAACGTTGGTTAGACCTCATTTGGAATACTGCGCCCAGTTCTGGTCGCCTTACTACCAGAAGGACGTTGAGAGTCTGGAGAGAGTGCAGAGGAGGTTTACCAGGATGCTGCCTGGTATGGAAGGTCTGAGTTACGAGGAGAGGTTAGGCCAATTGGGACTGTTTTCCTTAGAAAGACATAGACTTAGAGGAGATCTAATAGAGATTATGAGGGGTATAGGTAGAGTAAACAGGGTTAATTTTTTTCCTAGGATGGACTCGAATAGCACGAGGGATCACGGGCTTAGGGTGAGTGGGGTAAGGTATAATTTGGATGCAAGAGTGAGTTTTTTTCGCACAGAGGGTGGTGGGGTTATGGAATACGCTGCCAAGTAAAGTGGTGGAGGCAGGCACTCTGGAGTTATTTAAGAAATACTTAGAGGGGCACATGAACAGAATGGGAATGGAGGGGTATCGAAAACTGATTTAAAATAGGGATCATCAGCCTTGGGAGTTCCTGGGAAGTGTGTAAATACATGATGATATTGATGTACTTGTTTTTATCCTACAGGTGCTTTGGTCCACCTTGTTGTCTAACAATGGGCGTACACGCGATGGGTCGTGAGGGGACTGCTCTTGGATTTTTTCGAGAGTATCCGAGTGCTTAACGTCGATAGTGTACGCTTGACCTGGACAATTTGATGGGCAACACGACAGCTCAGTGACTCTCGCTGTGCTGTGCAGATACATGGATTTGGGCTTATGTCTGTGGGAGTTTGTGCATTCTCCCCGTGTTTGCGTGGGTTTTCTCTGCGTGCTCCGGTTTCCTCCCACATCCCAAAGATGTGCTTTTAGGCCAATTGGGAAAACAAATTCTCCCTAAATTGTCTCAAATTTGGTTTTTCATCCATCGATCTATAAACATGGGCAGGGATCACGGGTAGAGGTGGGAACATCGGAGCGGCGGCGCAGGCTCGTTGGGCCGAAGGGCTTGTTTCCCATGCTGTTTTGTTCTTTGTTCACGTTTGCACTTTGGCCATTTATACGCTGTCTGTACACGCTGTCTGATATGATGCATCCTACTGGCTCGATGGCAATTTATCTGAATTCCTGTCTGGACCTGGCAGAGGTAAGAAACAACTGCTCGAGTTGGTTTAATTTCCCTTAACTTTCTTTAACTGTTTGGTTTAAGTCGTTGCCCGCCATCATCAATATAAGGAATTTTCTTCTGTACAACATGGTATCGCAATTTCGGTTCATGATCTTTCACAATATTCTTTAAGAACGTCAGTGTTAAGAAGTGGTGTTTACATGTGTTCCCTGCGTTGAATATTAGACGTCCGTCAGCGTTCCTTTTCTGCTCTATAGCTCGGGTGATCTCACTGTATTTCACAAATTGATATAGGCCATTTACTTTACAAACAACACCAACAGCCTCTGTTAGATTTGTCTTTTCTACTACCTTGGCTCCACAGTTAGCTTGCTGCTTCACACAGAAGCCAATGAATATTGGATCTGCACATTTAACAAGAATATTGTCCACACAATACACATGCATAAAATCAATGCCTCGCTTTTCCATATCCCCCATAACATTATGATTTCGAATTGCTCAATAAAGACCTCCATTCCCATCTGGTGCCATTGATATTTTGCTTTTCTCTGAAAGGATAGCTCTCCCATTGAAAATCATTGCTGGCAACATTCCCTTTTGGAAGAAGATGACATTTCCTTCTTATAAGCCAAAGTAGCTATTTTTAGCAAAAAATTATTCTGTGGATTCCATTGTCAGACCACTTATCATAATATACTATGGTATAGTGCATGTGACCAAATTGCTCTGAAACCAACTGCTGAACTTTCAGAGTACGTTTAGCTTGAATTTGGAAGAGAGTTTTTCTCGATAGTAAACAAACATTGTACATTCCTTTAGGATAGACTACTCCAAGGCGTGTTCCCTGTCCACCAGCTAAAAACAATACAACTACTTTGTTTTCAGAGATTTGAAGAAGATCCTCCGCCTCCCATTCGGCCCGCCGCTCCCAGTCTCTAGTCATGCTGCCCTGCACCTCCCAGTGCACCAACTCCATCTGCTCGTCCATCTGCTGCTCGAGCAGCGTCTGCAAGGCCAGATGGAAGAACTGCATGATCTCGTAGAAGTTGCAGCGCTGAGGTCGCCCAGCAGCTTGGCTCCCTCAGCCTCGTTCAGCTCATCCCAGAAGCAGAGCAAGTGAGCCTAGTCGGTCAGCTCCAGCTGCTGGCGCTGGGCTGATATCTCCCTGGTCCCAGTCCATTCCCTCCCTCCCCACTCCCCGTGTTCCAAACCCTCTTCAAACTGAGCGCGGGCTCAATGGGCCAACTTCAGTCAAGAAGAGTTATGACCAATCTTTTAAAAACATCAAATATTTTGAAATTTCAAAATTGAATTCGATTTTCTGAGTGGCAAATAAAATTTAACTTTCTGTTCTCGCCGTCAATACGATGAGCAGACCTGGTTTTATTTTACAAATAAGCAAACATATTTTTTTCCAGCAGGCTGAGGTAAAACTCTCCCTCCCGCTGATCATACTCGCACTTTTCTGTGTCCGGCTACACTCTTCAGCATTTTGGGAATATCGGAAGGGCTGCCAAATACCTTTGAATCCTTCTGTGAGATGGGATTGTGACAAAAAATAATAGATTGTCCAAAAGTTCCCCCAACATGTCTGTAAAGGGAGAAACACTTTAACCCTGGAAATGTAGAGTTGTCAGCATCTTATAGGTAAACAAAATGGGAAAGTTTTAATCCATAATCTTGGAGAAAATAACTTGTGATTTCCAACTCCATGGGTGGATCCACTATCATTTGCCATTTAAATTAATGACCTGAATGAGAATGTAGGAGGCCACACGGAGTTGACGGACATTGATGGGGCTGTACCACCCGGCTTTTCTCTCCCTCTCATGTCCTCTTCTCGCCGCCGCTGCTCCTTCCTCCTCCTGGCTCAATACACACAACAAAGGCGCGACCCTCCCTCATTCCCCCCTGCCAATCTCACTGGCGTGGCAGTACCGCCAGCTCTGTGTGTGTGTGTGCACGAGGCCAGCGCCCGACTGCCCGCCTGTCGTGGCAAACACACGAAGTCGGTTCACCTCATCGGAGGGACATAGATAAACTGCAGAGCTGGCGGAGAGGTGTCAAATGGAGTTTAATACAGAAAAATGTGAGGTGATTCACTTTGAAAGGAGTAACAGGAGTACAGAATATAGAGCAAATGGAAGGGCTCTTAGCATATCGACGAGCAGAGAGAGATTTCGGTGCTCCCTGAAAGTTGGCAACCAGGTTGATAAGGTTGTTAAGAAGGCGTACGGTGTGTTAGCTTTTATTGGCAGAGCGTTTTAATTTCGGTGCCATGAGGTCATGTTACAACTGTACAAAACTCTGGTGCGGTCGCATTTGGAGTATTGCGTACAGTTCTGGTTGCCACATTGTAAGAAAGATGTGGAGGATTGGAAAGTTTGCAGAGGAGGTTTATCACAACGTTGCCTGATATGGTGGGAAGGTCTTATGAGGAAAGGTGGAGGGACTTGAGGTTATTTTTGTTCGAGAGAAGGTTGAGAGGTGACCTAATTGAGGCATACGAAATGATCAGAGGGTGAGATACGGTGGACAGTGAGAGCCTTTTTCCTCGGATGGTGATGGCTAACACGAGGGGACATAGGTTTAAATTAAGGAGTGGTAGTTATAGGATGGGTATCAGAGGTAGGTTCTTTACTCAGAGGGTAGTAAGGACGTGGAATGCCCGGCCTGCAGAAGTTATGGACGCATCATTTTAAGGGCGTTCAAATGGTCAGTGGATAGGCATATGGATAACATTGAAATAGTTTAGGTCAGAGATTGGTTACATTGGTTGGCGTAACATAGAGTGCCAAAGTGCCTGTACTGCGCTGTAATGTTCTATGTTCTATGTTAACTGTTTCAGGTGATTAGTCCCTGCTTCTGGTTGTACCCCTGGCTCCAGCATTGATGGATTTGCAGTGAAAGCAGCTGGCTTCATTTTTATAATGCTAATAACCTATCAATATCCCTGTACTTAGATTGGTTTGAGGTTGGCAACAACAGTAACTCAAATCTGATAGGTCCCCTTTAGCTGAGTGTTTTATTTTAACTCACAGTCTGGCACAATGCAAAAACCTGCAGGGTTACCAAGACAATCTTGATATGGTCAGCTTCAATAACAAATGTTGCAACTTGCACTCACTGTGTGCTCCGCAATTTAAACACCTCAGCTTCAAACAAAAACAGCTTTTTAAAGGGACTGCACCCTCTTACTCCTCTAAAAGTTTATACAAATCTTTCGCATCATTCTGAACATTCTTACCTTCTTAACGAGCTCAGCTTCACAATACAGAGAGCTTTCAACATACAGAACAATGATCAATGTTTTGTAGTTGTGGTAACTCGACAAGGACACACATCAGAAGCAACAGTCGCAATGGCAAGAGTGGCAGAGTTAAACGTGGGCTACATCATTAACAATCAGTGAAGAAACCTACCAGGGACACCAACAACAGCTAGGATTGGGTAGTAAAAGTGTTGAATCAGTATCAGTATATATTTGACACGCAGAGCTGAAGATATCCAATCTCTGGAAAGATAGTAAAATGTCCAGTATAAACTCCTTTGAATTGCTGTAACATTCAGATCTGTGGCCCTCAGATGCTGATCCATTGTGGGATCTACCTTTACTGGGTTCAGATCCAGTAGAGAAAGTTTGCAATTTATTTCTTCCAGATGTTGATCACTCCACACCCTCTCTCTGGAATGGTGCACCACTGTGACACACCCACTGGCACTGTGAATAACAGTGGGAACAGTCCTTTATGAAACA
The DNA here is from genome assembly GCA_024679065.1 of Sphyrna mokarran. Classification (NCBI taxonomy): domain Eukaryota; kingdom Metazoa; phylum Chordata; class Chondrichthyes; order Carcharhiniformes; family Carcharhinidae; genus Sphyrna; species Sphyrna mokarran. The sequence continues at coordinate 15,652,282 of JAGIQG010000038.1, read as the reverse complement.
CGGATGGTAATGCTCCAGAGACATGGTTAGTATCAGCAAATTAATTCCACCATTAATTACCATCACTGAACAAACAAGTAAACCCTTCAAACAAAAGAGAAAATGGTGGAAAATCTCAACTGATCTGGCAGCGTGTATAAGCAGACAAAGAGTCATCTGCCTTCGAAAAATCAGCTCTTTTCTCTCCTTACAAATGCTGCCAGGCATGCTGAGATTTTCCAGCATTTTCTCTCTTGCTTTCAGATTCCAGATTCCGCAGAAATTTACTTGTATCCAAGTTAACATTCCATTTTGCATCCAAACATCTTTCCTGTAAATGCATTGCAACATAGTCTGGGTCTGTGTGAACTGACGGAAGAAATTTTGGGAATATCGAAAGGTCTGCCAAATACCTTTTAATCCTTCTGTGAGATGGCATTGTGACAAAAAAAATAGGTTGTCCAAAAGTTCCCTCAACATGTCTGTAAACGGAGAAACACTTTAAACCTGGAAATGGAGAGTTGTCAGCATCTTATCGGTAAACAAAATGGAGGAAGTTTAAATCCATAATGTTGGAGAAAATAACTTGTGATTTCCAACTCCATGGGTGGATCCACTATCATTTGCCATTTAAATTAATGACCTGAATGAGAATTTAGGAGGCATGGTGGGTAATTTTACAGTTACCACTAGATTGCTCGCATATTGAAGAGTGAAGAAGGATATCTCGGATTGCAACGGGATCTTTGTCAATTGGGCAATTGAGCCAGTGAATGGCAGATGGGGTTTAATTTAGATAAATGTGAGGGAATGCATTTTATTAGGTTGTACCAGAGCAGGACTGTCTCAGTTTATGATAGGGCATATTGGAGCGTTACAGAACAAAGAAGTAGAGCTTTACAGCTTCTTGAAAGTGGAGTCACAGGCTGATAGAGTGTTGAAGAAGACATTTAACATGCTTGGTTTCATCGGTCAGAACATTGAATACAAGAGTTGGGACGTCTTGTTGAATCTCACAAGATTTTGGTAAGGCCATACATGGAATACTGTGTACAGATCTGTTAGAACATAGAACATTACAGCACAGGACAGGCCGTTCGGCGTTCGATGTTGCGCCGACCAATATAAAAAGCAAGGCCCCTCCAAACTAAACCATTCCCTTCTCTTCCATACACTTATCAACTAACCTCTTAAACGCCACCAAACTTGGCGCATCTGCAACCGCTGCAGGCAGGGCATTCCACTCCCGAACCACCCTTTGGGTAAAGAACCTGCCTCTGATATCCGTCCTATAACTATCACCCCTTAATTTAAAGCTGTGTGCCCTCGTGCTAGCTTTTTTCATCCTAGGAAAAAGACTATCACTGTCCACCCTATCTAAACCTCTAATCATCTTATATGTTTCGATTAGGTCCCCTCTTAGCCGCCTCCTTTCTAACGAAAAACAACCTCAAATCCCTCAGCCTCTCTTCATAAGACCTGCCCTCCATACCAGGCAACATCCTGGTAAACCTCCTCTGTACCCTCTCCAATGCCTCCACATCTTTCTTATAATGTGGGGACCAGAACTGCACACAAGACTCCAAGTGCGGCCGCACTAGAGTTTTGTACAGTTGCAACATGACGTTGCGGCTCCGAAATTCAATCCCTCTACCAATAAAAGCCAATAAAAGTTGTCCCTTTTATGGAAAGAATATCAATAAACTAGAAAGAGTCCAGAAAACATTTACTGGGGTGGTACTGGATTCTTGGTGGTTTGTGTTGGAAGGAGAGGTAAGACAGACTAGAACTATTTCCTGGAGGTTAGGGGTGATTTTATAGAGGTCTATAAAATGATGAGGGGCACAGGTCAATTAGGTAGTCAATATATTTTCCCAAAAGGTAGGGGAATCTGACGGACATGGGTGTGAGGTAAGGGGAAAGATAGAAAAGAGTCTAGAGAGGCAAATACTTCACACAGAGGTTGGTGAGTGTCTGGAACAAGCCAGAGGTAGTAAAGGCAGATATGATTTTGTATTTGAAGAAGCTTTAAGACAGTTCCAATGGATAAAATAGAGAATATGGGCCGATTGCTGGCAATTGGCGCGAGCTTAGTAGTAGAAGCAAAAGGGCAGCACGGACAAGTTGGGCAGAAGGGCGTGTTTCTGTGTTGAAAAACCTCGATGATCCTATGATTTTCCAGCTTTGTTGGTTTCAATGCCAGAAAATCCCACCTGAGGTTACCAAACCTATTACATGGTCTGTGTCTCACTTGCCAAGGAATCATAGAGGGTGGAATAGAACAATTCTATCTCATGTTTATCAAAGCAATCCATGCTTATATCATAGAATCATAGAATCTCCACAGTGCAGGATGAAGTTATTTGTTCCATCAAGCCTGTAGCAATAACACTAATCCTCTCGAAGCCCCCTTGTCCCTCAAGCACCCACTCAGCCTCTTTCACTCTCAGCCACCACAATCAGCCCTCTCCACCTTCAGAACCCCACCCACTTGATCTACACTCTGTCCTTCTACCTCAGACTCCTCATTCACCTGCCTCCATCTCAGGTCCCCACTTTGACACCCTACTCAGTTCCACTCCCATCTAAGAAATTTTGTTCATCTCCCTCACCGTTCAGACCCGTACCTACTCAGGTCCCCTACAGGCCATGAGCCTTGGCAGTGACTATGGCACTGCCCACTTGTACTCATTACCATGTCTGATGCCTTGCTCATGCAAGGGGAGTTGAAGAGCTTGTTCTTGAGACCATTTACTCCTTTGCCGTTGACAGGTAGCATAGGAAGAGTCCCTCAAAGGCCTTGGGGATATGATGCGTCAGGCTGAGAGTAAAGGGTTCATCTTGCCACTCTCCCAGGGAAGGGGGCGCGAAGGCTAGCTGCTCTGTCTAGCCGAGGCAGAGCCCCTTGAAGGGGTCAGATAGGGGAGATTAGTTTGACTTGGCCGGATGGGGAATGATTAGAGGTGTCTGTGAGAGAATGAGGGTGGTACAGCGGCGCAATAGTTACCACTGCTGCCTCGCAGCGCCAGGGGCCCAGGTTCAATTCCAACCTTGGGTCATGATCTGTATGAATTTGCACATTCTGTTCATGTCTCCATGGGTTTCCTCCGGGTGTTCCAGTTTCCTCTGAAACACCAAAAATATGTTTTTTTGGTGCATTGACCATACTAAATAGACCCTACGTCAGGGGGATTAGAACATAGAATACAGAACACTACAGCACAAACTGGCCCTTCGGCCACAGTTTGCTCTGATCATATCCCTACCTACTCGGCCTATCTATAACCCTCAATCCCATTAAATCCCATGTACTCGTCGAGAAGTCTCTTAAAAAACCAAACTAGTTCGTCTCTACCACCACCGATAGCAGCCGATTCCACTCACTCATCACTCTCTGAGTGAAAAAAACTTACCCCTAACATCCCCTCTGTACCTGCTTCCCGAACACGTTAAACCTGTGTCCTCTCAAAGTGACCATTTCAGCCCTGGGAAATAGCCTGCGAGAATCCACCCTATCTATACCTCTCAACGTCTTATAAAACTCTGTCAGATCGCCTCTCAACCTTCGTCTCTCCAGGGAGAAGAGACCTAGCTCCCTCAACCTATCTTCATGAGTCATAGGGGACACAGCTTTAAATTAAGGGGTGATAGTTATAGGACGGATATCAGAGGTAGGTTCTTTACCCAAAGGGTGGTTCGGGAGTGGAATGCCCTGCCTGCAGCAGTTGTAGGTGCGCCAAGTTTGGTGGCGTTTAAGAGGTTAGTTGATAAGTATATGGAAGAGAAGGGATTGGTTTAGTTTGGAGGGGCATTGCTTTTTATATTGGTCGGCGCAACATCGAAGGCCGAAGGGCCTGTTCTGCGCTGTAATGTTCTATTAGTACAATTACTGGAATTGTGGCATGGCCGATGATCTTTGCTGCTGTATTCTGTTTCTTCAGCTATTTCTTGACAGCATGAGGAGTGAATGGAATCAGCTGAAGACAGATCTGTGATGCTGGGGACTTTTGGATGGTTCAACCACTGAACTTAGTTACTAATATTTAGAACAAAGAACATAGAACAATAAAGCACAAACAGGCCCTTCGGCCCACGAGTTGCGCCGATCACATCTACCAATCCACAGACCTATCTATAATCCCTATCCTATTCTTTTCCATATACTCATCCAGAAGACTCTCAAAAGACCCCAGTGAGTTTGCCTCAACAACCTCCGACGGCAGTTAATCCTTTTCCTATATGAGGATCTACTGGGAAGAGGGAACTCACAGGAATACCCACACATAGAACACTAGCCATATCACCAGAAAATGTGGAGCTGTTTCGTATGGAATTATGTTGGACACACCACTCCCGTATAAACTAGTCAAACATGAATATTTAGTTTTGCAATGAGAGAGTAATCTTATTCTACAAAATCCAGCGAATGGATCTTCCACCAAAAGATAGCACAGCTTCACATTTTAACTCACCCTGAGGTATTATACAGATTAACCTAATGTCAAGACTTAAGAAGTACAGGGAATCATAGCTTTATCATTTCACTCTCAGTAAATTGTACAATTCTTATAAAATCCTGGAGTTATGTGACAACAGAAATGATTTGAATTTCCGGAAACTTGGCGGGATCAGTCAGAATCAGGAGGGTAATTCTGATGATCAGATAATGAGACCGGGTGAGGAATAATTTTAAAAATTACTTCCCTATCTACAGGGTGTGGACATCGCTGGTTAGACCGTCATTCATTGCACATCCCTGATTACCCTCACATCCTCTAGGGGCCATTAGCAGTGGGCAACAAATGCTGGTTTAGCCAGCGACACCCATATTCATGAACAATTGAACAAAAATATACATTTCGAAAGGTGTAAAGGTGGTTTTCACCAGTTGGCAAACCAGTGATTTTTTTTTCATAATTTTCCAGCGCCAAAGCTTTTATTTCCATTCGGCTGAAACGACAATTGGTTAAGGTGTGGTATCGTAATTTAGATCAGTTCCCCACTGGTACTAAGTTTATGACACAACAATAAGGCCAATTTATTTCGCAGGTGAACATTTGGCTGATTTTAATGTGTTTTTTGCTCTATCTGTTTAGCCTGAATCACAGTAACGTGGGAGATTCAGGAGTGAAGGTCCTGTCTGGGGCTCTGAAGAATCCAGACTGCAAAATACAAACACTGAAGTAAGTGCCAGATTTTCTGAGAGTGTTTATAATAATGTCTGACTTTGTAAATTATTGTCAGTACCAGTAATAATGTCATTACTAATCACTACACATCATTCCTGTCAGTATTAGTATCATTGTTAAACACCGCGGATTTACTTTGGTTCCTGTAATCTTTCTTTCTCTGAGCTCTCGGTCTGAGCGTAACAGCCACAGATATTCTCACCGCCACACTCAGTATAAACCAGTCAGTGATATGTCTGAACCTGAATTACAATAAACAGCGGGACTCGGAAGTGAAACCTTTAAATATTCATTTATAATTATTCTCAAAGCATTCAGCAGAATAAAAAAGATAAAACAAATAAATCAATTGGTAATCAAGTCGATCAGGTTGTTAAGAAGGCATAAGGAGTCTTAGCTTTTATTGGTAGGGGGATTGAATTTCGGAGCCGCAACGTCATGTTGCAACTGTACAAAACTCTAGTGCGGCCGCACTTGGAGTATTGTGTGCAGTTCTGGTCCCCGCATTATAAGAAAGATGTGGAGGCATTGGAGAGGGTACAGAGGAGGTTTACCAGGATGTTGCCTGGTATGGAGGGCAGGTCTTATGAAGAGAGGCTGAGGGATTTGAGGTTGTTTTCGTTAGAAAGAAGGCGGCTAAGAGGAGACCTTATTGAAACATATAAGATGATTAGAGGTTTAGATAGGGTGGACAGTGATAGCCTTTTTCCGAGCCTTTTGGAGAAAGCTAGCACGAAGGGACATAGCTTTAAATTAAGGGGTGGTAGTTATAGGATGGATGTCAGAGGTAGGTTCTTTACCCAGAGTGTCGTAAGGGTATGGAATGCCCTGCCTGCAGCAGTTGTAGATGCCCCCAGTTTGGTGGCGTTTAAGAGGTTATTAGGCAAGTTTATGGACGAAAATGGAATGGTTTAGGTTAGAGGGTCATTTCTTTTCCTTAATTGGTCGGCGCAACAACCGCTGCACTCTCTCCAGAGTCTCCACGTCCTTCTGGTAGTAAGGCGACCAGAACTGGACGCAGTATTCCACATGAGGTCTAACCAGCTTTTTATACAACTGCAACATTAAAGGCCAGCTCTTGTACTCTGTACCCCTTCCTACAAAGGCTAACATACTATATGCTTTCTTCACAACTTTCTCCACTTGCTCTGCCACCTTCAGAGACTTGTTCACCTGTACCCCCAGGTCCCTCTGCGTTTCTATACTCTTAATAGGTCTACCCTTGATCATATACCTCCCCACTACATTCTTTCTCCTGAAATGCATCACCTGACATTTATCAGGATTGAATTCCATCTGCCATCTGTCTGCCCAAACTACCAGCCTATCTATGTCCTGCTGCATCACCTGACAATGCTCCTCACGATCTTCAAGTCCAGCCATCTTTGTATCGTCTGCAAACTTGCTGATCAATCAACTTACTCCCTCTTCCAAGACATTTATATATATTATCTGAAGGGTAATATTATTATTTATCTGATATTATTATTTATCTGAAAAGGAGGAATGTACGGGGTTATGGGGATGACATTTGAAGGAATGACATTTAGTAAATTGCAGACATCGTGGGCCGAATGGTCTCCTTCTGCTCTATAACAATTCTGTGATTCTACCTGAGAGAGATACCAATGGCCTTTTGTGGACACTGAGTAAATTACCCAACACTGTTAACACTGCAACATCACCAGCTTCCAGGTAAAATGTCGATACATTTCCAATCATTATCATCACAGAATTATTGCAGAGCACCACGAGGCGAAATGTGTCTGCACCGGCTCACTGAACTACTATTAGGAATTTTTTTCTCACTCTACTGCTTTCTCCCAGTATCTTTGTACTTTGGTTCATTCGAATGTTTATCGACTGCCCTCTGTTATGCTTCGAGTCAGCCTGCCTCCACCACACTTACAGGCTTTACATTCCAGAAACGTAACGCTGGCATCATTAAAAAGCCGTTTCTCTCACATTATATTCAATTCCACCGCACGCTTCATTCCTGAGCCACTGACCATCCCATGTCTGTCCCTGTGACTCAGGGTAAGGACATGAGAATCTTGTGCTCTTTCACCATCATTCTTTCTGTCATTTTATCACTCTGGCATTTCCATTTTGTTCTTTCCTTGTCACCTGCCCATCCCCAACTCCCTGTCACTTAAAACAATTTAATTCACTGCTACTTCGAATTTCTAATTTTAGCCAATTGAACTGAAACTAAATCTGTTTCTCTCTTCACAAATATTGCCTGTCCTAGAACATAGAACATAGAACATTACAGCACTGAACAGGCCCTTCGGCCTTCGATGTTGCGCCGACCAATATAAAAAGCAATGCCCCTCCAAACTAAACCATTCCCTTCTCTTCCATATACTTATCAACTAATGAGAGTTTCCAACATATTTATTTATATTTCAGATTTACAACATCAATGGTATTTTGCCTTCTGCATAAACTGAAGTTGTGCTCCTTGAATGCCCGACACTGTACATTATTATTGTTCATGATCTTATTCTTAAAAACACTGTGGATTTACCCTGATTCCTGTTATTTTTATCTCTCTAATCACCAGTCTGAATGGTAACGATCTCTCAGATTCTTGTGCTGAGGGCCTGGCCTCTGTTCTCAGTACAAACCGCTCACTGAGAGATCTGAATCTGGATCACAATTACCTGGGAGATTCAGGAGTGAAACGGCTGTCTGTGGCTCTGAGCAATCAGGACTGTAAAATACAGAAACTGCAGTAAGTAGCAGACAGTGAGAGATTGTGTTTATAATTCCTGAATATTCAACAATATAACTTGACCGTTTGTATTTCTATAAAACACTGCCCATTCCTATTGGTGTCAGTTATGAATATTCTCTCTCTGATCCTTAAGCAATGGGATGCCAGTCCCACAAATCTTTATGTCAAAAGTGTTGGGGGAGTGGGGGTAATGTTATGGGGCACCTTTGGTGGTCCTCCCCTCCTCCTCAGATGTGCACGGCCCTCCCCAGACATGACATCAATTGATTTGTGAAAAGGGAGCGAATGAGTGAATTAACGTGAAAGGAGGGCAGGACATGTGGTGGAGACTTAGTAACATATGACTGTACAGTAGCGCGAGGTGAACTTAGTTCCAACGATGGAGATGCAGAATCAGTTTCGATAGAGATAAGAATTAAGAAAGGTACGAGATCATTTTTGGAACAATTTATAGGCTCGTAACAATATTCAGAATCTCTGATACAGGAAAAATAATGAGGTCTTGTAAAAATATAATGCGAGAATCATGGGTGATTCTAATCTTCATATACAAAGAAGATCAAAGAAGCGCGCAATAATACATCAGACCCTTTGGCCTGCCAAACCTGTGGCGACCCTTAATCCTGATCAGACCCAATATTTACTGCCCATTTTCAGTTTCTATTCCTCTCTTCATCTCTTGTTCATATGACATAAAGATGGGTGTTGGGCATTGGTAACATACCTGTTTTCACCACCTTCGTTTTCAGTGTATTCAAGGCACCCACTACCTCTGTCTGAAAAGTTTTCCATAATTGTGTATACCTCCATCAGGGTCACCCCCGCCTCCCTTTTTGTAGTGAAAACAACTTCTCATCATACCTTAATCATCCTTGACCAGGTCACATTCTGTTGAACCTTCTTTACACCGTCTCCAAAGCATTCACATCCTTCTGGTAGTGTGGCAAGCAGAACTGCAAGCAATATTCAAATTTGACCAACTAAAATTTCAAACAGCTGTAACAAAATTTGCCAACTTTTATTACCCAATGCTGCGGTCGATGAAGCCAAGCATGCTGTCTACCTTCTTGACCATCTCATTTACCTTTTTTGCCATTTTCGGGATCTGTAGACTTGTATGCACAGATCCTTCTGAAGGTCAATGTTCCTATGGGTTCTTCTTTCACTGTATAAATCGCTCGGATTGTCAAAAGTTGAATAGAAGATTAGTTCACAAAATGTATACAAGCAATTTCTTGGAGAAGCATGTTCCAGTGCCAATCAGAAAACACGTTGTTTTGAGACATGATGTGTAAATGTGCAGCGTGTCCAAAAAAAAGACTCCTTTATCTTGAAAAAAAAGCTGTTCTAGCTGTTGCCAATTCAAGGAGTGTATTTGATTAAGTGAAGATGTGGCACCGGGATTGACACTGCTGTCTCAAAGCGTCAGAGACCCGGATTCATTCCAGCCTTTGGCCACTGTCTGTTTCACATTCTCCCCGTGTCTGTGTGGCTTCCCTCTGGCTGCTCCAGTTTCCTCCCACAGTCCAAAAAAACATGTAGGTTAAGTGCATTGGCCATGCTAAATTACCTGTTAGCGTCCAAGAAAAGCAGGTAGGGTGAATTGACCATGCTAACTTGCCCGTTAGCATCCAAGATTTGTAGGTTAGGAGAATTAGCCGCGTCAACAAGTGGGGTTATGGGAAACCAGCCAGCTGCAGATCTGTTTGCCTCACATCGATTGTATGGAAGATGCTATAATAATCTATAATAAAGGAAGTGATAACAGAACACTTTGAAATTAATGGCAGGATTAGACAGGGCCAACAAGGATTTGTGAAAGGCTGGGATAGTGACACAGTGCTTAGCTTTGTTGCATCACAGCCACAGTCCCGGGTTCAATTCCACCATTGGGTGTCTGTGTGGAATTTATTTATTTCTCTCTGTGTCTGCGTATGTTTCCTCTGGGTGCTCTGGTTTCCTCCCATACTCCAAAGAAATGCATGGCAGATAGATTGGCCATGGTAAAATTGTCCTTAGTGTCTCAAGATGTGTAGGATCGGAGGAGTAGCCCTCGTAAATCTGTGATGTTGTGAGGAGCGGATGATACACTGTCGCTGTGTCTCAATGGGCCGAATGATGACCTCCTTCACTAGGGATTCTATAGCTTGATGATTCACAAACACAAGTGGCTCTTAAAGAAAATTGGAGTACACGGGATTGGGTGGAATATATCAGCATGGATTGAGAACTGGTTTGTGGACAGAAACAAGGAGTTGGAATAAATGGGATTTTTTGTGTTATGGTGTGGAGATGCTGGCATTGGACTGGGGCAAACACTGTCACAAGGCCAGTTTATTTGGTAGCAAGCGAGTGGAGTTTGCTTTCAAATAAACCTGATGGACTTTAACCTGGTGTTGTGAGATTGCTGACCTATTTTTGGGTTGGCAGCCTCCAACTGGGTTGGCAGCCGTATTTTTGGGTTGGCAGCTGTTGTAGATGCGCCAAGTTTGGTGGCGTTTAAGAGGTTAATTGATAAGTATATGGAGGAGAAGGGAATGGTTTAGTTAGGAGGGGCATTGCTTTTTATTTTGGTCGGCACAACATCGAAGGCCGAAGGGCCTGTTCTGTGCTGTAATGTTCTATGTTCTATGTTCTATAACTAGTGGAGTACAGCAGGAATCAGTGTTTGAGTCTCAGCTGTTCAGAATCTATATCAATGATTTGTGTGTGAGGATCAAATATAATATTTCCAATTTGTGAATAATGGAAAACCATGTGGGAACCTGAATTGTGAGCCGGATGCAAAGATGTTTCAAGGGGATTTGGAGAGGCTCCGGGAGTGGCCAAAGGTTTACCAGCTGGACTACGAGGTGAAAAAATGTGAGATTATCTAATTTTGTAGGAAAAAGACAACTTAAAAGATATTTGATATCCTTGTTCATGAAAACTGTAAGCGAAGATGAGAACAATTAAGTTGTGTTAGTCATTTTTCTAAGAGGATTTGAGTTGAGAAAAAAGATGTCTCACTGCAATTATATGCTGCCTTGCTGAGAACCAACCCTGGAATATTGTGTACAGTTTTGGTCTCCTGACCGTAGCAAAGATGTTCTTCGCATGCAAAAGAAGATTCACTAAAATAGGTCCAGGGAAAGAGGGATTGTCCTCTGAGGAACAAAAACACTTTATTCTCAGGCCTTTAGAAGAATGACAGCTGAACTTATTCAAACCTACACTATTTCACAAGGTTCAATAGGCCAGATGCAGAAAGGATTTTTCCCCATGTTGGAGTATCTGAAACCTGGGACACAGTCTGAATATAAAGGGCAGTTACTTAGGCTGAGATGAGGGGTATTTGTTTTTCATTAGAATGCTGGTGAATCAAGGAATGCAGGGATAATGTTGGAAATGGTGTTGAAGCAGAGGATCAGGCAGGGTCACATTGAATGATGGAGTGTATTTGAAGGATAGAATGGATGACTCCTAATCCTGTTTCTTAACTTTCTTATTGCAACAAGAATGAAAGGTAAGAGTGAGAAGTTTTTGCTGCAGTTTCACACGACCTCCATTAGAGCACAGCTGGAGTAATATGTAAAGTGATTTATCTCAAGCGTAGAATTGTATTAGAACAGTTTAGATTAAGTTCACTCGGATGATGCCTGGGATGGAGAGGTTTATTTTACAAGGAAAATTTGGGAAGATTGGAGCAATATCTGTGAAAGCTCAGAAGATTAAAAGGTGATTGCATTGAGGGATTGAGGGTGGTTCCTGAGAGACAGTCTCTTGCTGTCCTAAACAAGGATGTAAATTATAAAATGTAATTTTCAGTCCATTAAGACTGAGATTAGAAGAAATTGATATTTTAGATGGTCGCTGGGCAGTGGAATTCTCTTCCCTGTTTACTAGTGGTGGAAAAGTCATTGAATATATTCAAGGCTGAGTTAAGAATGATTTTGGATTGAGAAGGGAATCAAGGGTTACAGGGAAGCGACAGCAAAAAAAAAAACATGAGACTACAGTTCGATCAACCATGATGAAGAACGCTTGAGGGGCTGAATGGCTTTCCTGGTTATTTTGTTCTTATCCCAATATATCCTTCAGACTGGTCTCCGTGACCAGTGATAGTTACACAAGCTCTATGTTTTGTCCTCACCAGGCCCTCTCCTATGCCCAATCATTTTTAAGAATTCTCACATCACCAGGTTAAAGTCCAACAGGTTTATTTGATATTAAACCCACAAGCTTTCGGAATGCTGTTCCTTCATCGGGTGAGTAGAGATTTCTGATCAGAGAAAGGCCACGAACCTATTGATTCAGCCACCCACTCAACTCACCTCACCAGCAGTAATTACCCACTGTGCCCCCAGACCTTCCTGATCCAGCACTTCCTCTTCCATTGGTGTAAGGATGGCAAGACCTGAATGTCTCCACTCTTCTTTACTTGTTCCTTGATGGTATTTGCTCTCTTTCCAAACACACAAATTGTTTCTCACTCATTAGACACATGCAGTCGCCCAGGGTTGTCCAAAATGTGGACTAAGGGGCGAATGTGACCCTAGAAGCTCCTCAATGCGCCCCTGGAGCGATTTTCTAAACTCTCAGTCACACAGTTCAGTTTGAATGGAAGAATCTGCATGGAGCTTCTCCTTCAATCACACGCCATTTCTTTCCCATGTTTGTTGTTGATCGGTTTTTGAGCCAATCTGCAGCAAAATGTGGGAGAGAGATAAAAATATAAGTTCACAGGATGTGGACATTGCTGGTTAGATCGGCATTCATTGCCCATCGCTAATTACCTTCACATCGCCTAGGAGTCAGGAGCAGTGGGCAACATATGCTGGTTTCCCAGTGACACCCTATCAATGAACAATTGAACAAAAACATACTTTCAGAGGTGTACAGGTGGTCTTCACCAGTAGATAAACCAGTGATAGCAATTTGCTTCATCATTATGGCGGGTGGCGGGACAATAATTTGCCACGAGGAAATGAGAATGAATATAAATAGGTTACGAGAGTGAGCCACAATGTGGCAGATGGACTTTAACGTGGATAAATGTGACATCGTGCATTTTGGTTGGAAAAGTGGCAAGGTGACTTATTGTCTAAATGGGGAGAGACTTCAGAGTGCTCCAGTGCAGAGGAATATAAATGTCCTCGTTGAAGAGCCCCATAAAACTAGCATGTAGCTACAACAGATAGTAAAGGAAGTGAATGGAATGTTGGCACTTATAGCTAAAGGAATAGAATATAAAAGTAAGAAAGTATTGTTGCAACTAAATTAGGTGAGGCCGTACCTGGAGTATTGTGCACAGTTTTAGTCCCTTTATTTGAGGAAAGCTAGAACATAGAGAACATTACAGCAGCAGAACAGACCCTTCAGCCCTCGATGTTGCGGCCGCCCAATTAAGAAAAAGCAATGGACCCTCTATACCTAAACCATTCCCTTTCTCCATAAACTATCTACTCATCTCTTTAAAAACGGCCCCCAAACTTGGTGCATCTCACAAACAGCAGCAAGGCAGGCAGGGGCATTCCATACCTTACAGAGGGTACCCTCTGGGTAAAGAACCTACCTCTGACATCCATCCATAATTACCAAACCTCAATTACTCCATCCATCCTATACTTTACTAACCTTTTTGAAAAAGTGACCAAAGAGGTGGATGGGGGTAAGGCAGTTGATGTGGTATATATGGACATTAGTAAGGCGTTCGATAAGGTGCCCCATGGAAGGCTTCTGCAGAAAATGCAGATGTATGGGATTGAGGGTGATTTAGCTAATTGGATTAGGAATTGGCTAGCTGATAGAAGACAGAGGGTGGTGGTTGATGGGAGATATTCATCGTGGAGTTCGGTTACAAGTGGTGTACCTCAGGGCCCCTGCTGTTTGTAATTTTTATAAATGATCTGGATGAGGGTATTGAAGGATGGATTAGTAAATTTGCGGATGACACCAAAGTCGGAGGAGTGGTAGATAGTGAAGAGGGGTGTTATAGTTTGCAGAGAGACTTGGACAAGTTGCAGAGCTGGGCCGAGAGGTGGCAAATGGAGTTTAATGTGGAAAAGTGTGAGGTAATTCACTTTGGCAGGAATAACAAATGTGTAGAGTATAGGGCTAATGGTAGGACTCTTAATAGTGTTGATGAACAGAGGGATCTTGGTGTATATGTGCATAGATCCCTGAAAGTTGGCAATCAAGTCGATAAGGTTGTTAAGAAGGCATGTTAAGAAGGCATAAGGAGTCTTAGCTTTTATTGGCAGCGGGATTGAATTTCAGAGCCGCAATGTCATGTTGCAACTGTACAAAACTCTGGTGCGGCCGCACTTGGAGTAATGTGTACAGTTCTGGTCCCCACATGATAAGAAAGATGTGGAGGCATTGGAGAGGGCTCAGAGGAGGTTTACCAGGATGTTGCCTGGTATGGAGGGCAGGTCTTATGAAGAGAGGCTGAGGGATTTGAGGTTGTTTTCGTTAGAAAGAAGGCAGCTAAGAGGAGACCTTATTGAAACATATAAGATGATTAGAGGTTTAGATAGGGTGGACAGTGATAGCCTTTTTCCGAGGATGGAGAAAGCCAGCAAGAGGAGACATAGCTTTAAATTAAGGGGTGGTAGTTATAGGACGGATGTCAGAGGTGGGTTCTTGACCAAGAGGGTGGTAAGGGTATGGAATGCCCTGCCTGCTGCTGTTGTAGATGCACCAAGTTTGGTGGCGTTTAAGAGATTAGTAGATAAGTTTATGGATGAAAATGGAATGGTTTCGGTTAGAGGGTCATTGCTTTTTCTTAATTGGTCGGTGCAACATCGAAGGCCGAAGGGCCTGTTCTGCGCTGTAATGTTCTATGTTCTATGCCAAGGTGGCAGCTCGGGTTCATTGGGCTGAAGACACTGTTTCCCGTACTATTTTGTTCTTTGTTCTTTGTTAAGAAGAGCTGGAAGAGGACATGAGAATACTTTGGCGGGTAGGATCAAGGGGAACGCTCAAACTTTATATAGATATGCCAAGTATAAATGTTTGGTTATGGCAAGAATAGGCCAGTCAGGGACGGAAGTGGAAAGTTGTGTGTGGAGTCAAAAGAGATAGAAGAGGCACTAAATGAAAATTTTTCGTCAGTATTCACGCAGGAAAAAGTCAATGAGGTACATAAGGAAGGGGTGTTAGCAATTCTTGAGAGTATGAAAATAGATAAGTGCCCTGGTGGAAAGGATTTATCTTAGGATTCTTTGAGAGGCTAGTGAGGAAATTGCAGAGGCTTTGGCTTTGATCTTCATGTTGTCATTGGCTACAGGTGTAGTGCTGGAAGACTGGAGGATAGCAGATGTTATCCCCTTGTCCAAGAAGGGGAATAGAGACCATCCTGGGAATTATCGACCGGTGAGCCTTACTTACTTTGTGGGCAAAGTTTTGGAAAGGATTATAAGAGACAGGATTTATAATCTTCTGGAGAGAAATAAATTGATGAGGGATAGTCAACACAGTTTTGTGAAGGGTAGGTCGTACCTCATAATCCTTCTCGAGTTCTTTGAGAAGGTGACCAAAGAGGTAGATAAGGGTAAGGCAGTTGACGTGTTGTAAATGTATTTTAGCAAAGCGTTTGATAAGGTTCTCCATGGTACGCTAGACGGGAAATATTCAACCTGGAGTTCATTTTCTCGTGGTGTGCCTCAGAAATCTGTTTTGGGGCCACTGCTGTTTGTCATTTTTAATAAAAGACCTAGATGAGGCCGTAGAAGGATGGTTTAGTAAATTTGCTGATGACACCAAAGTCAGAGGAGTTGTCGACAGTGAGGATGATATGTTACAGTTTGCAGAGGGAAATAGATAAACTGTAGGGCTGGGCTGAGAGGTGGCAAATGGAGATTAGTGCAGCGAACTGTGAGGTGAATCACTTTGATAAGAGTAACGGAGTCCAGAATATGGGACTAATGGAAGGACTTTTGGTAGTGTAGAAGAGCAGAGAGATCTCGGTATACATGTGCATAGATCGCTGAAAGTTGGCACCCAGGTGATAAAGTTGTTATGAAGGCGTACGGTGTGTTAGATTTTATTGGTAGAAGGATTGAATATCAGAGTTGTGAGATCATGTTGCAACTATACAAAACTCTGGTGCGTCCACAATTCGAGTATTGCGTACAGTCCTGGTCATCACATTATAAGAAAGATGTGGAGGCATTGGAAAGGGTGTAGAAGAGGTTTACCAGGATGTTATCTGGTATGGTGGGAAGGTCTTATGAGGAAAGGCTAAGGGACTTGAGATTATTTTCATTAGAGAGACAATGGTTGAGAAGTGACCTAATTGAGGCAAACACAACGATCAGAGGGTTAGATAGGATGGTGTTGGCTAACACATAGTTTTAAATTGAGGAGTGATGATTATAGGACGGATGTCAGAAGTACGTGCTTTACTCAGAAGGAAGTAAGGGCATGGAGTGCCCTGTCTGCAGCAGTTGTGGACTTGCCAATTTTAAGGGCGTTCAAATGGTCAGTGCATAGCCATATGGATAACGTTGGAAAAGTTTAGATTACATGTTCATTAAATTGATTCCACTGGTCAGCGCAACATCGGGGGCCGAAGGGCTGTATTGCACTGTAATGTTCTATGTTCCACCTCTTTTCCTAAGATGAGGACTTCTTATCCTAGCATGACCCATCAGCGGAAGCTAATTTTTCCACATCTTTTACCATCTTCTATATTTCAATTTGATCTCCCCTTATTTTTCTAAATTCCAGAGGGTCTGAGCCTAAACTATTCAATCTCTCTTCATACGACAAAGCCCTTACCTCTGGAATCAATCCAGTGAACCTCCTTTGAACTTCTTCCAACGCCACTACATCTATACTACTTTCTATAGTAGATAGGTTTATGGATGAAAAGGGAATGGTTTAGGTTAGAGGGTCATTGCTTTTTCTTAATTGGTCGGCGCAACATCGAGGGCCGAAGGGTCTGTTCTGCGCTGTAATGTTCTATGTTCTATGTTCTATCTTTCCTCAAATAAAGGGACTAAAACTGTGCACAATACTCCAGGTACGGCCTCACCTAATTTAGTTGCAACAATACTTTCTTACTTTTATATTCTATTCCTTTAGCTATAAGTGCCAACATTCCATTCACTTCCTTTACTATCTGTTGTAGCTACATGCTAGTTTTATGGGGCTCTTCAACGAGGACATTTATATTCCTCTGCACTGGAGCACTCTGAAGTCTCTCCCCATTTAGACAATAAGTCACCTTGCCACTTTTCCAACCAAAATGCACGATGTCACATTTATCCACGTTAAAGTCCATCTGCCACATTGTGGCTCACTCTCGTAACCTATTTATATTCATTCTCATTTCCTCATGGCAAATTATTGTCCTGCCACCCGCCATAATGATGAAGCAAATTGCTATCACTGGTTTATCTACTGGTGAAGACCACCTGTACACCTCTGAAAGTATGTTTTTGTTCAATTGTTCATTGATAGGGTGTCACTGGGAAACCAGCATATGTTGCCCACTGCTCCTGACTCCTAGGCGATGTGAAGGTAATTAGCGATGAGCAATGAATGCCGATCTAACCAGCAATGTCCACATCCTGTGAACATATATTTTTTTCTCTCTCCCACATTTTGCTGCAGATTGGCTCAAAAACCGATCAACAGCAAACATGGGAAAGAAATGGCGTGTGATTGAAGGAGAAGCTCCATGCAGATTCTTCCATTCAAACTGAACTGTGTGACTGAGAGTTTAGAAAACCGCTCCAGGGGTGCATTGAGGAGCTTCCAGGGTCACATTCGCCCCTTAGTCCACATTTTGGACAACCCTGGGCGACTGTCTAATGAGTGAGAAACAATTTGTGTGTTTGGAAAGAGAGCAAATACCATCAAGGAACAAGTAGAGTGGAGACATTCAGGTCTTGCCATCCTTACACCAATGGAAGAGGAAGTGCTGGATCAGGAAGGTCTGGGGACACAGTGGGTAATTACTGCTGGTGAGGTGAGTTGAGTGGGTGTCTGAATCAATAGGTTCGTGGCCTTTCTCTGATCAGAAATCTCTACTCACCCGATCAAGGAACAGCATTCCGAAAGCTTGTGGGTTTAATATTAAATAAACCTGTTGGACATTAACCTGGTGATGTGAGAATTCTTAAAAATGTTTGGGCATAGGAGAGGGTCTGGTGAGGACAAAACATGGAGCTTGTGTAACTATCACTGGTCACGGAGACCAGTCTGAAGGATATATTGGGATAAGAACAAAATAACCAGGAAGGCCATTCAGCCCCTCAAGAGTTCTTCATCATGGTTGATCGAACTGTAGTCTCATGTTTTTTTTTTTGCTGTCGCTTCCCTGTAACCCTTGATTCCCTTCTCAATCCAAAATCATTCTTAACTCAGCCTTGAATATATTCAATGACTTTTCCACCACTAGTAAACAGGGAAGAGAATTCCACTGCCCAGCGACCATCTAAAATATCAATTTCTTCTAATCTCAGTCTTAATGGACTGAAAATTACATTTTATAATTTACATCCTTGTTTAGGACAGCAAGAGACTGTCTCACAGGAATCACCCTCAAACCCTCAATGCAATCACCTTTTAATCTTCTGAGCTTTCACAGATATTGCTCCAATCTTCCCAAATTTTCCTTGTAAAATAAACCTCTCCATCCCAGGCATCATCCGAGTGAACTTAATCTAAACTGTTCTAATACAATTCTACACTTGAGATAAATCACTTTACATATTACTCCAGCTGTGTTCTAATGGAGGTCGTGTGAAACTGCAGCAAAAACTTCTCACTCTTACCTTTCATTCTTGTTGCAATAAGAAAGTTAAGAAACAGGATTAGGAGTCATCCATTCTAACCTTCAAATACACTCCATCATTCAGTGTGACCCTGCCTGATCCTCTGCTTCAACACCATTTCCAACATTATCCCTGCATTCCTTGATTCACCAGCATTCTAATGAAAAACAAATACCCCTCATCTCAGCCTAAGTAACTGTTCTTTATTCTCAGACTTTGTCCCAGGTTTCAGATGCTCCAACATGGGGAAACATCCTTTCTGCATCTGGCCTATTAAACCTTGTGAAATAGTGTAGGTTTGAATAAGTTCAGCTGTCATTCTTCTAAAGGCCTGAGAATAAAGTGTTTTTGTTCCTCAGAGGACAATCCCTCTTTCCCTGGACCTATTTTAGTGAATCTTCTTTTGCATGCGAAGAACATCTTTGCTACGGTCAGGAGACCAAAACTGTACACAATATTCCAGGGTTGGTTCTCAGCAAGGCTGCATATAATTGCAGTAAGACATCTTTTTTCTCAACTCAAATCCTCTTAGAAAAATGACTAACACAACTTAATTGTTCTCATCTTCGCTTACAGATTTCATGAACAAGGATATCAAATATCTTTTAAGTTGTCTTCTTCCTACAAAATTAGATAATCTCACATTTTTTCACCTTGTAGTCCAGCTGGTAAACGTTTGGCCACTCCCGGAGCCTCTCCAAATCCCCTTGAAACATCTTTGCATCCTGCTCACAATTCAGGTTCCCACATGGTTTTCCATTATTCACAAATTGGAAATATT
This sequence comes from Sphyrna mokarran, assembly GCA_024679065.1. Classification (NCBI taxonomy): domain Eukaryota; kingdom Metazoa; phylum Chordata; class Chondrichthyes; order Carcharhiniformes; family Carcharhinidae; genus Sphyrna; species Sphyrna mokarran. The sequence continues at coordinate 15,632,827 of JAGIQG010000038.1, read as the reverse complement.
ATATTTGATCCTCACACCCAAATCATTGATATAGATTCTGAACAGCTGAGACTCAAACACTGATTCCTGCTGTACTCCACTAGTTGGAGGCTGCCAACCCAAAAATAGGTCAGCAATCTCACAACACCAGTTTAAAGGTTTATTTGAAAGCAAACTCCACTCGCTTGCTACCAAATAAACTGGCCTTGTGACAGTGTTTGCCCCAGTCCAATGCCAGCATCTCCACATCATAACACAAAAAATCCCATTTATTCCAACTCCTTGTTTCTGTCCACAAACCAGTTCTCAATCCATGCTGATATATTCCACCCAATCCCGTGTACTCCAATTTTCTTTAAGAGCCTCTTGTGTTTGTGAATCATCAAACTATAGAATCCCTAGTGAAGGAGGTCATCATTCGGCCCATTGAGACACAGCGACAGTGTATATTCCGCTCCTCACAACATCACAGATTTACGAGGGCTACTCCACCGATCCTACACATCTTGAGACACTAAGGACAATTTTACCATGGCCAATCTATCTGCCATGCATTTCTTTGGAGTATGGGAGGAAACCAGAGCACCCAGAGGAAACATACGCAGACACGGAGAGAATAAAATAAATTCCACACAGACACCCAATGGTGGAATTGAACCCGGGACTGTGGCTGTGATGCAACAAAGCGAAGCACTGTGTCACTATCCCAGCCTTTCACAAATCCTTGTTGGCCCTGTTTAATCCTGCCATTAATTTCAAAGTGTTCTGTTATCACTTCCTTTATTATAGATTATTATAGCATCTTCCATACAATCGATGTGAGGCAAACAGATCTGCAGCTGGCTGGTTTCCCATAACCCCACTTGTTGACGCGGCTAATTCTCCTAACCTACAAATCTTGGATGCTAACGGGCAATTTAGCATGGTCAATTCACCCTACCTGCTTTTCTTGGACGCTAACAGGTAATTTAGCGTGGCCAATGCACTTAACCTACATGTTTTTTTGGACTGTGGGAGGAAACTGGAGCAGCCAGAGGGAACCCACACAGACACGGGGAGAATGTGAAACAGACAGTGGCCAAAGGCTGGAATGAATCCGGGTCTCTGACGCTTTGAGACAGCAGTGTCAATCCCGGTGCCACATCTTCACTTAATCAAATACACTCCTTGAATTGGCAACAGCTAGAACAGCTTTTTTTTTCAAGATAAAGGAGTTTTTTTTTGGACACGCTGCACATTTACACATCATGTCTCAAAACAACTTGTTTTCTGATTGGCACTGGAACATGCTTCTCCAAGAAATTGCTTGTATACATTTTGTGAACTAATCTTCTATTCAACTTTTGACAATCCGAGCGATTTATACAGTAAAAGAAGAACCCATAGGAACATTGACCTTCAGAAGGATCTGTGCATACAAGTCTACAGATCCCGAAAATGGCAACACGGGTGAATGAGATGGTCAAGAAGGTGGGCAGCATGCTTGGCTTCATCGACCGCAGCATTGGGTAATAAAAGTTGGCAAATTATGTTACAGCTGTTTGAAATTTTAGTTGGTCAAATTTGAATATTGCTTGCAGTTCTGTTTGCCACTCTACCAGAAGGATGTGAATGCTTTGGAGACGGTGTAAAGAAGGTTCAACAGAATGTGACCTGGTCAAGGACGATTAAGGTATGATGAGAAGTTGTTTTCACTACAAAAAGGGAGGCGGAGGTGACCCTGATGGAGGTATACACAATTATGGAAAACTTTTCAGACAGAGGTAGTGGGTGCCTTGAATACACTGAAAACGAAGGTGGTGAAAACAGGTATGTTACCAATGCCCAACACCCATCTTTATGACATATGAACAAGAGATGAAGAGAGGAATAGAAACTGAAAATGGGCAGTAAATATTTGGTCTGATCAGGATTAAGGGTCGCCACAGGCTTGGCGGGCCAAAGGGTCTGATGTATTATTGCCTGCTTCTTTGATCTTCTTTGTATATGAAGATTAGAATCACCCATGATTCTCGCATTATATTTTTACAAGACATCATTATTTTTCCTGTATCAGAGATTCTGAATATTGTTACGAGCCTATAAATTGTTCCAAAAATGATCTCGTACCTTTCTTAATTCTTATCTCTATCCAAACTGATTCTGCATCTCGATCGTTGGAACTAAGTTCACCTCTCGCTACTGTACAGTCATATGTTACTAAGTCTCTACCACATGTCCTGCCCTCCTTTCACGTTAATCCACTCATTCGCTCCCTTTTCACAGATCAATTGATGCTATGTATGAGGAGGAGGGGAGGACCACCAAAGGTGCCCCATAACATTACCCCCACTCCCGCAACGCTTTTGACATAAAGATTTGTGGGCCTGGCATCCCATTGCTTAAGGATCAGAGAGAGAATATTCATAACTGACACCAATAGGAATGGGCAGTGTTTTATAGAAATACAAACAGTCAAGTTATATTGTTGAATATTCAGGAATTATAAACACAATCTCACACAGTCTGCTACTTACTGCAGTTTCTGTATTTTACAGTCCTGATTGCTCAGAGCCACAGACAGCCGTTTCACTCCTGAGTCTCCCAGGTAATTGTGATCCAGATTCAGATCTCTCAGCGAGCGGTTTGTATTGAGAACAGAGGCCAGGCCCTCAGCACAAGAATCTGAGAGATCGTTACCATTCAGACTGGTGATCAGAGAGATAAAAATAACAGGAATCAGGGTAAATCCACAGTGTTTTTAAGAATAAGATCATTAACAATAATAATGTATAGTGTGGGGCATTCAAGGAGCACAACGTCAGTTTATGCAGAAGGCAAAATACCGTTGATGTTGTAAATCTGAAATATAAGTAAATATGTTGGAAACTCTCATTAGTTGATAAGTATATGGAAGAGAAGGGAATGGTTTAGTTTGGAGGAGCATTGCTTTTTATATTGGTCGGCGCAACATCGAAGGCCGAAGGGCCTGTTCTGTGCTGTAATGTTCTATGTTCTATGTTCTATAAAGCCTGTAAGTGTGGTGGAGGCAGGCTGATTCGAAGCATAACAGAGGCCAGTCGATAAACATTCGAATGAAACAAAGTGCAAAGATACGGGGAGAAAGCAGTAGAATGAGAAAAAATTCCTAATAGTAGTTCAGTGAGCCGGTGCAGACACATTTAGCCTCGTGGTGCTCTGCAATAATTCTGTGATGATAATGATTGGAAATGTATCGACATTTTAACTGGAAGCTGGTGATGTTGCAGTGTTAACAGTGTTGGGTAATTTACTCAGTGTCCACAAAAGTCCATTGGTATCTCTCTCAGGTAGAATCACAGAATTGTTATAGAGCAGAAGAAGACCATTCGGCCCACGATGTCTGCAATTTACTAAATGTCATTCCTTCAAATGTCATCCCCATAACCCCGTACATTCTTCCTTTTCAGATAAGTAATAATATCAGATAAATAATAATATTACCCTTCAGATAATATATATAAATGACTTGGAAGAGGGAGTAAGTTGATTGATTAGCAAGTTTGCAATCGATACAAAGATGGCTGGACTTGAAGATCGTGAGGAGCATTGTCAGGTGATGCAGCAGGACATAGATAGGCTGGTAGCTTGGGCAGACAGATGGCAGATGGAATTCAATCCTGATAAATGTCAGGTGATGCATTTCAGGAGAAAGAATGTAGTGGGAGGTATATGATAAAGGGTAGACCAATTAAGAGTATAGAAACGCAGAGGGACCTGGGGGTACAGGTGAACAAGTCTCTGAAGGTGGCAGAGCAAGTGGAGAAAGTTGTGAAGAAAGCATATAGTATGTTAGCCTTTGTAGGAAGGGGTACAGAGTACAAGAGCTGGCCTTTAATGTTGCAGTTGTATAAAAAGCTGGTTAGACCTCATTTGGAATACTGCGTCCAGTTCTGGTCGCCTTACTACAGAAGGACGTGGAGACTCTGGAGAGAGTGCAGCGGTTGTTGCGCCGACCAATTAAGGAAAAGAAATGACCCTCTAACCTAAACCATTCCCTTTTCGTCCATAAACTTACCTAATAACCTCTTAAACGCCACCAAACTGGGGGCATCTACAACTGCTGCAGGCAGGGCATTCCATACCCTTACGACACTCTGGGTAAAGAACCTACCTCTGACATCCATCCTATAACTACCACCCCTTAATTTAAAGCTATGTCCCTTCGTGCTAGCTTTCTCCAAAAGGCTCGGAAAAAGGCTATCACTGTCCACCCTATCTAAACCTCTAATCATCTTATATGTTTCAATAAGGTCTCCTCTTAGCCGCCTTTTTTCTAACGAAAACAACCTCAAATCCCTCAGCCTCTCTTCATAAGACCTGCCTCCATACCAGGCAACATCCTGGTAAACCTCCTCTGTACCCTCTCCAATGCCTCCACATCTTTCTTATAATGTGGGGACCAGAACTGTACACAATACTCCAAGTGCGGCCGCACTAGAGTTTTGTACAGTGGCAACATGACGTTGCGGCTCCGAAATTCAATCCCCCTACCAATAAAAGCTAAGACTCCTTATGCCTTCTTAACAACCTTATCGACTTGATTGCCAATTGATTTATTTGTTATATCTTTTTTATTCTGCTGAATGCTTTGAGAATAATTATAAATGAATATTTAAAGGTTTCACTTCCGAGTCCCGCTGTTTATTGTAATTCAGGTTCAGACATATCACTGACTGGTTTATACTGAGTGTGGCGGTGAGAATATCTGTGGCTGTTACGCTCAGACCGAGAACTCAGAGAGAGAAAGATTACAGGAACCAAAGTAAATCCGTGGTGTTTAACAATGATACTAATACTGACAGGAATGATGTGTAGTGATTAGTAATGACATTATTACTGGTACTGATAATAATTTACAAAGTCAGACATTATTATAAACACTCTCATAAAATCTGGCACTTACTTCAGTGTTTGTATTTTGCAGTCTGGATTCTTCAGAGCCCCAGACAGGACCTTCACTCCTGAATCTCCCACGTTACTGTGATTCAGGCTAAACAGATAGAGTAAAAAACACATTAAAATCAGCCAAATGTTCACCTGCGAAAGAAATTGGGCTTATTTTTGTGTTATAAACTTAGTACCAGTAGGGAACTGATCTAAATGACGATACCACACCTTAACCAATTGTCATTTCAGCCGAATGGAAATAAAAGCTTTGGCGCTGGAAAATTATGAAAAACAATCGCTGGTTTGCCAACTGGTGAAAACCACCTTTACACCTTTCGAAATGTTTAATTTTGTTCAATTGTTCATGAATATGGGTGTCGCTGGCTAAACCAGCATTTGTTGCCCACTGCTAATGGCCCCTAGAGGATATGAGGGTAATCAGGGATGTGCAATGAATGACAGTCAAACCAGCGATGTCCACACGCTGTAGATACGGAAGTAATTTTTAAAATTATTCCTCATCCCGGTCTCATTATCTGATCATCAGAATTACCCTCCTGATTCTGACTGATCCCGCCAAGTTTCCGGAAATTCAAATCATTTCTGTTGTCACATAACTCCAGGATTTTATGAGAATTGTACAATTTACTGAGAGTTAAATGATAAAGCTGTGATTCCCTGTACTTCTTAAGTCTTGACATTAGGTTAATCTGTATAATACCTCAGGGTGAGTTAAAATGTGAAGCTGTGCTATCTTTTGGTGGAAGATCCATTCGCTGGATTTTGTAGAATAAGATTACTCTCTCATTGCAAAACTCAATATTCATGTTTGACTAGTTTATACGGGAGTGGTGTCTCCAACATAATTCCATACTAAACAGCTCCACATTTTCTGCTGATATGGCTAGTGTTCTATGTCTGGGTATTCCTGTGAGTTCCCTCTTCCCAGTAGATCCTCACATAGGAAAAGGATTAACTGCCGTCGGAGGTTGTTGAGGCAAACTCACTGGGGTCTTTTAAGAGACTTCTGGATGAGTATATGGAAAAGAATAGGGTAGGGGGTTATAGATAGGTCTGTGGATTGGTAGATGTGATCGGCGCAACTCGTGGGCCGAAGGGCCTGTTTGTGCTGTATTGTTCTATGTTCTATGTTCTAAATATTAGTAACTAAGTTCAGTGGTTGAACCATCCAAAAGTCCCCAGCATCACAGATCTGTCTTCAGCTGATTCCATTCACTCCTCATGCTGTCAAGAAATAGCTGAAGAAACAGAATACAGCAAAGATCATCGGCCGTGACATATTTCCAGTAATTGCACTAATGGAACATTACAGCGCAGAACAGGCCATTCGGCCTTCGATGTTGCGACGACCAATATAAAAAGCAATGACCCTGCAAACTAAACCATTCCCTTCTCTTCCATATAGTTATCAACTAACCTCTTAAACGCCACCAAACTTAGCGCATTTACAACTGCTGCAGGCAGGGCATTCCACTCCCTAACCACCCTTTGAGTAAAGAACCTACCTCTGATATCCGTCCTATTACTATCACCCCTTAATTTAAAGCTGTGTCCCCTATGACTTATGAAGATAGGTTGAGGGAGCTAGGTCTCTTCTCCCTGGAGAGACGAAGGTTGAGAGGCGATCTGATAGAGTTTTACAAGACGTTGAGAGGTATAGATAGGTGGATTCTCGGAGGCTATTTCCCAGGGCTGAAATGGTCACTACGAGAGGACACAGGTTTAACGTGTTTGGGAAGCAGGTACAGAGGGGATGTTGGGGGTAAGTTTTTTTCACTCAGAGGGTGATGAGTGAGTGGAATCGACTGCTATCGGTGGTGGTAGAGACGAACTAGTTTGGTTTTTTAAGAGACTTCTCGACGAGTACATGGGATTTAATGGGATTGACGGTTATAGATACGCCTAGTAGGTAGGGATATGATCAGAGCAAATTGTGGCCGAAGGGCCAGTTTGTGCTGTAGTGTTCTGTATTCTATGTTCTAATCCCCCTGACAGTAGGGTCTATTTAGTATGGTCAATGCACCAAAAAAACATATTTTTGGTGTTTCAGAGGAAACTGGAACACCCGGAGGAAACCCATGGAGACACGAACAGAATGTGCATATTCATACAGATCATGACCCAAGGTTGGAATTGAACCTGGGTCCCTGGCGCTGCGAGGCAGCAGTGGTAACTATTGCGCTGCTGTACCATCCTCAATCTCTCACAGACACCTCTAATCATTCCCCATCCGGCCAAGTCAAACTAATCTCCCCTATCTGACCCCTTCAAAGGGTCTGCCTGGGCTAGACAGAGCAGCTAGCCTTCGCGCCCCCATCCCTAGGAGAGTGGCAAGATGAACCCTTTACTCTCAGCCTGACGCATCATATCCCCAAGGCCTTTGAGGGACTCTTCCTATGCAACCTGTCAACAGCTAAGGAGTAAAAGGTCTCAAGAACAACCTCCTCAACTCGCCTTGCATGAGCAAGGCATCAAACATGGGTATGAGTACAAGTGGGCAGTGCCATAGTCACTGCCAAGGCTCACGGCCAGTAGGGGACCTGAGCAGGCACGGATCTGAACGGTGAGGTAGATGAACAAAATTTCTTAGATGCGAGTGGAACTGAGTAGGGTGTCAAAGTGGGGATCTGAGGCTGGAGGCAGGTGAGTGAGGAGTCTGAGGTAGAAGGACAGAGTGTAGATCGAGCGGGTGGGGTTCTGAAGGTGGACAGGGCTGATTGTGGTGGCTGAGAGTGAATGAGGCTGAGTGGGTGCTTGAGGGACAAGGGGGCTTCGAGAGGATTATTGTTATTGCTTCAGGCTCGATGGAACAAATAACTTCATCCTGCACTGTGGAGATTCTATGATTCTATGATATAAGCATGGATTGCTTTGATAAACATGAGATAGAATTGTTCTATTCCACCCTCTATGATTCCTTGGCAAGTGAGACACAGACCATGTAATAGGTTTGGTAACCTCAGGTGGGATTTTCTGGCATTGGAACGAACAAAGCTGGAAAATCATAGGATCATCGAGGTTTCTCAACGCAGAAACACGCCCTTCTGCCCAACTTGTCCGTGCTGCCCTTTTGTTTCTACTACTAAGCTCGTGCCAATTGCCAGCAATCGGCCCATATTCTCTATTTTATCCATTCAAACTGTCTTAAAGCTTCTTCAAATACAAATCATATCTGCCTTTACTACCTCTGGCTCGTTCCAGACACTCACCAACCTCTGTGTGAAGTATTTGCCCCTCTGGACACTTTTGTATCTCCCCCCTTACCTCACACCCATGTCTGTCAGATTCCCCTACCTTTTGGGAAAATATATTGACTACCTAATTGACCTGAGCCCCTCATTATTTTATAGACCTCTATAAAATCACCCCTAACCTCCAGGTTCTAGTCTGTCTTGCCTCTCCTTCCAACACAAACCACCAAGAATCCAGTACCACCCCAGTAAATGTTTTCTGGACTCTTTCTAGTTTATTGATATTCTTTCCATAAAAGGGAGAACAGATCTGTACACAGTATTCCATGTATGGCCTTACCAAAATCTTGTGAGATTCAACAAGACGTCCCAACTCTTGTATTCAATATTCTGACCGATGAAAGCAAGCATGTTAAATGTCTTCTTCAACACTCTATCAGCCTGTGACTCCACTTTCAATAAGCTATAAAGCTCTACTTCTTTGTTCTGTAACGCTCCAATATGCCCTATCATAAACTGAGACAGTCCTGCTCTGGTACAATCTAATAAAATGCACTCCCTCACATTTATCTCAATTAAACTCCATCTGCCATTCACTGGCTCACTTGCCCAATTGACAAAGATCCCGTTGCAATCCGAGATAACCTTCTTCACTCTTCAATATGCGAGCAATCTAGTGGTATCTGTAAAATTACCCATCATGCCTCCTAAATTCTCATTCAGGTCATTAATTTAAATGGCAAATGATAGTGGATCCACCCATGGAGTTGGAAATCACAAGTTATTTTCTCCAACATTATGGATTTAAATGTTCTCCATTTTGTTTACCGATAAGATGCTGACAACTCTCCATTTCCAGGTTTAAAGTGTTTCTCCCTTTACAGACATGTTGAGGGAACTTTTGGACCATCTATTTTTTTGTCACAATGCCATCTCACAGAAGGATTAAAAGGTATTTGGCAGACCTTTCGATATTCCCAAAATTTCTTCTGTCAGTTCACACAGACCCAGACTATTTTGGAATGCATTTACAGGAAAGATGTTTGGATGCAAAATGGAATGTTAACTTGGATACAAGTAAATTTCTGCGGAATCTGGAATCTGAAAGCAAGAGAGAAAATGCTGGAAAATCTCAGCAGGCCTGGCAGCATTTGTAAGGAGAGAAAAGAGCTGATTTTTCGAGTGCAGATGACTCTTTGTCTGCGTATACATGCTGCCAGATCAGTTGAGATGTTCCAGCATTTTCTCTTTTGTTTGAAGGGTTTACTTGTTTGTTCAGTGATGGTAATTAATGGTGGAATTAATTTGCTGATACTAACCATGTCTCTGGAGCATTACCATCCGTTTTTCATAAAGGACTGTTCCCAGTGTTATTCACAGTGCCAGTGGGTGTGTCACAGTGGTGCACCATTCCAGAGAGAGGGTGTGGAGTGATCAACATCTGGAAGAAATAAATTGCAAACTTTCTCTACTGGATCTGAACCCAGTAAAGGTAGATCCCACAATGGATCAGCATCTGAGGGCCACAGTTCTGAATGTTACAGCAATTCAAAGGAGTTTATACTGGACATTTTACTATCTTTCCAGAGATTGGATATCTTCAGCTCTGCGTGTCAAGTATATACTGATACTGATTCAACACTTTTACTACCCAATCCTAGCTGTTGTTGGTGTCCCTGGTAAGTTTCTTCACTGATTGTTAATGATGTAGCCCACGTTTAACTCTGCCACTCTTGCCATTGCGACTGTTGCTTCTGATGTGTGTCCTTGTCGAGTTACCACAACTACAAAACGTTGATCATTGTTCTGTATGTTGAAAGCTCTCTGTATTGTGAAGCTGAGCTCGTTAAGAAGTTAAGAATGTTCAGAAAGATGCGAAAGATTTGTATAAACTTTTAGAGGAGTAAGAGGGTGCAGTCCCTTTAAAAAGCTGTTTTTGTTTGAAGCTGAGGTGTTTAAATTGCAGAGCACACAGTGACTACAAGTTGCAACATTTGTTATTGAAGCTGAACATATCAAGATTGTCTTGGTAACCCTGCTGGTTTTTGCATTGTGCCAGACTGTGAGTTAAAATGAAACACTCAGCTAAAGGGGACCTATCAGATTTGAAGTTACTGTTGTTGCCAACCTCAAACCAATCTAAGTACAGGGATATTGATAGGTTATTAGCATTATAAAAATGAAGCCAGCTGCTTTCAGTGCAAATCCATCAATGCTGGAGCCAGGGGTACAACCAGAAGCAGGGACTAATCACCTGAAACAGTTAACATAGAACATAGAACATTACAGCGCAGTACAGGTGCTTTGGCACTCTATGTTAGACCAACCAATGTAACCAATCTCTGACTTAAACTATTTCAATGTTATCCATACGCCTATCCACTGACCTTTTGAACGCCCTTAAAATGAGGCGTCCATAACTTCTGCAGGCCGGGCATTCCACGTCCTTACTACCCTCTGAGTAAAGAACCTACCTCTGATACCCACCCTATAACTACCACCCCTTAATTTAAACCTATGTCCCCTCGTGTTAGCCATCACCATCCGAGGAAAAAGGCTCTCACTGTCCACCGTACCTCACCCTCTGATCGTTTTGTATGCCTCAATTAGGTCACCTCTCAACCTTCTCTCGAACAAAAATAACCTCAAGTCCCTCCACCTTCCCTCATAAGACCTTCCCACCATATCAGGCAACGTCGTGATAAACCTTCTCTGCAAACTTTCCAATCCTCCACATCTTTCTTACAATGTGGCGACCAGAATTGTACGCAACACTCCAAATGCAAAAGCACCAGAGTTTTGTACAGTAGTAACATGACCTCATGGCACCGAAATTCAAACCCTCTACCAATAAAAGCTAACACACCGTACGCCTTCTTAACAACCTTATCAACCTGGTTGCCAACTTTCAGGGAGCCCCGAAATCTCTCTCTGCACGTCGATATGCTAAGAGCCCTTCCATGAGCTCAACATTCTGTACTCGTGTTACTCCTTTCAAAGTGAATCACCTCACATTTTTCTGTATTAAACTCCATTTGACACCTCTCGGCCAGCTCTGCAGTTTATCTATGTCCCTCCTATGAGGTGATCCGACTTCGTGTGTTTGCCACGACAGGCGGGTAGTCGGGCGCTGGCCTCGTGCACACACACACACAGAGCTGGCGGTACTGCCACGTCAGTGAGACTGGCAGGGGGGAATGAGGGAGGGTCGCGCCTTTGATGTGTGTATTGAGCCAGGAGGAGGAAGGAGCAGCGGCGGCGAGAAGAGGACATGAAAGGGAGAGAAAAGCCGGGTGGTACAGCCCCATCAATGTCCGTCCACTCCGTGTGGCCTCCTACATTCTCATTCAGGTCATTAATTTAAATGGCAAATGATAGTGGATCCACCCATGGAGTTGGAAATCACAAGTTATTTTCTCCAAGATTATGGATTAAAACTTTCTCCATTTTGTTTACCTATAAGATGCTGACAACTCTACATTTCCAGGGTTAAAGTGTTTCTCCCTTTAAAGACATGTTGGGGGAACTTTTGGACAATCTATTATTTTTTGTCACAATCCCATCTCACAGAAGGATTAAAAGGTATTTGGCAGCCCTTCCGATATTTCCAAAATGCTGACGAGTGAGCCGGACACAGAAAGGTGCGGGTATGATCAGCGGGAGGGAGAGTTTTACCTCAGCCTGCTGGAAAAAATATATTTGCTTATTTGTAAAATAAAACCAGGTCTGCTCATCGTATTGACGGCGGGAACAGAAAGTTAAATTTCATTTGGCATTCAGGAAATCGAATTCAATTTTGAAATTTCAAAATATTTGATGTTTTTAAAAGATTGATCATAACTCTTCTTGACTGAAGTTGGCCCACTGAGCCCGCTCTCAGTTTGAAAAGGGTTTGGAACACGGGGCGTGGGGAGGGAGGGAATGGACTGGGACCAGGGAGCTATCAGCCCAGCGCCAGCAGCTGGAGCTGACCGACTAGGCTCACTTGCTCTGCTTCTGGGATGAGCTGAACGAGGCCGAGGGAGCCGAGCTGCTGGGCGATCTGAGCGCTGCAACTTCTCCGAGGTCACGCAGTTCTTCCATCTGGCCTTGCAGACGCTGCTCGAGCAGCAGATGGATGAGCAGATGGAGCTGGTGCACTGGGAGGTGCAGGGCAGCATGACTAGAGACTGGGAGCGGCGGCCCGAATGGGAGGTGGAGGGTCTTCTTCAAATCTCTGAAAACAATGTAGTTGTATTGTTTTTAGCTGGTGGACAGGGAACACGCCTTGGAGTAGCCTATCCTAAAGGAATGTACAATGTGTGTTTACTATCGAGAAAAACTCTCTTCCAACTTCAAGCTAAACGTATTCTGAAACTTCAGCAGTTGGTTTCAGAGCAATTTGGTCACATGCACTATACCATAGTATATTATGACAAGTGGTCTGACAATGGAATCCACAGAATAATTTTTTGCTAAAAATAGCTACTTTGGCTTATAAGAAGGAAATGTCGTCTTCTTCCAAAAGGGAATGTTGCCAGCAATGATTTTCAATGGGAGAGCTATCCTTTCAGAGAAAAGCAAAATATCAATGGCACCAGATGGGAATGGGGGTCTTTATCGAGCACTTCGAAATCATAAGGTTATGGGGGATATGGAAAAGCGAGGCATTGATTTTATGCATGTGTATTGTGTGGACAATATTCTTGTTAAATGTGCAGATCCAATATTCATTGGCTTCTGTGTGAAGCAGCAAGCTAACTGTGGAGCCAAGGTAGTAGAAAAGACAAATCTAACAGAGGCTGTTGGTGTTGTTTGTAAAGTAAATGGCCTATATCAATTTGTGAAATACAGTGAGATCACCAGAGCTCTAGAGCAGAAAAGGAACGCTGACGGACGTCTAATATTCAACGCAGGGAACACATGTAAACACCACTTCTTAACACTGACGTTCTTAAAGAATATTGTGAAAGATCATGAACCGAAATTGCGATACCATGTTGTACAGAAGAAAATTCCTTATATTGATGATGGCGGGCGACGACTTAAAACAGACAGTTAAAGAAAGTTAAGGGAAATTAAACCAACGAGAGCAGTTGTTTCTTAACTCTGCCAGGTCCAGACAGGAATGCAGATAAATTGCCATCGAGCCAGTAGGATGCATCATATCAGACAGCGCGTACAGACAGCGTATAAATGGCCAAAGTGCAAACGTGAACAAAGAACAAAACAGCATGGGAAACAGGCCCTTCGGCCCAACGAGCCCGCGCCGCCACTCCGATGTTCCCACCTCTACCCGTGATCCATGCCCATGTTTATAGATCTATGGATTAAAAACCAAATTTAAGACAATTTGTTTTCCCAATTGGCCTAAAAGGACATCTTTGGGATGTGGGAGGAAACCGTAGCATGCAGAGAAAATCCACGCAAGCACGGGGAGAATGCGCAAACTCCCACAGACATTGGCCCAAATCCATGTATCTGCACAGCACAGCGAGAGTCACTGAGCTGTCGTGTTGCCCATCAAATGGTCCAGGTCAAGCGTACACTATCGACGTGAAGCACTCGGATACTCTCGAAAAAATCCAAGAGCAGCCCTCTCACGACCAATCGCGTGTACGCCCACTGTTAGACAACAAGGTGGGCCAAAGCACCTGTAGGATAAAAACAAGTACATCAATATCATCATCTATTTACACACTTCCCAGGAACTCCCAAGGCTGATGATCCCTATTTTAAATCAGTTTTCTATACCCCTCCATTCCCATTCTGTCCATGTGCCCATCTAAGTATTTCTAAATACCTCCAGAGTGCCTGCCTCCACCACTTTACTTGGCAGCGTATTCCATAACCCCACCACCCTCTGTGCGAAAAAAACTCACTCTTGCATCCAAATTATACCTTACCCCCTCACCCTAAGCCCGTGATCCCTCGTGCTATTCGAGTCAATCCTAGGAAAATAATTAACCCTGTTTACTCTATCTATACCCCTCATAATCTCTATTAGATCTCCTCTAAGTCTATGTCTGTCTAAGGAAAAGAGTCCCAATTGGCCTAACCTCTACCTCGTAACTCAGACCTTCCATACCAGGCAGCATCCTGGTAAACCTCCTCTGCACTCTCTCCAGACTCTCAACGTCCTTCCGGTAGTAAGGCGAACAGAACTGGGCGCAGTATTCCAAATGAGGTCTAACCAACGTTTTATACAACTGCAACATTAAAGGCCAGATCTTGCACTCTATACCCCTTCCTATAAAGGCTAGCTCATCATATGCTTTCTTCACAACCTTCTCCAAACATTCAGAGACTTGTGCACCTGCACCCCCAGGTCCCTCTGCGTTTCTATACTCTTAATAGGTCTACCCTTTATCATATACCTCCCCCTACATTTTTTCTCCTGAAATGCATCACCTCACATTTATCAGGATTGAATTCTATCGGCCATATATCTGCCCAAGCTACCAGCCTATCTATGTCCTGCTGCATTGCCTGGCAATGCTCCTCCCTATCTGCAAGTGCAGCCATCTTTGTATTGTCTGCAAACTTGCTGATCACTCCACTTACTCCCTTTTCCAAGTCATTTATATATATTACAAATAGAAGAGGTCCCAGTACCGAGACCTAAATAATGCATTTTGTAAGGTCTAATACAGATGCAGTGAACGGCAGAACCCTGGATGGTACTGATAGACACAGCAATCTGTGTGTACATGTACTCAAGTCACTGAAAGTGGCAACGCAGTTGGAGAAGGTAGTCAAGAACGCATATGGCAAGCTTGCCTTCAACTGCCAGGATTTGAGTTTAAAAATTGGCAAATCATGTTGCAGCTTTATAGAATGTTAGTTAGGCCACGCTTGCAGTACAGAACCCGAGTTCACTATTGTGTCATGCCCATTTCCAGCGCAAAAATGTGGCCATTAAAGCGAACGACGTCTACATCAATGCAAATGACCACTTTACTGAGACCCGGGAATATGGTCTGATTCGCGCCTGAAATTTACCAATGGCGATCTAAATGTATGCACGTAGATTTAAATTGAATTAATGAGCTGCCTGTGGAACTTTATCAGCATTTTTTCCCTTTACCTCTGCGTTCACCAGTCCGAAAACACCAAAACAAAGGCGTGTGAGGGTGTGTGTGTGTGTGTGTGTGTGTGTGTGTGTGTGTGTGTGTGTGTGTGTGTGAGTGTGTGTGTGTTGGGGGGTGGGGAGGCAGTTTAGGTCGGCGTTGAGAAGGAACTTCTTCACTCAAAGGGTGGTGAATCTTTGGAATTCTTTGGCCATTGAAGTAGTGCAGGCTACCTCGCTGAATATATTTAAGTCACAGGTAGATCGGTTTCTGATAGACAAGGAATTGAGGATTATAGAACATAGAACAATACAGCACAAATAGGCCCTTCGGCCCACGAGTTGCGCTGATAACATCTACCAATCCACAGACCTATCTATAACCCCCATCCTATTCTTTTCCATATACTCATCCAGAAGTCTCTTAAAAGACCCCAGTGAGTTTGCCTCAACAACCTCCGACGGCAGTCGGTTCCATTCACTCACCACCCTCTGAGTGAAAAACCTACCCCTGACATCTCCTTTGTATTTGCTTCCTTGCACCTTAAATCTGTATCCTCTCGTAGTGACCATTTCAGCTCGGGGAAATAGTCTCTGAGAGTCCACCCTATCTATTCCTCTCAACATTTTATAAACCTCTATCAGATCGCCTCTCAACCTATGTCTCTCCAGTGAGAAGAGTCCCATCTCCCTCAACCTATCTTCATAAGGCCTGCCTCCCAATCCAGGCAGCATCCTTGTAAATCTCCTCTGAACTCTCTCAATAGCCTCTACATCCTTCCTATAATGAGGCGACCAGAATTGCGCACAATACTCCAACAGGGGTCTGACAAGAGTCTTATAGAGCTGCATCATGACCTCCTAAACTCCTATTTAGGAGTAGACTCCTAAACTCCATTCCTCGATTAATGAAGGCCAGTACACCGTACGCCTTCTTGACCACTTCATCCACCTGCGAGGCCGATTTAAGAGTCCTATGGACCCGGACCCCGAGATCCTTCTGCTCTCCAACCCAGCTAAGACTCCTACCCCTTATATTGTACTCCTTCATCCCATTATTCCTGCCAAAATGGACCACTACATATTTATCTGCATTGAAGTCCATCTGCCACTTCTCCGCCCACTCTTCCATCCTGTCTATGTCCCACTGCAACTTTTGGCATCCCTTCAGAGCATCCACAACACCACTGATCTTTGTATCATCGGCGAACTTGCTTACCCATCCCTCCACTTCCTCATCCAGGTCATTTATGAAAATGACAAACAGCAGGGGTCCCAGAACAGATCCCTGGGGCACTCCACTGGTTACAGGCCTCCATGCAGAACAAGACCCATCCACAACCACTCTCTGCCTTCTGCCGGCAAATCAGTTCTGAATCCACGAGGCCAAAGCCCCTTGGATCTCATGCCCTCTCACCTTCTCCAGAAGCCTTGCATGTGGGACCTTTCAAATGTCTTACTAAAGTCCATGTACACTACGTCCACCGCCCTTCCTTCGTCAATGTGTTCAGTCACATTTCCGAAGAACTCCACTCGGCTCGTAAGGCATGACCTGCCCTTGACAAAACCATGCTGACTATTTCTAATCAGTCCAAACTCCTCCAAATGTTCATATATCTTATCCTCAGAAGCCTCTCCATCAGCTTACCAACCACTGAAGTCAAACTCACCGATCGGTAATTTCCTGGACTATCTCTGTGCTCTTTCTTAAAGATAGGAACCACATCCACAATCCTCCAATCCTCCGGAACTTCTCCAGTTTCCAAGGTCGACGCAAAGATCATCGCCAGGGCCTCTGCAACCACTTCCCTCACCTCCCACAAGAACCTGGGGTACATCCCATCCGGTTCTGGCGACTTCTCTATCTTGATAGAATTTAACAGGTCTAACACATCCTCTTTCCTAACAGCCACATACTCAATCTTTTCCATATGCCTCAAACCTGCAATGCAATCTCCCAGTTCACTTTCCACCGTGAATACCAAGGCAAAGTACTCGTTAAGCACCTCTGCCATTTCTTCCGGATTCACACAGACGTTTCCCCCTTCACCTTTTATAGGCCCTATCCCTTCTCTTCTCATCCTTTTACTTTCCACATATTTGTAGAAGGCCTTGGGATTCTCCTTAATCTGACCTGCCAAGTCCTTCTCATGACCCCTTCTGGCTCTCCTAATTTTCTTTATAAGTTCCCTTCTACACACCTTATACTCCTCTAGATCCCTAACATCCTGTAGCTCTCTGAACCTTTTATATACCTTTTCTCTTCCTAACAAGGTTCACCACTACCTTTGTGCACCACGGTTCCCGCGTCCTACCAGAACATCCTTGACTCCTTGGAACGTTGTCTTGCAGTGCCCCAGACAAACATTCCATGAAAAACCGCCACTTTCCTTCTGTACTCTTCCCCAAGAACACCTCCTTCCAGTTTATGCGTCCAATTACCTGCCTAATGTTTTCATATTTCTTCTTACTCCAGACATACACCTTCCTAGCCTGCCTGATCCTATTCTCTTTCCATCGCTATCGTGAAAGTGATAGAATTATGATCTCCATTCCCAAGATGCTCACCTACTGTGAGATCCGACACCTGCCCTGGCTCATTAGCAAGCACCAGGTCAAGTACAGTCTCTCCTCTCGTCGGCTTTTCCACGTACTGTGTCAGGAAACCTTCCTGAACATACCTAACAAACTCCACACCATCCAAACCCCTTACCCTTGGGATATTCCACTCTATGTTTGGGAAATTGAAATCTCCCATCACGACAACCCTGTTATTTCTCCATCAGTCTAGGATCTGTTTCCCTATCTGCACCTCAAGTTCCCTGTCGCTATTGGGCGGCCTATAGAATACACCCAGCAAAGTTATTAAGCTTATCAAGCCTTTGCTGTTCCTAACTTCCACCCACAGAGACTCAGTAGACAATTCCTCCCCGTCTTTCACCTTCTCTACAGTCAAGAGTGCCACACCATCTCCTCTTTTGCCCCCAACCCTGTCCCTCCTGAAGCACCTGAATCCCGGCACCCGAAGTACCCAGTCCTGTCCCTGAGACAACCAAGTCTCTGTAATGGCCACCACATCACACTCCCAAGCAGCAATCCGCGCCCTAAGCTCATCTACCTTATTTACTACACTCCTGGCATTAAAATAGACACACCTCAGCCCCTCAGTCAGGATATTTCCCTTTTCCACCACCTGCCTAACCCCCCTCTCAGAGTGCCTGCAGTCCTTCCCTACCTGGGAACTAACCTCCTTATTCACCGTCCCATCGGTATTCCCACCCCCCAGCTTTTCTAGTTTAAAGACTCCCCAGTAGCCATTGCTAGCCTATCTAGAACATAGAACATTACAGCACAGAACAGGCCCTTCGGCCTTCGATGTTGCGCCGACCAATATAAAAAGCAATGCCCCTCCAAACTAAACCATTCCCTTCTCTTCCATATACTTATCAACTAACCTCTTAAAACGCCACCAAACTTGGCGCATCTACAACTGCTGCAGGCAGGGCATTCCACTCCCGAACCAACCTTTGGGTAAAGAACCTGCCTCTGATATCCGTCCTATAACTATCACCCCTTAATTTAAAGCTGTGTCCCCTCGTGCTAGCTTTCTCCATCCTAGGAAAAAGGCTATCACTGTCCACCCTATCTAAACCTCTAATCATCTTATATGTTTCGATAAGGTAAGGTTTCGATAAGGATACCTGCCAAGATATTAGCCCCACTAGGGTTCAAGTGCCACCCGTCCTTACTGTACAGGTCACACCTGCCCCTAAAGAGGTCCGAATGATCTATGAATCTGAATCCCTGCTCCCTGCTCCAGTCCCTCAGCCATGCATTCATCCTCCACCTCATTTGATTCCTGCTGTCATTCTCCTGAGGCGCAGGCAGCAGTCCTGAAATTACTACCTTCGCTTTTCTCTTCCTCAGCTTCCTACCCAGTTCTCTACAATCCATTTTGATGACTGCCTCCCTCTTCCTGCTTATGTCTGCAGTACCTATATGCACCACAACTTCAGGTTCCTCACCCTCCCCTTTCAGGATGCCTGGGAGGCGTCCAGAAACGGATCCCAGCTCCAGGAAGACGAACCATCATCCGCGATTCTCTCCTGCGCCCACAAAAACGCCTGTCTGAACCCCTCACAGTGGAGTCCCCTATTAGTATCGCCTATTAGTAATAGTGGAAGGGTGTTTTTCTAGCTGGAGGTCAGTCACTAATGGTGTGCTGCAGGGCTCGGTACAGGGACCTCTTCTATTTGTAATATATATAAATGGCTTGGAAGAGGGAGTAAGTGGAGTGATCAGCAAGTTTGCAGACAATAAAAAGATGGCTGGACTTGCGGATAGTGAGGAGCATTGTCAGGCGAAGCAGCAGGATAGAGATAGGCTGGTAGCTTGGGCAGGCAGATAACAGATGGAATTCAATCCTGATAAATGCGAGGTGATGCATTTCTGGAGAAAGAATGTAGAGGGGGAGGCATATGATAAAGGGTACACCGATTAAGAGTATAGAAACGCAGAGGGACCTGGGAAATGCAGGTGCACAAGTCTCTGAAGATGGCAGAGCAGGTGGAGAAGGTTGCGAAGAAAGCACATGGTATGCTAGCCTTTATAGGAAGTGGTGTAGAGTACAAGAGCTGACCTTTAATGTTGCAGCTGTATAAAACATTAATTAGACCTCATTTGGAATACCGCATCCAGTTCTGGTCACCTTACTACTGGAAGGGCATGGAGACACTGGAGAGAGTGCAGAGGAGGTTTACCAGGATGCTGCCTGATATGGAAGGTCTGAGTTACGAGGACAGGTTAGGCATATTGGAACTGTTTTCCTTTGAAAGACGTAGACTTAGAGGAGATCTAATGGAGGTGTACAAGATTATGAGGGGTACAGATAGAGTAAACACGGTTAAGCTCTTTCCTAGGATGGACTCGAACAGCACGAGGGGTCAAGGGCTTAGTGTGAGGGGATAAGTTATAATTTGGATGCCAGAGGGAGTTTTTTCACACAGAGAGTGGTGGCGGTATGGAATGCGCTGCCAAGTAAAGTGGTGGAGACAGGTACTCTGGAGTTATTTAACAGATACTTAGATGGGCACATGAACAGAATGGGAATGGAGGGGCATAGAAAACTGATTTAAAATAGGGATCATGAGCCTTGGGAGCCCTTGGGAAGTGTGTAAATAGATGATGATATTGATGTACTTGTTTTTATCCTACAGGTGCTTTGGTCCACCTTGTTGTGTAACGAGCGGCATACACACGACGGGTCGTGAGAGGGCTGCTCTTGGATTTTTTTCGAGAGTATCCTAGTGCTTCACGTCGTTAGTATACGCTTGACTTGGACCATTTGATTGGCAACACGACAGCTCAGTGATGATCGCTATGCTCTGCAGATACATGGATTTGGGCCTGTGTCTGTGGAAGTTTGCGCATTCTTCCTGTGCTTGCATGGGTTTTCTCCGGGTGCTCCGGTTTCCTCCCACATCCCAAAGATGTGCTCTTAGGCTAATTGGCAAAACAAATTCTCCCTAAATTGTTTCAAATTTGGTTTTTAATCCATAGGTCTATAAACATGGACAGGGATCACAGGTAGAGATGGGAACATAGGAGTGGTGGTGCGGGCTCGGTGGGCCGAAGGGCTTGTTTCCGTGCTGTTTTGTTCTTTGTTCTTTGTTATATTGGAAGTTCAGAGCACAGCCTTGTGTGGCAGAAATGGTAAGGATGATTGTAGAGGAGGTGTTGTTGAATATCCTTACTGATTTTGATTTGTTCAGAAATTCAGATTCCAGTCACAGGGGGACGCCTAATCCTGGTAAAATTTTACAATTTTCAATGAGTTCCCCCTCTCACACTTTAAACATCCAACGAATATAATCCTAACCCACTTAATATCTGCACGTATGACAATGCTGCCAAGCCCAGGAATCAGCCTGGTAAACCATCGCTGAACTCCCTCCATTGCCAAGACATTCTTATAATGACACCGAATCTGAACACAATACTCCAGGTGTGTGCTCACCATGCCCTGTACAATTGGACTAAAATGCCTATATTCTATCCTCAAATCTTCTCCATACGAAGGCCGACATACCATTTGTGTTCTTCACTGCCTGCTTCAACGACGAACTTGCTTTCACCACTGGAGTACGTGGCCACCCAGTTCTCGTTGCACACTTTTCTCTTCTAATTTATGGCCATTAGGCTAACAGTCTGCTTTCTAATGTTTGCTACCAAAATAGATATATTCACATTTATCCAACATATACTTGCAAAATAAAACTTCAGTTTAAATATTAGCCAGTATTCCTTCTCTGCAATGCTCCAAATGCGTTTACATCTTTTTGAAATACAACTTCACACAGTATTCAGTCCAGATTTTGTGTCACCGGTCCCTAATCATAGCTCCTGCACTTTACTTTAGTAATCAGTGTCGCAATCAATGCCATTTAATTATTTTCCCACTTTAAATCCTGTACCTATAGGCTCACCACGACTCTTGCAGTGCGACACGCAGATCGCTATGTCTTGAATTTGATCGTAGTGTTCCAGTCATAACTAGGGTGTTAAGAAAGGTCAACTTAGGACGAGGTAAATCTATTCAATGGCCAGAAGTAAGAAGCAGTTCAAGTTGTTTGGTATGTCAGGGCAGACTATTACCGCCACGGCAATGTGATTCTCCACCGGATTCCGACTCTAAGTCAGAGTTGATCAGCTTCTTTTCTGCACCACTTTACAATATTGACAGTCCAGTTCTCAAGTGTAGAAACTTTCATGCAAACAGGTGGCACATTCTGTATTTGTTCACCACTACAGAGTTTGATGTTAACTGAACTTTGCCACTTGTGCTTCACAATTCTAAGTGCCCTTGGTGTTTCTACGCCCACTTCAGGATCCTGACCTTCACATCGGGGATATCCCCTTTTAACAACCGGGTAAAAGATGCACATTTGAAACAGGCAGTTCCTTGTCCTCTAGTTAGTCAGCATAAGTAACAGTCAATCAATAATTATCACTGTACCATCAGCTTTTAGTACTTATCACTAAACCATATACAATGGATATTTATCATTATAAATACCCTCAATTTTACTCCTTCAAAACTGTATCATTTACCTCGCATAATTAGAACAGATTCAGTGATTTCCATCCCGGCTTTCCGATTGTGCCAATCAATCAAACTTACCAGCAATGGGTTCCTTGCTGACTATGCCAATTGTTGCGGGTAATTTACCACTTTGGAATCAGACTTGGAGGTTCAACAAAACAGCTTTATTTCAGACAAAACTTTGGGAGAAGGTACTGGTACTCCACATTGCGTGACAGCTCCTTTCTCTACTACACAATGGTACTTGACCATCTTTACAACTTATAGCCAATAGGCAGTAAGGACATGAGCACATTCTTACAAGTTGAGTAGACAGATACGGACATCATCAGTTAACATATCGTTACAAGCAGACAGGTATGGACATGGCCATTTTGTGTCTGTCAGTTTAAATTCACCGTAACAATAGAACATAGAACACACACAAAATACTACAGTACAAACAGGCCCTTCGGCCCACAAGTTGTACTGATCATATCTCTACCTACTAGACTTACTTATAACCCTCAATCCTCTTAAGACCCCATTCATCCAGAAGTCTCTGAAAAGACCCTATCGAATTTACATCCAGCACCACCGACGGCAGCCAATTCTACTCACCCACCAAACTCTGAATGAAAAAAAAAACTTACCCTGACATCTGTACCTATTCCCCAGCATCTGAAACCTGTGTTCCCTCGTAGCAACCATTACAGCCCTGGAAAAAAACTGTCTGAGAATCCACCCAATCTGTACCTCTCAACATGTTATAGACCCCTATCAGGTCACCTCTCATTCTTCATATTTACAAGGAAAAAAGACCAAGTCCCCTCAACCTGTCCTCATAAGGCATGCCACCCAACCCAGGCAACATCCTTGTAAAACTCCTCTGCACTCATTCAAGCTTCCGCATCCTTCCTGTAATGAGGCGACCAGAACTGAGCACAATACTCCAAGTGGGGTCTGACACGGGTCTTATAAAGCTGTACAATATCTCCTGACTCCTAAACTCAATCCCTCAATGGATGAAGGCCAGTACACCTTCTTAACCGCATCCTCTACATATGAGGCTTATTTAAGAGTCTGATGGACCCGGATCTCATGGTCCTTCTGATGCTCTTCACACTCTAAAGAGTCTTACCTTTAATATTATACTCCTTCATCCCATTGGACCTGCCAAAATGAACCACTAAGCATTGATCGGGGTTGAAGTTCATGTGCCACTTCTCAGTCCAGCTTTCCATTCTACTTGTGTCTCAGTGCAACTTCTGACTTCCCTCCAAACTATCCACAACACCACGAACCTTCATGTTTTCAACAAACTTACCAACGCATCCCTCCACTTCCTCATCCACGTCATTTATGAACATTACAAACTCAAGGGTCCTCAAACAGGTTCGTGTGGCACTCTACTGGTGACAGCTCTCCAAGCAGAAAAAAAGACCCATCCACAACCACTCTCTGCCTTCAGCAGGCAAGCCAATTCTGGATCCACAAAGCAGCAGTCCATTGGATCTCATGTCCTCTCACTTTCTCAAATAGTCTTGCATGGGGGCCTTATCAAACGCCTTGCTGAACTCCGCATAAACCACATCCACCGCTCTTCCTTCATCAATGTGTTTAGTCATATTTTCAAAGAACTCAACCAGGCTCAGAAGGTACCACCTGCCTTTGACAAAGCCGTGCTGCCTACTTTTCAGCATACTAATCTTCTCTAACTGTTTATAAATCCTGTCCCTCAGGATCTTCTCCATCAACTTACCAAACACTGAAGTTAGACTCACTGGTCAGTAATTTCCTGTGTTACCCCATCCCCTTTCTTGAATCTCAGAACCACATCTGTAATCCTCGAATCTTCCAGTACCATCCCCGGCTCCATCAAGATGCAAACATCATCGCCAGATGCTCTGCATCTCTTCCCTTGCCTCCCACAGAAACATCCCATCCGGTCCCAGCAACTTATCTAACCTGATGCTATTCAAAATTTCCAGCACACCCTCTTTCTTTACGTCCACATACTCAATCTTTCCAGTCCGCGATAAGCCTGCAGTACAACTACCCAGATCTTTTTCAACCGTGAAGTCTGAGGCAAAGTATTCATTAAGCACTTCTGCTTTTGCTACCGGTTCAAACTTTCCTATTCCTTCACATCTCATCCTTTTACTCTTCACATATTTGTAGAACGCCTTAGAGTTCTCCTTAATATTACCTGACAAGGCCTTCTTATGACCCCTTCTGACTCCTAGTTCTCTTCTTAAGTTCCTTCCTATAAACCGTATATTCCTCTAGATCCCTAACATCTCCTTCTGAATGTAGTGTGCGCATTTCTTTTTGACTAGGTTCATTACAACGTGTCCACTGATCACTTAACACAGTAAAGCAGGTAGTGAGGTAGTCAAGAAGACATAAAGCATGCTTGCCTTCATCAGTTGAGGCACTGAATTTGAAAATTGACAGGAAGTGCTGAAGCCGTACAGAATCATAGTTTGGCCTCTTTTGGAATATTGTGCATAATTCTGGTCGCCACACTCACGCAAGGATGCTTTGGAGAGGATACAGAAATGTTTTACGAGGATGTTGCCAGGACTGGAGCGCATTTAGTATGAGCAAAGTTTGAATAGACGCAGTTTGTTCCCACTGGGTGGAGCTTGAGGGATGACCTAACAGGTTTACAAAATTATGAGTGTCATGGACAGAGTGGATAGTCAGAGGTTTCCGAGGTTACAAAGTTCATGTACAATGGGACATAGGTTTAAATTGCAGGGGAAAAGGTCAAAGAAGATCCGTGAGACAATTTTTTTACACAGATGGTGATGGTGGAGCAGGTGAACTAGCAGCATCTTCTGACCATCTAGATGAATAGATGAATAGAATATATGTATATGGACTCCATAAGTGCATACAATTTTAGTTTAGACTGATATGATGTTCAGTACAGGTTCTGAGGGCCAAGAGGCCTGCCCCTATGTTGTACTGATATTTGTTGTTTGTTATTTTCTTCTTCTGTTAGAGGAAGGGTACAAATTTCTGAGATTGCGTACCAACTGACTCAATAACAGTTTCTTCAGTGTGTTATTTTTTCATTTGAACTGGTGACTTTGACAACATTCTTTTATGAATCATTGCATTATTTCTTTTTCTTCTTTCCAGTGAACATTGTCACGATTGTGATTATTTCCTGCAGAAAATGTGGTCTGTCTAAATGTGTCACTCGTTACCTGGTTGCCATGTCAGCGGGGGATCTGTTGGTCGTTATCTTCGACTTGATATTGAGACAGATTCCCATTCTTTATTGGGATCAGTTTTATTTCCTGCAATCACTTCCTGTGTGTAACATCCACGCCGTCCTGCTGTATGCAGCCACTGACTGTTCTGTCTGGTTCACCGTCATGTTCACCTTTGATCGATTTGTGGCCATTTGCTGCCCCAAGTTGAAAAGTAAATATTGCAGTGAGAAATCAGCGACTGTGGTTCTAGGAACAGTGACGGTTCTGAGCTGTTTAAAGAACATTTTCTGGTATTTTATGCTGTTGGGAGAGTATTTTTTCGCAAACTTTCCCTGGTTTTGTCTTTCCACACGGGATGTTATGGATTCTCCAGTCTGGGGAGCAATCACATTCCTCCACCACATTCTAACACCAGGTATCCCATTCATCCTGATTCTGTTGCTCAACGCTTTGACTGTCAGACACATTTTAGTGAGAAGCAGAGCCCGCAGAAGACTCCGGGCTATCAGCAGTGGAGAGAATCTCAGGGACCCAGAGATGGAGAATCGCAGGAAATCCATCATTTTCTTGTTTCTTATTTCAGCCAACTTCATCCTGTTGTGGTCAACATTAATGGTTTATTCCATATGGAGGAGGATGTATGATGTCTTGTATTTGTCAGTTTGGATGGATTCTTTTGTTCAGGAATTGGGCTTTATGTTCCAGCTCCTGCGTTGCTGCGCAAACACTGCTATCTACGCCATTACCCAGTCCATGTTCCGAGAGCAATTGAAGAATGTGATCACATTCCCAATCAATCAATTCTGCAACTCATTCAATGATCGGAATGTCTAAGTCTGTGAGAATGTCCATGGCTTTTTTATAAATTTGACATCAATTACGCCATTTGGACAAGAAGTCAACCCTTTTATCATTATCTGCCTCCCATTTGCCAGAAAGAGAAAGAGAGAGGAGGAGATGGAAAGAGAGCTAAATAATGATAGAAATGGAGAAATGAAATGAAAGATGGAAAGAAAGGCAGAAAGAAGGAGAGAAAGACATAAAAAAAAAGATAAATTGAGAAAGACAAAGAAAACATGCGAGAAAGAAAGTCAAAGCATGGGATAGAATAATATAGCTACAATAATGGGGACAGAGTGGGAAGAGTGAGATAGGAAAATAGATAGTCCAAATAGATAGAAAGAGAGAGATGGAGAAAAAGGAACAGAGTGAGATGGAAGGAGTGAAAGTGACGCGAAGCAAGGGAGAAAATGAGAGAGTGAAACAAATGCGGATGGAGAAATAGATGGTGAAAAATCGGCAGATACAGAATGAGAGAGGGGGAGATTGAGATGTATCAACAAAGAGCTGAGGAATAGGGAGGAAGAGACAAAGAGAAATGGAGGGAATGAGAGAAACAGAAATAGAAAGAGAGTGTGGCAGATAAACAGAGAGAAATAGTGCAGAAGTGACAGGGAGAAAATGACAGAGAAAGCGACAGAGAGAGACAAGGAGGCAACGTGAACGTGAGAAGTGTGGGCAGGGTGCCGACAGAGAAAGACAGGGACTGATAGTAACATATCACGAAGTGAGAGAGAGAAAGAGAGAGAGATGAAATGACAGTGAAAGAATGGCAGAGGGATAGAACATAGAACATAGAACATAGAACATTACAGCACAGAACAGGCCCTTCGGCCTTCGATGTTGCGCCGACCAATATAAAAAGCAATGCCCCTCCAAACTAAACCATTCCCTTCTCTTCCATAGACTTATCAACTAACCTCTTAAACGCCACCAAACTTGGCGCATCTACAACTGCCGCAGGCAGGGCATTCCACTCCCTAACCACCCTCTGGGTAAAGAACCTACCTCTGATATCCGTCCTATAACTATCACCCCTTAATTAAAAGTCGTGTCCCCTCGTGCTAGCTTTCTCCATCCTAGGAAAAAGGCTATCACTGTCCACCCTATCTAAACCTCTAATCATCTTATATGTTTCGATCAGGTCCCCTCTTAGCCTCCTCCTTTCTAACGAAAACTAAGTGACAACAGGGACAAAGTAATTTGTGGTCAAAGGGATTTAATCGGATGATGTTTCACAGGCCAATCACTGGGATCACTGTCTTTTAACATTTACAGAAAATATCTGGATTCAGAATGAAGGAACCTCATTCGAAAATTGATTTGGAACATTCAATATGGAGTGATAGGGGAGGAAAAATCCAAAGTAATTCCCGAAGCCATTAAATATCAACTGATGTGCCTCAAAGCAGACATTTCAAAGATGAATTATTTTCACGATAGCTAGTCGCTGCAAACCAGGTGAAAAAAAGATCTCTCAAAATTGAAAAGAAACTTCAGTTCATTGCCGGAAAAAAGGAAGTGAGATAAAAGTAGCATACAGATTAGAATATGTTTAACATTATTGACGGATTGTTTGAGTGTCAGGATTTAGTTGATGTACATTTGTTTGTAGGAGAAGCTCATATAAGAGTGATATAGTCATAAAAGTCATAATCACAAATTACACCTTATAGTCATGGTAATTCTTTCGATCCTGTAAAAGTAAAACGTTTTCTTGTCAGTCGAACCCGTTACTAAAACACAAAGGCAGATTGATGGAATGTTGGCAACGCTCGACAATTTAGATGGAAAATTGTATTTTAAATTCAGTACATTTATCCACATCGACATCACATAAGATATAGTCACTGGTGTTAGGTGATCCAGTGCGGTTCCTGACCCATATCAATGGAAATCCCATAGTATTTTTTTCTCTATTAATACCCAACCAGTTGTGTCAATTATTTCATTCTGCTTGTGACCCTTACAAAATACAGTGAGATACAAGTAGATACTTCCAGAAATACATGGCAAATAATGCCAGGCATTCCACTTATTCCAGGGCCCAAAGACAGCAGAATTTGACACTGATTTTCCTTGTAAGACATGATCAATGGCATCGGATACGTCACCTTCATTAGGGATTGACAATATGTTCAACTCCACATACAAATTTTGCCAGTTATACATGATATTTGGCGTTAGGTTTCTACTGTGTTTAGTTTTTAGTGCCATGTTGCTGCTACCCTCAAGACATTTTCCCTTGAGGTGTTTCCATTCACTGCCATCAATTTCACCTGGCATGGCTTTCTGACAACAGAAAGAACTGGATATTTCAGAGAACTTCTGAGTTAAAAACTAGACTTGTTATCAGCCGTGGAAACATATCGAAGGTAAAGATCTATTTCAGCCACTTAATCAGCCGGTACCAGTGTTAATGGAACTTTGTCCATTGAGTTATAATGAAGCTTATCAGTCACAGTGAAAAAAAAAATCGGATGAAGCTCACAAACAGATTTACACGCATACAATGGTCATGGTCACTTACCGGGAACACCAATGACGGCAAGTATTGGGTAGAATATTTCCTTGAACGTTCGTATAAACATGTTGAATGAAGTGATGTGACACTTTGGGCTGCAGAAAGTCTAAACCCACGTTGCAAACAAACTGCAATTTATATTCTTTGGGGACGTTGGGTGTAGCAAAGTCTTTCTAATTGATGTTGCTTCATCTTTCATGAAAAATACATTACGTTGCCCGGTTCAGAAATATTTATTTTTGGATTGCGTTGCCATGATTCCAAAACTGAACAACACAGATAAAATTAGCTAATTAATATAATATAGCTGCTCGATACAATCCCTACAGTCCAGAAGGAGGCCTTTATATTCAGAGTCTTCACCGATAACAATCCCACCAACGCCCTGTATCCAAACCCACATATTTATCCTGCTCGTCTCTCTAACATTAACATGCAATTTAACATGGCCAACGTACCTAACCAGCACATCTTTTGACTGTGGGTAGAAACAGAGCACCCTGGGAAACACATGCAGACACAGAGTAAATGTGTAAATTATACATAGACAGAGACCCAAGCCGGGGATCAAATCAGGCCCCATTGCTAACCACTGTGCCACGGTGTTGCCCTGCTATATTCCCCGCTGCGATGTCCCCACATGCTTTTGAGGTATTTTTGCTGGACTAGTGCCTTCCTATACTGTTTCTCGTTTTCTGCCAAAGGGGGAAACTTACTCAGAAAACCAATGCCACAGTACAAAAGGTAAGACTTCATTAAAATTTATACAATATCAAGGGTAGGAGTCTTAGCTGTGTTGAAGAGCAGAAGGATCTTAGGGTCCAGGTCCATAGGACTCTTAAATCGGCCTCGCAGGTGGAGGATGTGGTCAAGAAGGCGTATGGTGTACTGGCCTTCATTAATCAAGGGATTGAGTTTATGAGTCAGGAGGTAATGAGACTTTTATAAGTCCCTGGTCAGAGCCCTGTGCGCATTTCTGGTCGCCTCACTATAGGAAGGATGTGGAAGCTATTGAAAAAGTGCAGAGGATATTTACAAGGATGCTGCCTGGATTGGGGGGGCATGCCTTATGAAGATAGGTTGAGGGAGCTGGGACTCTTCTCCCTGGAGAGACGTAGGTTGAGAGGCGGCCTGATAGAGGTTTATAAAATGTTGAGAGGAATAGGTAAGGTAGATTCTCAGAGGCTATTTCCCCGGGCTGAAATGGTCGCTACGAGAGGACAAAGATTTAAGGTGCAGGGAAACAAATACAGAGGGGATGTTAGGGTGTTGAGTGAATGGAATCGGCTGCCGTCGGTGATGGTAGAGGCGAACTCGCTGGGGTATTTTAAAAGACTTCGGATGAGTATATGGGAACTAATGGGATGGGGGTTATAGATAGATGTATGGCTTGGTAGGTATAGATGTGACTCGTGGGCCGAAGGGCCTGTTTGTGCTGTAGTGTTCTATGTTCTATGTTCTATATAAAATTCAATAGTCAATGGGAGCGATTATATCAATATCTCGAATACATAACTGGACCTTTCGAAAAAATTCTGATGTTATCAGTGAAGATCAAAACACATATAAATTCTTCACCTAATTCCTCCCTTGCTGTAATATGGATGTAATTTAATTTAATGTGAATACACCATATACATCTCTGTTGGACAATTCAGCCAATTGCTCACTGCTTTCCAGCATCATTAGTTAGAACAATACAGCACAAACAGGCCCTTCGGCCCACGAGTTAAATTTCTTATTTGTCCATTGCCAACTGGATGTTATTCACACTCTAGTTTGATCACTTCCCTGTTGTCTGGGTACAGCAGCCACTGCTATATTGATAATGTGGATGTTTTGCATCTGCACACTGCAAAGATTGACTAGATATCCGTTCTTGCATCGGAGATTATGTTTAATCTCTGTCTGGTCTGTGAAACAATTATTGATTAACTTTTCAAAGTGTGTTCACTCTCTCAGATATTACACACTCTAAGGTTCCCAGGCTTATTAATTCTTAACTTTTTCAACTCTCCCATTACGCTTTTCAGTACCTAGCATTGGCTAAAATACTGACAATAAAATACTTTGAAATGCATTTAAGATGTTAACCTTTTAGTCTTAAAATCACAGTTAATTGATTTAATTCTTTTTGTATTGATTCCTTGCCCTACTGTTAGTTTCTGTCAGTGTCTGTATCCTTTCTAAATGAAAATAATCCAAAATAATCGCTTACATGGACATATAAAGGGGAACAAATCACCAATTCTAAAAATATGACAGAGAACAAAATAATTATCAGTTTGTCCACTTGGCTATTGCATAAACATAATTAACCATTGAATATGTAGGACGTCAAACTGACAACTTGTACTCCATGAGCTTTAATACAAAATGCAGAATGCAGCTTCTCGTTTATAATCTGCATTTTGCAGCAGATCTTCATATTCTGCAAACAAATGTGTTCACAATGTCCAATATAGAGGTTTGTCTTTAGGATTTCTTATATCTGAGTGTTACGATCAGGAGTCTCATTTCCATGTTGATCATCAATATTTATATGTTGGAGTCGGCTCGAATTTTCATTTCCATTCCACTATAACACAGTTGCGGGCTCCACTTGATGTTCTACCTGATAGAATGTCCCCCCCCCCACTTCAAATAGCCGGACAATTTCACAGGGTGTTTCCCAAAGGTGACTCTTCTGATAGCTATACAATTCTGGAAGATTATCATGATCAGCCAGAGAAGATAACTGAGGAATAGACAAGCAGATATAGATACAGATATTATTAGAAACTATTAAAATATTCCACTCCAGATATATAAGTTATCTCTATCGACTGACAGCTAGTGATTAAGGCAATATCGTTCATAAGATACATATGTTAAATGCCAAACACTACATCACGAACTTACTTAACCATAACAATCAATTAATGAACAGCCATGTTAGTAGACCTGAGCCATTGGGATCAAATTATCCTTGATGTCCTAGCTGTGCCTGGGTTTGTGAAACTCAATCCCTCCTCTCATATCCGGACTTCTGACTTCATGAATTGTTTTACACTTAACGCTTACATGTGTTGATTTTTTTTTGTAAGGACCAATAGAAACTCGCGTGATTATTGATCCTTTAAATTCCCCTCTCTATGTTGACACAAGAATAAGAACCAATTCCCGGGAAACAGCTTGAGGCTGCATCAGGACAGGCTATAAGGAGCTGGAGACTGTCTCTGTGTGGGATACCAGGGAGCTAAGGATGACACCTGCGCGGGCTGCCAGCTGCTGGGGACTATGTCTGAGTGGGCCAACTCAGGATGCCACATCTTCTCTGATGTATCGCCCTCTGTTGTATTTCTAACCTATTTTCCATTTGCCAAGACGAGTCACGGCGGGGAAAGCAGTCTGTCTGACAAGAACAGACCAAGCAACAAGATAAATAAGTAACAAAGAATGTTCTACTCATGAATTTTAAAATAGGGAACAAAGCAGTTCATTTTCTTTAGCTCAAAGTCTCCATGGCATCTAAATCAATATTTTTAATCATTCAGAAATAAAACAAAGTCATTGAGAATATGTTTCTTTCCATCAAAGGAGCGGTGGTTTGGAATGGAGGCATATGGGCATGTTGATAGTAAATACTATTGAGTGTTGAGAAGTTGACATTTGGCATTTGTCCAGCGTGTGACATGAGGCAGAGTCGTGAACAATTTTTGTGATCCAAAATGTTGATTTCCATGTCAAATGTCATTAGAAGGGAATGAGAAGGAGAAGGAACAGGGTGATGGGAAAGTGGATTGGACAGTGGGATGGAACATGGCTTTGGTGTCGAAGATGCTGGGGCTCTCTCTATTGTGTCCTTGCGTGAGATACATTGAATTATCAAATGAGAAGCGAGTGTCACCACTGGGGACATGTGGAATTCAAACTTCTATTTGATGCAGGGAGCAGAATATAGATTAGTAACACCAATAGATCACTGGACACTGTCAAACCATCTCCAGTATCATTATCTAATGACAGTGGACAGCTCATGGTTGAAGGAGGTCAGTGTTCTATCAGGGCTGGGAGTGCGCTGAATTGCAGGTTAAATGTCCAATTCATATCTCGGGATATTCTTCTGTACAATCATTGCTGTGAGGTTTGACAATGCAACAGGGAAACTGGACAGTTGAAGGGAAATATTGTCTTTGATGAAGGAGAAGATCAGTTCCTCGCCTGCTATTTGCGTGTTTATTGGCTGTTTGACAGGTCGCCCTTCGAATGGGAGAGGTGATGCTGGGAATGCAACTGGTTTGGTGAGTTTGCAGGAGGATGCAGAGGTTAATTGGTCAATGGGAAGTTATGCCATCTGATGTGGTTGTTCTCCTGATTACGATATGCGGGTGGGAAGTGGGACAATGATAATTGTGTCATAGAATCATAGAATCCTACAGTGCAGAAAGAGGCCTTTTAGCCCATCGAGTCTGCACGGAACATAGTCCCACTCAGGCCCTAACTCCATATCCCTACGTATTATACCCACTAATCCCTAACTTTATGCATTCCTGGACACTAAGGGGCAATTCCTTAGCATGGCCAACAAACCTAACCTGCATATCTTTGGACTGTGGGAGAACAAAGAACAAAGAAAGAACAAAGAGCAACACAGCACGGGAAACAGGCCCTTCGGCCCAACGAGCCCGCGCTGCCGTCCTAACGTCTTTATGACATAACCATGATCTTAGGCTATGCCTATTGTGGAAGATTCCCATATAGGGACCAATAAAGGGACAAATTGTTACCCAATCAGCCTAAGAGCACATTTTTGGGATGTGGGAGGAAACCGGAGCACCCGGAGAAAACCCACACAACCACGGGGAGAACACACAAACTCCCGCAGACACAGGCCCAAATCCATGTGTCTGCATAGCAACAGCGATAGTCTCTGAGCTGTCATGTTGCCCATCAGATGGTCCAGTTTAAGCATACACTAACGACGTGAAGCACTAGGCAACTCCTGAAGCAACATCCAAGAGCAGCCCTCACACGACCTGCCGAATGCATGCACCTTGTTGGTCAACAAGGTGGACCGAATTGCCTGTGGAAATTGTAGTTGGGGATGATCTCAGACTGTAATGTGTACATTTGGTGCAGTTATTCGACACTAATCCCATTCAGAATGGGAGTGGGGAAACTCTACTGTTCTCTGTAATTCCTGTGTCAGACACTCAGTGTTTTATCTTGCATAGGGGATCTTGCTAATGTTTTTTTTAATGTTTACAAGTGAATTGGCGCAATCTCACCGACTGAGTCTTTGAACATTGAAAATGCAAACATTCTGAGGCACAATTACAACCTTTAATCACATTTTGTCCGTGCTCAAACAGAAAATAATTTCCAAACAAACTATTCCCCTTTTGCAGCTCTTGTTTTATAATTCCACAGGTTTTGCTGATACAGGCAGAGAGCAGCCCAGCTGGAATCCAAATGCTCTCATGTGGTGTGGTGCCTATTTTCAAGAAGGGGAACAGGGATAGCCCGGGCAATTACCGACCAGTGAGTCTGACCTCAGTGGTCGGTAAGTTGATGGAGAGGATTCTGAGAGATAGGATTTATGAGCATTTAGAGAAATTCAATATGATCAGAAATAGTCAACACGGCTTCAAGGGTAGATCATACCTTACGAGCCTAGTTGAATTCTTCGAAAATGTGACTGAACACATTGACGAAGGAAGAGCAGTGGACATGGGTTACATGGATTTCAGCAAGGCATTTGATAAGGTCCTCCATGCAAGACTTCTTGAGAAGGTGAGAGGACACGGGATCCAAGGAGCTCTTGCTTCGTGGATCCAGAACTGGCTTGCCTGCAGAAGGCAAAGAGTAGTTGTGGATGGGTCTTTTTCTGCATGGAGGTCAGTCACCAGTGGAGTGCCCCAGGGATCTATTCTGGGACCCTTGTCATTTTCATAAATGATCTGGATGAGAAAGTGGAGGGATGGGTTAGTAAGTTCGCCGACGATACGAAGGTTCGTGGTGTTGTGGATATTCTGAAGGGATGTCAGAAGTTGCAACGAGACATAGACAGGATGCAAGACTGGGCGGAAAAGTGGCAGATGGACTTCAACGCGGATAAATAACCTGTGATCTTTGATATATAATGTCGCTACAATTGTTCTGAAATTTTTTTATGAAGATTTTCGATGATTCATCATTTTCTACAAATTGCAAACTGGTTGTCGCAGTTCATTCACGTTTCCTTTTGGGATTTGGATAGCCTTGTATTCAACAGGAGAATCTACTAAATGATGCAATGGTATGTTTTGGGTGTGAGAAACAATTCAAATGCTTATCAAATTGCACATTACAGTTTATAATGGGTGCATTATATGCCAGGTATGAGGGATATGGAGATATAATTTAAAGAGCATATAATTCTCCCGCCCAACACCAGCCCGTTAAATAACTAGGTTTTTGATTTCTGAATTCTCCCTTCACATCTTGTCGTGATTTTTTTCCACAACTGATCAGTTTGCTGTGACCGAATTCTCTGTGGAACATCCCTGCAGTAAATAATAGATCAGCAAACATAAGAGGTTTTGTTTATTTTCCATACACAGTAAACATGGCAAGACTTACGACAACTACCGTCATTTCTTGCATTCATGAAACAAAAGATGATCAGTGAAAGAATGTAGTTCAGAGCAAGTCTAAAAATGAAAACATACAATGGTAATCGTTTTCCTCTGAGTCCTGAGTCATAATCAAAAATCCATTGGAAAAGTTCTTCAGAGGAGAAGCGCCTGAATTTGATGGAGGATGATGCTGTCTTCTGGATTGGACATAAGATTCAATTAATTGATGTATCTCTGTGATAGCAAATTCTAACATCAAATTGCAATTACTTTTAATATTGGGTATTGTAACAGATGCCGGTTGTGTTTGATTATTTATCATTATTACATTGGATCTGGTAACATAACGTTTTTTTTTCTTTAGTTGCAGTGAATTTAAGACCAGTTTGATAACCAATCAAGGAAAGTAAAATTTAATTATTCATCACAAGAAAATGAAGTTGCTGTGAAATTCCCCAAAATCCAGCACAAGTTCTGTTCAATGCACCAGATCAGGATGTATTTTTTTTTCAGGCTGTGGGAGGAAACCAGAGCCCCTGGAGGAAATGCAGGCAGAAAGGGGAGAACGTGCAAACTCTACACAATCAGTGATCTAAGCTGGATATCGATTCCCTCGTGATGTGAAGCTGCAGAGCTAACCACTGTGCTACCGTGGTGAAGAAATCACTGTTCCAATAGAGATACGAAATTCTAAGCACAATGAAATGATAGCCAACAGGGCATGAAGAAATTTCTAAGCGTGGACAGTTATAGAGCTTTCAGTTTATGGTTACAATGTGCATGGTTAAAAAGATACATGAGTATAATTAATCATACAATAGGGTACATTGGGTACAATGTTATTACCTGGGATCCATGTTCGTGTTAGTTTTGCTATTGTCTTAGATAATAATACACATTACATTTTAATTTCAATTGTGGGAGGTTTAGAGGAGATCCTGAGAGTGGTGATAGTCTGGAATGAACTGCCTGGGAAGAGGGGGGTGGGGGTGTGGGAAGCCTCACATTCTCTGACAAGTCATTAAAACGCCATAACATTCAGGGCTGGCAGGTGGGGTCAGGTCGGCAGGTCAGGACATTTCATGTATCGGGGCAGAGTCAATGGGCCAAAGGGCCTCTTCTGCCCTGTGGTATTCTGTGATAGCTGCAGAGGGGAATAGATCGATTCCCTCAGAAATTCTGACTTACTCACTCAGTCAGTCAGTCTCGCTGGCTTGGTCAGTTTTCATTTCTCGCACTGCCGAATAGCACGAGGGGTCACGGGCTTAGGGTGAGGCGGGGGAGGTATAATTTGGATGCTAGAGGGAGTTTTTTCACACAGAGGGTGGTAGGGGTATGGAACGCGCTGCGAAGTAAAGTAGTGGAGGCAGGCACTCTGGAGTTATTTAAGAAATACTTAGATGGGCACATGAACTTAGAATGGGAATGAAGGGGTGTAGAAAACTGATTTAAAATAGGGATCATGAGCACTGGAAGTCCCTGGGAAGTGTATAAATAGATGATGATATTGTTTTTATCCTATGGGTGCTTTGGTCCACCTTGTTGCCTAACGAGGGGCATATACGCGATGGGTCGTGAGAGGGCTGCTCTTGGATATTTTTTCTAGAGTATCTTAGTGCTTCACATCGTTAGTGTACGCTTGAACTGGACCATTTGATGGAAAACACGACAGCTCAGTGACTATCGCTGTGCTGTGCAGATACATGGATTTGGGCCTGTGTCTGTGGGAGTTTGCGCATTCTCCCCGTGCTTGCGTGGCTTTTCTCCGGGTGCTCCGGTTTCCTCCCACATCCCAAAGATGTGCTCTTAGGCTAACTGGCAAAACAAATTCTCTCTAAATTGTCTCAAATTTGGTTTTTAATCCATTGATCTATAAACATGGACAGGGATCGCGGGTTGAGTGGGACCATCGGGGTGGCGGCGAGGGCTCGTTGGGCCGAAGGGCCTGTTTCCCGTGCTGTTTTGTTCTTTGTTCTTTTGTTCTTTATAATAACCCAATTCCCTTTGGAAATTTTCAACTGAATGTGTCTCCACCACACTCTCAGACAGTGAATTCCAGCCATTAACCACTCGCTATAGGGAATGTCCCAGTTCAGGAAATGCTGGCACCAGTGGCAATTTCATAGGCAGCATCTCTGGAGAGAGCATTGAGGAAGGCCTAGTTACTGAACACAGGGCTGAAATAGGAGGAGGAAAGTTAAACTCAATTCAATGATGCACTTGGCAACACTTTGTTGTATTCCCCAAGGCTTTGTGAGTTTGGAGAAATTTATGTTCTCTCAGGACTGAAGGGTATTTACCATATCAATCCAAGTATATCGGGATGGAGGATGCTGGAGAATGCTGGAGACCTGAACAGGCGTGGGTTATATGGTTGCACTGAGGCAAAATGGTAATAACTTGTCAAGTTCTGACAAGGTGGTGAAGCATCTTATGGCGTGTAAACTGAGGCATATTTTGTTGAATGACGATGAAAATAGAACGATAGAAAGGTCATTCCCACACAGACACAGGCAATGCCCAAACAGCAGCATCGACTGTCAGAGACATGTTAGCCTCTCTCTGCAACGTTTTGGTTAGTCAGATAACTCTAGTATGGTCAGAATGGATGATCACAGTCTTTCCCTGTGTAAACATGATGGTCAGTCATGTTGTCACCAGCATGGGCTTGTGTCTTTGACGAGACAGTAACAATGGAACTTTGAGTGCCTACACAAGAGAGCATGAAATGTAAGAAAAATGAATTTAAAATGGTGACAGCGTCCAGGTCTTGTATTCCTTACACCTAGAAGCAGCAGAGCTGGAACTCTGTAAAGAGCAGACAAAGTGGGAAATCACTGAATGTGATATTTGTTGTGGAGCTGAGGGTATGCAGTTGAATGGATGGACACAGGAGATTCCCTGATACCCACAACACAGAGAACATGTTGTGCCCGTCACCTGTCACATGGAACCAGTTGAATGATTTGTTAGAATGCACATTTTGTTGCAAACTATGCCCTTAAGAAATATACTGAGTATTGAAGGGTATTGAATTCGATGATCAGCCATGAACGAAATAAATGATGGAGCAGGCTTGAAGGGCCAAATGGCCGACTCCTGCTTCTAGTTTCTATTTTAATTATGTTTCTATGCAGGTTATTTTGTTTGCACTGTGCTATCTGTACCCGTTTCTTTTATTGTTACTGAAACAGTACAATTGATATCATGTTGATTTTAATCTGAACTAATGCAGTTTTCTGTTGTTTCAGTGTGCCGGCTGATCTGATCCAGAGCTCGGTCTATCATATGCTGTTTCCGCTGTCTGGTCTCCATACAGCCTTGTACTGGATCTTCACCAGGTTCACAACTCATTTTATAGACACCCAAGTCTAATTTATTAATATATGTACAGTTAATTAGCCATAGTAACACTGTACTGATTGCTGGGAAAAGCCACTGTAAGGTTCCTCTAACTGAAAGAGTACAGTTCGCCACTCCTGTCTGTCTCAAAGAAACTTCATATCCACTCTGCCTTTGCCTGCATAATTTCATGGTCTTTAATTTTACTGCCAAGCTGATTATGTGTCTATTAACATTGGACAGTGTTTCTAACACGAATATTGATAGCTATGGTACTTGCAGTATCATTATTTGTGTTATTAAAATCTTTGTCCATTGTTAATAGGGATATCATTCTGACTATTCTGTACTGTGATAATTACCATTGGAAGCTGAGCTGAGCCTTGAGTTTGTTAATTCATGAGTTCGTAAGGTACAGGAACAGATTTAGGCCATTCGGCCCATCGGGTCCGCTCCACCATTCGATTATGGCTGATATGCTCCTCATTTCCATTTCCCTGCCTTCTCCCCATAATCCTTCAACCCATCACCAATTATAAATCTGGCTAAATCCTTTGTCAGTGTACTCACAGTCCCAACGTCCACTGCACTTTGGGGTAGTGAATTCCACAGAACCCTCTGGGTGAAGTAGCTTCTCTTCAACTCTGTTTTAAATTTGCTGCCCCTTATACTAAGACGAGGATTTCTCATCCTAGAATGCCCCACCAGCGGAAATTACTTTATCCATACCTTTTATCATCTTCTATATTTCAATTTGATCTCCACTCATTCTTCTAAATTCCGGACAGTCTGAGCCTAAACTATTCAATCTCTCTTCATACGAGAAACCTCTCATCGCTGGAATCAATCTAGTGAACCTCCTCTGAACTGCCTCTAATGCCACTATATCTTTTCTCAAATAAGGGGACCAAAACTGTGCACAATATTCCAGGTACGGGCTCACCTTCTTGTTACAACAATACTTTCTTACTGTCTTTGTATTCTTACTTTTATATTCTATTTCTTTAGCCAACATTCCATTCACTTTTTTATTATCTGCTGTAGTTACATCCTCATTTCTTGGGACTCGTGAACAAGGACATCCATATTCCTCTCTATTGGAGCACACTGAAGTCTCTCCCCATTTAGATAATAAGTTGCCTTGCCATTTTTCCAACCAAAATGCACCACCTCACACTTATCCATATTAAAGTCCACCTGCCACATTCTGGCCCACTCTCCTAACCTATCTATGTGCATTCTTATTTCCTCATTGCAACTTAGTGTCTGGTCCTCTGGGGTATAAGAGCTCCTGGGCTGTAAACTCTGGAAATCCCTTCCTAATCCTCTCCAACTCAATCTCTGCCTTAACTTTTAAAATGATCCCTCAGCTCCATTTAATACACATTTGAGAGTGAATCCCTCGGGATAGAACTCATCAGATTTCAGTCATTTTTTTTTATCTGCCTCACCGATATACATCAGTTTTATACTTTTAATCAAACTGAGAAGCTTATACATTTAAATATCTATAATCAAAGAACAAAGAACAAAACAGCACTGGAAACAGGCCCTTCGGCCCCAAAAGCCCGCGACGCCACCCCGATGTTCCCACCTCTACCCGCGATCCCTGTCCATGTTTATAGATCTATGGATTAAAAACCAAATTTGAGACAATTTAGGGAAAACTGTTTTGCCAATTTGCCTAAAAGCGCATCTTTGGGATGTGGGAGGAAACCGGAGCTCCTGGAGAAAACCCACGCAAGCACGGGGAGAATGCGCAAACTCCCACAGACATAGGCCCAAATCCATGTATCTGCACAGCACAGCGATAGTCACTGAGCTGTCGTGTTGCCCATCAAATGGCCCAGGTCAAGCGTACACTCACGACGTGAAGCACTAGGATACTCCTGAAAAATGCAAGAGCAGCCCTCTCACGACCCATCGCCCGTCTGAATGACAAATTAACTAGTTTGAACATGTGACTTCCCATCTATGGAATTTCTATAAACATTTATTTGTTTTATCTTTTTTTATTCTGCTGAATGCTTTGAGAATAATTATAAATGAATATTTAAAGGTTTCACTCCTCAGTCCCGCTGTTTATTGTAATTCAGGGTTCAGACATATCACTGACTGATTTATACTGAGTGTGGCAGTGAGAATATCTGTGGCTGTTACGCTCAGACCTGGAGC
The DNA here is from genome assembly GCA_024679065.1 of Sphyrna mokarran. Classification (NCBI taxonomy): domain Eukaryota; kingdom Metazoa; phylum Chordata; class Chondrichthyes; order Carcharhiniformes; family Carcharhinidae; genus Sphyrna; species Sphyrna mokarran. The sequence continues at coordinate 15,591,892 of JAGIQG010000038.1, read as the reverse complement.
TCAGAGAAAGGAAGATTACAGGAACCAGAGTAAATCCGTGGTGTTTAACAATGATACTAATACAGACAGGAATGATGTGTAGTGATTAGTAATGACATTATTACTGGTACTGATAATAATTTACAAAGTCAGACATTATTATAAACAATCTTACAAAATCTGGCACTTACTTCAATGTCTGTATTTTGCAGTCTGGATTTTTCAGAGCCCCAGACAGGACCTTCACTCCTGAATCTCCCACGTTACTGTGATTCAGGCTAAACAGATCGAGTAAAAAACACATTAAAATCAGCCAAATGTTCACCTGGAAAATAAATTGGGCTTATTTTTGTGTCATAAACTTAGAAGCAGTGGGGAACGGATCTAAATTACGGCACCACACCTTAACCAATTGTCATTTTAGCCAAATGGAAAAAAGCTTTGGCGCTGGAAAATGATGAAAAAAATCACTATCACTGGTTTGCCACCTTTACACCTTTCAAAATGTATATTTTTCTTCAATTGTTTATGAATATGGGTGTCGCTGGCTAAACCAGCATTTGTTGCCCACTGCTAATGGCCCCTAGAGGATGTAAGGATAATCAGGGATGTGCAATGAATGACGGTCTAACCAGCGATGTCCACATCCTGTAAACACGGAAGTAATTTTTAAAAATATTCCTCATCCCAGTCTTATTTCATGATCACCAGAATTACCCTCCTGATTCTGACTGACCCCGCCAAGTTTCCGGAAATTCAAATCATTTCTGTTGTCACATAAATCCAGGATTTTATGAGAATTGTACAATTTACTGAGAGTTAAATGTTAAAGCTGCGATTCCCTGTACTTCTTAACTCTTGCCATTAGTTTAATCTGTGCAATATCTCAGGGTGAGTTAAAATGTGAAGCTGTGCTATCTTTTGGTGGAAGATCCATTCGCTAGATTTTGTAGAATAATATTACTCTCTCATTGCAAAACTCAATATTCATGTTTGACTAGTTTATAGGGGAGTGGAGCCTCCAACATAATTCCATACTAAACAGTTCCACATTTTCTGCTGATATGGCTAGTGTTCTATGTCTTGGTATTCCTGTGAGTTCCTTCTTCCCAGTAGATCCTCAATAGGAAAAGGATTATCAGAAAATCCTGTTTTATCTCACTGACAGTTTGACTCGAGCAGGTTTCCTCATTCAGGAAATTCCGGTTTTCTTGGCTCAGACCTGAGCTCTGCAGTCCTGCCACATTTAGCTGTGAATGATAGTGGATGATGAAACAGCAGAAGGAGGACGCTCCACAAATATCCCATCCTCATGACGGAGGAGACTAACACAAGAGTGCAAAAGACATGACTCAAATATTAGTAACTAACTTCAGTGGCTGAACCGTCCAGAGGTCCCCAGCATCACAGGTGTGTCTTCAGCTGATTCTATTCACTCCACACGGTGTCAAGAAATAGCTGAGGGCACAAAATACTGCCAAGATAATGGGTCTTGACAATATTCTTAACTTTTAAAATGATCCTTCAGCTCCGTTTAAAATATTTGAGAGTGGATCCCTTGGGATACAGTTAATCAGATTTTAATGTCATTCGTTAACTGTCTTACCGACATACAGCAAAGAACAAAGAACAAAGAACAAGGAACAAAACAGCACGGGAAACAGGCCCTTCGGCCCAAAAACCCGTGCCACCTCCACGATGTTCCCACCTCTACCCATGATCCCTGTCTATGTTTATAGATCTATGGATGAAAAACCAAATTTGAGACAATTTAGGGAGAATTTGTTTTGCCAATTAACCTAAGATCACATCTTTGGGATGTGGGAGGAAACTGGAGCACCCGGAGAAAACCCACGCAAGCACGGGGAGAATGTGCAAACTCCCACAGACACAGGCCCAAAGCCACGTATCTGCACAGCACAGCGATAGTCACTGAGCTGTCGTGTTACCCATCAAATGGTCCAGGTCAAGCGTACACTAACGACGTGAAGCACTAGGATACTCTCAAAAAAAAAATCCAAGATCAGCCCTCTCACGACCCAGCTTTTATACTTATACTTTTAATCAAACTGCTTACAGACTTAAATTTCTATAATCGGAATCAGAAATTAACTAGTTTGAACATGTGACTTCCCATCTATTGTATTTCTGCAAGCATTTATTTCGTTCATCTTTTTTTTATTCTGATGAATATTTCAGAGTAATTACAAATGGATAATTGAATATTTCACTCTTGAATCTCGCTGTTTATTGTAACTCAGGTTCAGACACATCACTGACTGGTTTACACTATGTGAGGAGGTGAGAATATAGAACATAGAACATTACAGCGCAGTACAGGCCCTTCGGCCCTCGATGTTGCGCCGGCCAGTGGACCCTCTAACCTAAACTATTCCAATATCATCCATATGCCTATCCACTGAACATTTGAATGCCCCCAAAGTAAGCGAGTCCACAACTGCTGCAGGCAGGGCATTCCACGCCCTCACCACCCTCTGTGTGAAAAACCTGCCTCTGACATCCGTCCTATAACTACCACCTCTTAATTTAAAGTTATGTCCCCTCGTGTTGGTCATCACCATCCGAGAAAAAAGGCTCTCACTATCCACCCTATCCAATCCCTTGATCATCTTATACGCCTCAATTAGGTCACCGCGTAACCTTCTTCTCCCTAATGAAAATAACCTCAGGTCCCTCAGCCTTTCCACATAAGGCATTCCCACCATACCAGGCAACATCCTGGTAAACCCCCTCTGCACCCTTTCCAATGCTTCCACATCTTTCTTATAATGCGGCGACCAGAACTGTACGCAATACTCCAAGTGCGGCCGCACCAGAGTTTTGTACAGATGTAACATAACCTCACGGCTCCTAAATTCAATCCCTCTACCAATAAAAGCTAACACACCGTACGCCTTCTTAACAACTTTATCAACCTGGGTGCCAACTTTCAAAGAGCTATGTACTTGTACCCAAGATCCCTCTGCTCAACAACACTATTAAGGGTCCTTCCATTAGCCCTATATTTCATATGCCTGTTATTCTTAACAAAGTGAATCACCTCACACTTATCCGTATTGAATTCCATTTGCCACCTCACGGCCCAGCTCTGCAACCTATCTATGTCCCTCTGCAAACTGGAACATCCATCCTCGCTGTCTACAACTCCCCCCACTTTGGTATCGTCAGCAAATTTACTAATCCAACCCTCTACACCCTCATCTAGGTCATTTATTAAAATGACAAACAGCAGTGGCCCCAAAACAGATCCTTGAGGTACACCACTTGTAACTGCACTCCAGGTTGAATATTTCCCATCAACCACCACCCTCTGTCTTCTATCAGCTAGCCAATTCCTAAGCCAAACTGCTAAATCACCTTCAATCCCATGCATCTGCACTTTCTGCAGTAGCCTACCATGGGGAACCTTATCAAACGCTTTGCTAAAATTCATATACACTACATCAACTGCCTTACCCTTATCTGCCTCTTTGGTCACCTCCTCAAAAAACTCAACAAGGTTTGTGAGGCACGACCTACCTTTAACAAAACCGTGCTGACTATCCCTAATCAATTTATTCCTCTCTAGATGCTTATAAATCCTATCCCTTATGATCCTTTCCAAGACCTTGCCCACAACAGAAGTCAGGCTCACCGGTCTATAATTTCCAGGATGGTCCCTACTCCCCTTTTTGAACAAAGGGACAACATTTGCCATCCTCCAGCCTTCTGGCACTATACCTGTAGCCAACGACGACATGAAGATCAAAGTCAAAGGTTCTGCAATCTCCTCTCTAGCCTCCCAGAGAATCCTAGGGTAAATCCCATCTGGCCCAGGGGACTTATCAATTTTCATACCCTCAAGATTCGCTAACACCTCCTCCTTATGAACCTCAATCCTGCCCAGTCTACAACCTGGTATCGCAGTATTCTCCCCGACAACACTGTCTTTCTCCTGCGTGAAAATATCTGTGAGAATTTTAGTGGATGATGAAACAGCAGACGGAGGAGGCTCCACAAATATCCCATCCTCATGACGGAGAGACTAACACTTCAGTGCAAAAGAGATAGCTCAAATATTAGTAACTACCTTCAGTGGTTGAACTATCCAAAGGTCCCCAGCATCAAAGAACAACAAAGAACAAAGAACAAAACAGCACGGGATACAGGCCCTTCGGCCCAACGATCCCGCGCTGCCGTCCTAACGTCTTAATGGCATATAGGGACCAATTTGTTACCCAATCAGCCTAAGAGCACATTTTTGGGGATGTGGGAGGAAACCGGAGCACCCGGAGAAAACCCATGCAAGCACGGGGATAATGCGCAAACTCCCACAGACACAGGCCCAAATCCATGTGTCTCTGAGTTGTCATGATGCCCGTCAGATGGTCCAGTTTAAGCATACACTAATGACGTGAAGCACTAGGCCACTCCTGAAGCAACATCCAAGAGCAGCTCTCGCACGACCTGCCGAATGCATGCCCTTGTTGGTCAACAAGGTGGACCAAATATCCTGTGGAAACAAATAAGATATTTAGACAGTCCTGCTATATCCCTCTATCTGCAGATCAGAAGACAGATCTGTCTTCAGCTGATTCCATTCACTCCTCATGCTGTCAAGAAATAACTGAAGAAACAGAATCCTGCAAAGATCATCTGTCGTGCCATAATTCCAGTAATTGTACTAAAGATTATTGTTCCACAATTTTCTCTGTTCCTAGCCAAGCAGTTCCCGTACAGCTACAACATTAACCTTTATCCAAAATAGTCGGAAATTTCCAGGTATGACCTTATACAAAAAAAGAGAGAAAAAATCCAATCTGTCCATTTACCATCCATCAGTCTACTCTCGATCACCAGCACAGTAATGGAAGGCTAACGAGGCTATCAAGCAGCACTTAATTAACAATGATCTGCTCACTGACTCTGAGCTTGTGCTTACTCAGGGTCACTCAGTCTCCGACCTCATACCCGTCTTGATGTAAACACGGACAATAGAGCTGAACTCAGGATGTGAGATGAGAATGTCTGCCCTTGACATCAAGGCAGAATATGTAGCAAAAAGGAGCAAGAGAAAAAACTGAAATCAATGGAAATAAGAGAAAAAAAAAACCTTTCTGCCAGTTGGAGCAACACCAGCGCTAGGGAAGGTCGTTGTGGTTGTTGCACCATCTACAAGACATCAACTCGCCATAACCCGTTACACAACACCTTCCAAACTGGTGATTTCTCACCCTGGAAGGACAACAGCAGCAGATAAATGGAAACATCACCACCTGGCCGTTCCTTTCCAAGATAACATCATCCTGACTTGGAAATATATCACCTTTCCTTCATAGTGACTAGGTCAAAATCCCAAGACTCTTCTCACAGCACTGTGGGTCAACCTACACCACAGGAGTCCCTAAATGCAATGATGGTGATATAATAGTGAGTATAGCTGCTTTCCAAGCAGTTGATATGCGTTTAATTCCCAGCTATCTTGGTTTATTGGAGTGGATGAAGAGGGGGCCAGGAATCAGTAACCACAAATTGAAAGAGTGGGCCAGCCCAATTTAGTCAAGTCTGCGGCTCCAGCCTGGAGCAGTAATGTTAAACTTAGCTGAAAGTTAAATCATTTAACTATTCTGAGCCGACCCATACTGAGTTCAAAAGGGAAATGGTATATCCAATATGATGTAGAGATGCCGGCGTTGGACTGGGGTAAACTCAGTAAAGTTTCACAACACCAATTTTAAATCCAACCAATTTATTTGATTTTAAATTCGCGAGCTTTCGACACTATGTTGTGCCTTCGTCAGGCAAATGCAGTGTTCTGATCTGCAGAGGCACTCATATCCACACAGACAGTTACAGATTGCTCATTAGAATGCGAATCCTTACATCTAACCTGCTATTCAAGTGTTAAAGTGGCTAACAATGTGTGTGAAGGGAATCCTGAGCATTGGTTAGAGAATTGTGTATTTTCTCCAGACAGCACAGTAAATGAGGTTTTTTGCTAACCCAGGCAATTTACGGGGGTTACACATAGTGTGTCATGAAGCCAAGATTCCTATTAAGACCGTCCTCATGTGTGCGGAACTTGGCTATGAGTCTCTGCTCAGCGACTCTGCGCTGTCGTGTGTCCCGAAGGCCTCCTTGAAGAACATTTACCCGCAGGTCAGAGGCCGAATGCCCGTGACTGCTGAAGTGTTCGCCCACAGGAAGGGAACTGTTTTGCCTGGTGATTGTTGAACTGGTGATGTTCTTCAAGGGGGCCTTCGTGACACATGACAGCGCAGAGTTGCTGAGCAGAGACTGATAGCCAAGTTCCGCACACATGAGGACGGTCTTAACAGGGATCTTGGCTTCATGTCACATTATCTGTAACCCCCGTAACTTGCCTGGATTAGCAAAAAACCTCACTTACTGTGCTGTCTGGAGAAAATACACAATTCTCTAACCAATGCTTAGGATTCCCTTCACACACATTGTTAGCCACTTTAACACTTGAATAGCAGGTTAGATGTAAGGATTCGCATTCTAATCAGCAATCTCTGACTGTCTGTGCTGATGTGTGCTATTGCAGACCAGAACACTGCATTTGCCTGATGAAGGCACAACATAGTGTCGAAAGCTCGCAAATTTACTGTCAAATAAATTGGTTGGATTTAAAATTGGTGTTGTAAAACTTTACTGAGTATATCCAATATGACACAGAGGAAACTAAATGCATTGGTTGGTAAATAAATTATGTTTGTGACTGGTTTTATATTGCTTTGGATTGGAGGAAGCAAGAGAAAGGGTCAACAACGTTCTGCTGTTAATGTTGTGTACATAAATATTCAAAAATTATCTGATTCAGTGACACAACAGACTTGCGGCATAAGCTCATTAAATAAATGAGAAAGTAGCAATGTGGATACAACATTGGATCAATAATGAGTAATGGATATTTTCCAGGCGGGAGGATGTCTGTAGTGGAGAAACCTTGTGGTTGGTATTGGGATCCTTGATTTTCTCTGATATGTATGAATGATCTAGATGTTTGCAATATAGAACATAGAACATATATCAATACAGCACAAACAGGCCCTTCGGCCCACGAGTTGCGCCGATCACATCTACCAATCCACAGACCTATCTATAACCCCCTATCCCATTCGTTTCCATATACTCAATCAGAAGGCTTTTAAAAGACCCCAGCGAGTTTGCCTCAATAACATTCGACGGCAGCCGATTCCATTCACTCACCACCCTCTGAGTGAAAAACTTACCCCTAACATCCCCTCTGTATTTGCTTCCCTTCACCTTAAATCTGTATCCTCTCGTAGTGACCATTTGTCACTCTGTCGGATATTAGAGGCAGGTTCTTTACACAGAGGGTGGTGAGAGCGTGGAATGCCCTGCCTGCAGCAGTTGTGGACTCGCCTACTTTGGGGCATTCAAATGTTCGGTGGATAGGCATATGGATGATATTGGAATAGTTTAGGTTAGAGGGTCCACTGGCCGGCACAACATCGAGGGCCGAAGGGCCTGTACTGCGCTGTAATGTTCTATGTTGTATGTTCTATGTTCTATTTCAGCTCGGGGAAATAGTCTCTGAGAGTCCACCCTATCTATCCCTCTCAACATTTTATAAAAAAATAAATATAGAAGAACATTTCGAAATTTGTTAGTCACAGAAATCTTTGAAGTATCGGAAACTGTGAGGAGGAGACTGTGAGAATGATAAACTGACCATGGTGGAGAGTACAGATAGGTGGCAAATTAAGTTCAGTGCAGAAACGGGTGAGATGATACTTTCAGGAAACATGCAAATGTGGAAATAATATAAAATAATCGGTAGAATTGTTAATAGATTGCAGGAACAGAGGGACTGGACATATATGTACATTGATCATTGTTGTTAGCAGGGCAAGTGTAGGCAGCAGTTGATAAAGAAAACAGCGTCTTGGGCTTTACTGTTATGAAATAGTTCATGTTTGTGGGTATTCGACAATAATTCATGAGTTTAAGTTTAATTTGTGTTTCTGTGCTTGTGAGCTGAGAAAGGGCCAAAACTTTAATTTCACTTTATGTTAAACAAAGCTGCCTGCTTGGTTTCACTTTAAACTTTTCCTGCATTTTAATTTAAGATTTTTGTCATTGTAAAAGTTATAGAGGTTAAAAAAATGGTTTGCTTATACTCAGAAGCCCAGAATGAATGATAAAAACACTGAGTTTCAGTTGCAACCAGTTAATCCAAGAATCAAGATGTTGTTCACGGAGGCTGGCAGTAGAGGCAGGGCAATGCAGGGATTGAGAAAGCAACCCCAACTGAGGATGTCACCAATGATCACGTGACTTAAAAAGTGACATTGTCCCAATATAACACACACCTACTGTAATACAGAAGAGAGGGAGTGCTCAGTGAAATAATCCTGATAATAATTAAACATAAACTGTAATCTGTACCGAACAAGAGAAACTAATTTCTGTATAGCATCGTACATAATCAGATGTTTTCTGTTGGCAGAGGGAAAGATATTTTTTCAGATTTTGGAGGGAGGCCTTTACAGCTACAATTATTTAACATTCTCCCCAATAATGTTTTTATTCATTCAAGGAATGTGATCATCACTGGTTTTGCCAACATTTATTGCCCATGCCTATTTGCCCATGAGAATCTGCCTTCTTGGAATGATGTAGTTTTATCAGAGAATCATAGATTTATTACAGGTTCAGAATGAGGCCAATCGGCCCATCATGTCTGCAGCTGCTCTGAAATGAGCATTATTACTTCACACCATTCTCCCACACTTTCTCTGTGACAATTGAACATTGTTTCTCACTTGAGGTCCCCAAATGAACATGCCTCTGTTTTATTAGAACAAAGGAAATGGCTTCTCAACAATGAAAATATTCGCTCTGAGACCAAACAAACAGTTACCTCAACTCCTGACACTTGTGCAGAATGGGTCCCAGCCGCTGGAGCCCTTCACACTGAATGTAGCATTCCTGTAGATCGAGGTGTTTTATTGTATCACAATGTCCAATGACATGAGACAGGACAGCGCAGTCAATCGGGGTCCGTCGCAATTCACTAAATGAAAGTGTTTCCACAGATCCCCACAGTGTTCTGAGCCAGTGCTTTATTCTCAGACTCAAACAGATAGTAGAATGTGTTCAGGAGATTCCTTTTCCCAGTGTCAGTCTCTTTGTTTCCAGTCTGCCCTTCAACCTTCTCCTTCACCCAGTCAATCACTCGGCAGGTTGTTTGATAAAGAAATGGACCCAGAAACTCCTGCAGGGTTCGAGCTGAGTGTGGGGAGGAGAGACCAGCAACAAAACGGAGAAATATCTCAAATCGCCCATCTTCCTCGCTGTGGGCTTCACTGAGGATTTTCCCGATCTTCCCGGGATCTGGAGTCAGGAATTGTGAGAGTGCAGCTACAAACTCTTGGATGGTGAGGTGTGGGAATGTGTAAACCACATCTTGGGCAGAATCATCTCTCTCCAAAAGTTCTATCAGGAACCCAGACAGGAACTGGAAAGGTTGTAGATTGTAGTCAATCAAATCCCTATTTCTAAACACAATCTTCTTCTCGGAGATTCCTGTGAAGGCCATCTCACCAAGCTTCAGTAACACATCACGGGGGTTTTCAATCTCTTGGCCATGGTTTTTCAGAATGTTGTAAATATAGTTGGAATATAGTTGGGTGATGGTCTTGGGAACTTGCTGCTGTTTCCTGTCTCTTTGTGTAAAGTAGGGACCCAGTGACAGAGCGAGGATCCAGCAGTAGGAAGGGTTGTAACACATGGTGTACAGGATCTCATTCTCCTCCAGGTGTTTGAAAACAGCTGCTGCCACCGCCGGATCTTCAAAACAATTGTTGAAATATTCCTTCCGTTCATCACCAACAAATCCCAGGATTTCAGCCCAGACACTAATCTCAGCCTTTTCTAATAAATGTAATGCAGTGGGGCGGGTGGTCACTAGCACTGAACATCCTGGGAGCAGCTTGTGCTGTATTAAACTGTACACAATGTCAGACACTTCACACCAGCATTCAGGATCTGTGCACATGGATTGAAGTTCTGTATTTCTCCGATTGTCAGCAAAATCAATCCTGTCTTTGAATTCATCCAAACCATCGAATATGAACAGCAATCCCTCTGGGTTCTTCCAGAGCTCTCCCAGAATATTCCCAAAGTAATGATACTGATCCAATAACAGATTCCTCAGGTTTATTCGACAGTTAATAGTGTTCAAATCCCGGAATTTAAAACTGAAGACAAATTGAAAATGTGGGTATATTTTCTCAGTGGCCCAGTCATAAACAATCTTTTGTACCATTGTTGTTTTTCCAATTCCCGGGACTCCGCTCACTGCTGCTGAATTCCCAGATTTGGATTTTCTCTGGGAAAAGCTGCTCTGGAACAATTGATCAGTTCGGATTTTTTCCAGTTCTCTCCAGAGATGTTTCTCTCTCCATTCTTCATGGTCTCGGCCTCTTGCCAGCAATTCATGTTCGACAAGTGTTCGATCCCGAACATCGGAAATAATCGCTAGCTCAGCGTATCGATCAACCAGCTGGAAAACCTTAACCTTCTCCTTTATGAGGATAGTGTTCACTCTCAGTGTTTCAGTTTGTACCCGGAGTGTCTCCTTATGTTTCTGTTGGACATCTTCAATCAGAACAGACAGAACATGTTTTTTTTTACTGTTACTTGCGTTAATAAGTAGGTTTTCAAGAACACCATAGAAAACAGATTGAATTCATTAAAAAGTTAATGGAAATCTCATTTGAAAGTGAACAAAAGCCAAGAAAATTTCCATATCCTCACATGATTCTAGATTACTGAATGCAGATCTCTATGCAGGTAATATTTTCTGTCTAATTGTGAACACTATCCAAGCTGCCGTGTACTGTAGACAGAACAAACCCCCACATGATTCTGATTGCTCAACAATGGAGATTCCAGTTTTTCAATGTTTGAATCCTTCAGCGATATTTCTGAGTTCCGGATATTGTTCAGAGTTGGGGCACAGATTGCTCAGCGGCTGAATGTTATCAAAGCAGATTTTTACTATTATTACCTGTGATGTTGTGCACATTTGGAAGGGGAAAATTGTATGCCTCATGTGACTGTATGGAAATGCATCTCCATCTCGCATTCCTGCCAGGTGGGCACAGCCCTTCCAGGACCCAGCCAGTGGGGCTCAACGATTCAGGACCGAGCCAGGATCTTTAGGATCCTGCTAAATGCATAGAGTATCAGGTTCTGGCGAGGTATATGCGGGGTTTCACACTGTATCGGGATCCTGCCTGGTGTGTACACGGTTCACAGTGTATCAGGATCCTGCCTGTTGTGTACACGGTTCACAGTGTATCAGCATCCTGCCTGGTGTGTACAGGGTTTCTCAGTGGAATCAGGATCCTACCTGGTGTGTACAGGGTTTAAAACTTATCAAGGCCCTGCCAAGTGTGTATGCGGCTTTATGAAATTAATGAACTGAGGCAATATCCCTATAATTACAAGAAATGTCAGAAGCCACATGGATTGAATCTTACATCGATGCTGAATTCACAAGAATTGATGAGTTCCAAACAAGTTCATTTTACTTGTGAGAATCTGGGTGTTTGAATATACAACTTTGCCGAGAGGTCATCAGAATTTGAGATTCAATGTTCAAACGGTCTAAAAGATTGTCACAAGTAAAATGAATTTTCTGAAATCTTCATTTTCTCCCTTACCTTTCAGGTGGCTGGGTATTTCTGTTAATTCTTGCCCAACTTTCATATAATTAATTGGATCAGAACCTGTCGAAAAGAATTAATTTCCATGAAATCAGGCCTGTGTAATAGAACATAGAACATAGAACAATACAGCACAGAACAGGCCCTTCGGCCTTCGATGTTGTGCCGACCAAAATAAAAAGCAATGCCCCTCCTAACTAAACCATTCCCTTCTCATCCATATACTTATCAACTAACCTCTTAAACGCCACCAAACTTGGCGCATCTACAACAGCTGCAGGCAGGGCATTCCACTCCCTAATCACTCTTTGAGTAAAGAACCTACCTCTGATATCCGTCCTATAACTCATACCCCTTAATTTAAAGCTGTGTCCCCTCGTGCTAGCTTTCTCCATCCTAGGAAAAAGGCTATCACTGTCCACCCTATCTAAACCTCTAATCATCTTATATGCTTCAATAAGATCCCCTCTTAGCCGCCTCCTTTCTAACGAAAACAACCTCAAATCCTTCAACCTCTCTTCATAGGACCTGCCCTCCATACCAGGCAACATCCTGGTAAACCTCCTCTGTACCCTCTCCAATGCCTCCACATCTTTCTTATAATGTGGCGACCAGAACTGCACACAATACTCCAAGTGCGGCCGCACTAGAGTTTTGTACAGTTGCAACATGATGCTGCGGCTCCTAAATTCAATCCCCCTACCAATAAAAGCTAAGACTCCATATGCCTTCTTAACAACTTTATCCACTTGACTGCCTACTTTCAGGGATCTATTGACACATACACCAAGATCCTTCTGTTCCTCAACACTATTAAGAGCCCTACCATTAGCCCTATACTCTACACATTTATTGTTCCTGCCAAAGTGCATTACCTCACACTTTTCCACATTAAACTCCATTTGCCACCTCTCGGCCCAGCTCTGCAACTTGTCCAAGTCACTCTGTAAACTAAAACACCCCTCTTCACTATCTACCACACCACCAACTTTAGTATCATCTGCAAATTTACTGATCCATCCCTCAATACCCTCATCCAGATCATTTATAAAAATTACAAACAGCAGGGGCCCCAAAACAGACCCCTGAGGCACACCACTCGTCACCGAACTCCACGATGAATATCTCCCATCAACCACCACCCTCTGTCTTCTATCTGCCAGCCAATTTCTAATCCAATTAGCTAAATCACCCTCTATTCCACACATCTGCATTTTCTGTAGAAGTCTTCCATGGGCCACCTTATCAAAAGCCTTACTAAAGTCCATATATACTACATCAACCGCCTTACCCCCATCCACCTCTCTGGTCACTTTCTCAAAAAACTCAATGAGGTTAGTAAGGCATGACCTACCCTTCACGAAACCATGCTGACTATCCCCAATCAATTCATTTCTCTCTAAATAACTATAAATCCTATCCCTAATAATTCTCTCCAATACCTTGCCCCCAACAGAAGTAAGACTCACTGGCCTATAATTCCCAGGAAGGTCTCTCTTCCCCTTCTTAAACAATGGGACCACATTCGCCATCCTCCAGTCCTCCGGAACCACACCCGTAACCAACGAGGACCTGAAGATCAGAGCCAGAGGCTCTGCAATCTCCTCTCTTGCCTCCCAGAGAATCCTAGGGTAAATCCCGTCCGGCCCAGGGGACTTATCCAACTTCAAACCCTCGAGAATTTCTAACACATCCTCCCTATCTACTACAATACTCCCCAATTTGCAACCCTGTACCTCAGTGCTCTCCACAGCTACATTTCCAGCACTCTGCGTGAATACCGAAGAGAAATATTTATTCAGTGCCTCACCAATCTCTTCAGGCTCCACGCACAACTTCCCACTGCTGTCTATGACTGGCCCTAATCTTGCCCTAACCAATCTTCTATTCTTAACATATCGAAAGAAAGCTTTAGGATTCTCCTTAATCCTATCAGCCAAAGTCTTCTCGTGTCCCCTCTTAGCTCTCCTCAATTCACTCTTTAGCTCCCTCCTGGCTAATCTATAGCTATCCATTGCACTAACTGAGCCTTCAAGCCTCATCCTGACATAAGCCTCCTTTTTCTTTTTAACCAGCAAATCAACTTTTTTCGTACACCAAGGCTCTCTTACTCGACCATTTCCTCCCTGCCTGACAGGGACATACTTATCAAGGACTCGCAGCAGCTGCTCCTTGAATAAGCTCCACATTCCAGATGTTCCCAGTCCCTGTAGTTTCCTAGTCCAATCTATGCACCCTAATTCTCTCCTGATGGCCTCATAATTACCCTTCCCCCAGCTATAACTACTGCCCCCAGCTTCATGCCTATCCCTGTCCATCACTAAGGTGAACGTAACCGAATTGTGGTCACTATCACCAAAATGTTCACTAACTTCCAAGCCTAACACCTGGTCTGGCTCATTGCCCAGCACCAAATCCAATGTAGCCTCACCTCTAGTTGGCCTATCTACATACTGAGTCAAAAAACCTTCCTGCACACTCTGTACGAAAACTGACCCCTCTAACGAGCTAGAGCTATAGCTATTCCAATCAATATTAGCAAAGTTAAAGTCCCCCATCACAATTACCCTACTACTTTCACTCCTAATCAGAATTGACTTCGCAATCCTTTCCTCAACCTCTCTAGAACTATTAGGAGGTCTGTAAAAGACTCCCAACAGGGTGACCTCTCCTCTGTAATATTACTGTAATATTACAGTAAAGTTTGCAGTGTTTGGGTCTGAAACTGAATTCAGTGTGATTTTACCATACCAAGTGCCTCTATTTCTCTCAGTATTGTGTCCAATTTCCGTAAGCTGTGGTGCATTTTCACAAAGGATTCCCACATCACCCTTTGAGCCTTAGATCCTTTCTCCATAACCAGATTGAGGAGAAGTTTGGAACTGTCTGCCTTATTTCCCTTCTCCACGAGTTGATTGACATTCTGTAGAAAATGATAATGAATATATTGATGAGTAATGTGAAAGATAAACACTGGGACAGAGAAGGAAAGGATTTGCTCACGGATGGGATTTCCCAGCTGATTTGAGGAAGGAAGCAGTGACTGGTTTTGGTCCAGTGTCATTCTGAATATTGATGAATATTCTTCACACATCTTGATTCCATCATTCCTTCAAATGAATGTGAATAAACTAAATTTAATGACTGGAATACCACTCTCAAAGCTTGGCCAGTAATCCTGTGTTATATCTGTCTCAGAAAATTACTACAGACGAATCAGGAGAATTGACCAAAGATAACAATTCAATCATTTTCACATCATTAACTGAAATATCTGAAACTATTAATGTGCATGTTTACAGTTAGTGTGAAATGTCACTAACCATATTCACAAAGTCTTAACATTCATCACCAGTTTACATTCAGAGTTTATAACATACAAAAGGGGGAGAAATCGGACTACGAATCTGATACAAAGCAGAGTATACAGAAATGTCTTCAGGAGGTGAGGAAAGTCGAGAGGCAGGAGGGACAGTCAGACATCTGTAGCCTCAGCTGTGAGTGGTAATCGGAATGAAGTAGTGCGCATGAAAGGGTGCATGAACCGCAAGGGAAAGCTTGAAACAGTTGTCAAAAACATTTTTTCTTAATATTTCTATTCTGCAAAGGTTTTCTGAAAAAGTCGCTCAGGCCACTTGTGATGGTACTAGATTAAGATTAAAAAATGATTCAAATAAGGGAAGGAAGACTCTTAATAGAATTGTGAAACATCTTTGCTTGAATAAGCTCAGAGCAAATTCCCCTTTTGATGACAACAGTCCTTCTCCAAACATTCCAGTAAATTTATCACACAATGTTCTGTAGCTTTAGGGTGTTCTTCAGCAGTTTGAAGAAAAACTACAGAGACAATGTGTCGAAGATGCTGATGTTTTCCTGGGGAGGAGTGCCATTCAAATCAAGAACACATGGTCAGAGTTTCACTCAGTTATGGATTATTTCAGACCCTCCCTGGGCGGCACGATAGCATAGTGGTCACCACTGCTGCTTCACAGCTCCGGATCCTGGGTTCGATTCCCGGCTTGGGTCACTGTCTGTGTGGAGTTTGCACACTCTCCTCGTGTCTGCGTGGGTTTCCTCTGAGTGCTCGGGTTTCCTCCCATAGTCCGAAGATATGGGGGTTGGGTTGATTGGCCATGCTACGAAATTGCCTGTTAGTGTGCAGGGATGCGTAGGTTAGAAGGATTAATGGGTATAATATGTCGGAATATGGGGTTGGGGCCTGGGTGCAGACCAGTGCAGACTTGATGGGCTGAAGGGCCTATTTCTGCACTGCAGAGTTTTATGATTATAGGAAAATTAAAAACAATTAGAAAACTGTCCTGAGAATATATCTGGATGTTCCTGGAGATGAATGGATTGATGTTACAAGAGAGATTTGAGAATTCAGGGCTCATTAGAATAAAGTTGTGAAGATTAAAGAGAAAATCGATTGTGGCATTCCGCTGGAGTACATGCTTACGGTTGGTTTCCAACATTCGGTCAGAGGTCACACATTTACAGTCTTTTTGGTCAGACTGGATATTATTTTGGTGTGAAGTGGTTAAAATACATTATTGTGATGTAGAAGACAAATTTATTTTGTTGGAACAGCGGATAATAAATTAATAACACATGAGAACGAGAAGCAGTACTGGTCCAAATGGATGGGATAGTAACTAACAGATAGGAAGCATAAGGGTTCAGGTAAGACTAAGTGATTGCCGGAGGAAAAAGTAAACATAGGATCCAACTTGGAATGGTTGTTTATTTCTGTGCTCATTAATACTCTCGTTCACAATTTGAGCACCACGTTACAGGGTCATGGGACCTGAGAAGAGATTGGAATCTCTGTGGTGCAGCCCCCAGATGAGCATCCCATTACACCAATGAAATTCCTTTCTGCCCCACGGGAACTTTACGATAATTGCATAATCCCTGTGTGTGTGGCAACTTTCAGCTAAACTTTGGTTGTTAGGAGAGAACATCGTTTATGAATGCTGCTTGGATCATGGAAAGACCCTGACAGCAATCATTACCTCTTCCAGCTATGATCAGCGATGGAAGGTGAAACCCACTCATTGCTGGGACCTGAATGTCATGCACTGACATGGCTGAACAAAAGGCAGTCTGGCCTTGAAGGGAAGCTCAGTATGAAGGTTCCCTGCAACCACAGCAGAAATCACTTCCAACAACAGGAGATCTAATAGAGGTGTACAAGATTATGAGAGGTATAGATAGAGTAAACAGGGTTAAGTTTTTCCTGGGATGGACTCGAATAGCATGAGGGGTCACGGGCTTAGGGTGAGGGGGGTAAGGTATAATTTGGATGCTAGAGGGAGTTTTTTCACACAGAGGGTGGTGGGGGTATGGAATGCGCTGCCAAGTAAAGTGGTGGAGACAGGTACTCTGGAGTTATTTAAGAAATACTTAGATGGGCACATGAACAGAATGGGAATGGAGGGGTATAGAAAACTGTTTTAAAATAGGGATCATGAGCCTTGGGAGTCCCTGGGAAGTGTGTAAATAGATGATGATATTGATGTACTTGTTTTTATCCTACAGGTGCTTTGGTCCACCTTGTTGTCTAACGAGGGGCATACACGCGATGGGTCGTGAGAGGCTGCTCTTGGATTTTTTTCGAGAGTATCCTACTGCTTCACGTCGTTAGTGTACGCTTGACCTGGACCATCTGATGGGCAACACGACAGCTCAGTGACTATCGCTGTACTGTGCAGATACATGGATTTGGGCCTGTGTCTGTGGAAGTTTGTGCATTCTCCCCGTGCTTGCGTGGGTTTTCTCCGGGTGCTCTGGTTTCCTCCCACATTCCAAAAATGTGCTCTTAGGCTAATTGGCAAAACAAATTCTCCCTAAATTGTCTCAAATTTGTTTTTTAATCCATAGATCTATAAACATAGATAGGGATCACGGGTAGAGGTGGGAACATCGGGGTGGCGGCACGGGCTTTTTGGACCGAAGGGCCTGTTTCCCGTGCTGTTTTGTTCTTTAATCTTTGTAACACTGACATTAGGGATCATGAGCCTTGGGAGTCCCTGGGAAGTGTGTAAATAGACGATGATATTAATGTACCTTTTTTATCCTACAGGTGCTTTGGTCCACCTTGTTGCCTAACAACGGGCATACACGCGATGGGTCGTGAGAGCCAACAGTGCAAATGATCCATTGATTAAGGTATTAGCTCTGGGAGCTGAAGCACTGTTCTCAGTTGGATAGAAGGCCTAGCAATGACTTGTTAATTGGCTGCTGTTAATAAAATAATGTCCAGGACCTTGTGGTCTACCCAATCAGGGTTGGCTCATGATTTGATCCCCAGCAGTGAGACATCGTATACTTTTGGAAATTTCATCCATGTTGGAGTATTGTGCGCAGTTCTGGTCGCCTCATTATAGGAAGGATGTGGAGGCTATTGAGAGAGTTCAGAGGAGATTTACAAGGATGCTGTCTGGATTGGGAGGCAGGCCTTATGAAGATAGGTTGAGGGAGCTGGGACTCTTCTCACTGAAGAGACGTAGGTTGAGAGGCGACCTGATAGAGGTTTATAAAATGGTGAGAGGAATAGATAGGGTGGACTCTCAGAGACTATTTCCCCGAGCTGAAATGGTCAATATGAGAGGACACAGATTTAAGGTGCAAGGAAGCAAATACAAAGGAGATGTCAGGGGTAGGTTTTTCACTCAGAGGGTGGTGAGTGAATGGAACCGACTGCCGTCGGAGGTTGTTGAGGCAAACTCACTGGGGTCTTTTAAGAGACTTCTGGATGAGTATATGGAAAAGAATAGGATAAGGGTTATAGATAGGTCTGTGGATTGGTAGATGTGATCAGCGCAACTCGTGGGCCGAAGGGCTTGTTTGTGCTGTATTGTTCTATGTTCTATGTAACATCTCATAAGTAAGTGGCCAATTGTGCAAAAAGATGCTTTCGTAAGATTGTTAGCTTTGATTATGCCAAAGTGAGTTATCTAGATTTATTTCAGATAATAACATATCAGTAATTTGACCAGTGAATTTTCAGGATGTTTGGGGGAAGGAAGTTTTTATGGTGGATGTATATGGCTGGAATTTTACAGGGTATTTGGAGTTTGTTTACTAAGCGGAAAGGTGGCAAAATGGCAGAGGAAGGCATTTGATGGCATTCCAGATCGTGGCCTCAAAATCGATTCCAGAGGGAAGGCTTCTTTTTTGGATACTTTTTGGTGTACGATTGGACCTCTCCCCTGAGGATATTAGATATGCCAAGCCTTCCACGAAACCCGGTCTTTCTGGGGTCTGTTCTCTCTCTGTCTCCAACATCTAACTTGTCTGAATTTCAGGGCTCATGGCCATTGATCTGCACTCACTCTTCAGATGCAGCTTCTGGTGTTGCTGCTGAGCTACTGGCTGTCTTATTGTGTTGACAGCTTAGGATAGAAGTTGCCACCTTTAATTAGGACAGCAAGTTCCTGGAACCCCACCATCTGCTGAATCAAGGGTCCTTAATCAGTGGGATCTTACCACTTCCAAAATAATTCTGGCCTTTTTTATGGCTCAAAAAGTTCTAAAATACTGAGGATTGTCTCACTCCAAACATGGGACTGCTGTAGACCTACCGATTGGTATGATTAGTCAATAATTCAACTTTTAGTACATCATGCAAATGACAAAAACGTAATAAGATGTCGTCAACAAGTATTTTCCCCAAAATATTTCTTTGTTTCTATTCTGCAGGTTTTGTGATGTGTGAAGAGATGAAATTCAATCTACATCTTACCTGATATTCTTTTCCACTGATATGGTCTATTAACATGAGAGCCAAACCTTCCGCCCCTTCTTCAATCGCCTGTTCCAGTCTATCCTGGTAAAATTTGGTTAATTGGAACAACAGGTAATCGTCACAATTTGTGAAGAACTCAGCGAGTGTAGGGTTTGGATCTGTGAAAGCAAAGAAATACCAACACGTTATCAACTTTCAACTTTTTGAAATAAAATGAACAAAATGTGGCTGGGATAGAGAGGGATCGGAGTGTGATTGTGTTGTTTATTATTGGGCATTCAAGTGAATTGCTAAGACAGGGAAAACATGAATAGGGATTGCAGGGTGGCTGGTCCCAAGATGAAGACAAAAATATTCTTTGGAAATCAGGGAATAGAAAGTTTCAGGAAGATTGTACTCTGAAAGGAAGAAAGAATCATACAATTCTTAAAGTGCAGGAGGTTATTCCGCCCATTGAGTTAGCATACCCTCCCTTCCATCCACCCTCCACACTCCCTGTTCGACAGAACATTCCACTATGCCCCACCCCTGCATATCCTTAGGGGACAATTTAGCATGGCCAGTGTATCTAACACGCACATCTGCGGAGTGCAGAAGGAAGCAGAGCATCCAGGGGAAACCCATGCAGACAGGGAAGATTGTGCAGTCTCCACACAGACACCCAAGGATGGAATCGATTCTTGGGTCCCTGATGCTGTGATGAAGCAGTGCCATTGAACTTTCCTTAACATGACCTCGTTTAGATTCCCACTGGACTCTGAACAATGTCACGTTCAGTGTTATTTAAAAAATGAGGTCCAGACAACTGCAAGAAGCAAATTTTAAATTCATTTTACAAGAAAGCAGATCTCACTAACTCCATCAGATGGAGACAATACACATCTCTTTAACCTGTGCTCAGTGCTCCTTCCACTCACATTGTTAGCCACTTTAGAAACATAGAAACATAGAACATTACAGCACAGTACAGGCCCTTCGGCCCTCGATGTTGTGCCGACCAATGTAACCAATTTTATGACCCTCAATGCTAATGCATTTTCAATGCTACAATGCTATTCCAATGCTGTCCATATGTCTATCCACTGGCCATTTGAACGCCCTTAAACTTGACAAGTCCACAACTGCTGCAGGCAGGGCATTCCACGCCCTTTCTACCCTCTGAGTAAAGAAACCACCTCTAGCATCTGTCGTATAACTACCAATCCTTAATTTAAAGCTATGTTCCCGCATGTTATTCATTTCCATCCGAGGAAAAAGGCTCTCACTATCCACCCTGTCTAACCCTCTGATCATCTTATGTGTCTCAATTAAGTCACCTCTTAGCCTTCTTCTCTCTAATGAAAATAACTTCAAGTCCCTTAACCTTTCCTCATAAGACCTACCCGTCATACCAGGCAACATCCTGGTAAATCTCCTCTGTACCCTCTCCAATGCCTCCACATCTTTCTTATAATGCGGGGACCAGAACTGTACACAATACTCCAAGTGCGGCTGCACCAGAATTTTGTACAGTTGCAACATGACATCTCGGCTCCAAAATTCAACCCTCTACCAATAAATGCTAACATACTAAACGCCTTCTTAACAACCTTATCAACTTAAGTACCAACTTTCAGAGATCTATGTACCTGTACACCGAGATCTCTCTGCTCATCTACACTACTAAGAGTCCTATCATTAGCCCTATATTCTGTACACATATTACTCTTACCAAAGTGATTCCCCTCACACTTTTCCACATTAAACTCCATTTGCCACTTCTCGGCCCAGCTCTGCAACTTATCTAAGTCCCTCTGCAAACTGTAATTAGGGTGCATAGGTTGGACCAGGAAACTACAGGGACTGGGAACATCCGAAATGTGGAGCCCACCCAAGGAGCAGCCACTGCAAGTCCCCGACAAGCACGCCCCTGCCAGGCAAGGAGGAAACAGTCGAGCAAGGGAACCGTGGTGCACCAAAAAAGTCAATTCGCTGGTTAAAAGGAAAAAAGACTTGAATAGCAGGTTAGGTGTAATGATTCGCATTCTAATCAGTAACCTGTAAACTGTCTGCGCTGATATGTATGCTATTGCAGACCAGAACACGTCATTCGCCTGACGAAGGCCATAGAGTCGAAAGCTTACGAGTTTACTATCAAATAAATCGGTTGGATTTAAAAATGGTGTTGTCAGACTTCTTACTCGGTCAAAGAAAACAGAGGGTAGCAGTGGAAGGTGCATTTCTGAATGGAGGGCTATGACAAGTGGTGTTCCTCAGAGATCAACGCTGGGACCTTTGCTGTTTGTAATATATAAACATATTTTGGGGAAAAAATGTAACTGGATTGATTAGTAAATTTGTGGATTTGCAGAAATCATTGAGGACCATCGGAAGGTATAGCAGGATATAGTCTGGTTGGATGCTTGGGCAGAGAGATGGCAGATTGAGTTTAATCCGGAATTATGTGATGTATTGGAAGGTCTAATACAGATAGGAAATCTACAATAAATGACAGAACCCTTCAGAGTATTGATAGGTAAAGGGATCTGAGTGTACAGGTACACAGGTCCCTGAAAGTGGCGACACAGGTGGAGAAGGTAGTCAAGAAGGCAAAGGCATGCTTGTCTTCATTGGCCAGGGCATTGAGTTTAAAAATTGGCAAGTCATGTTGTTGCTTTATACAACCTTAGTTAGGCCACACTCGGAATATAGTGTTCAATTCACATTGCCACACAACCAGAAGGATGCAAAAGCTTTGGAGAGGGTACAGAAAAGATTTACCAGGATGTCGCTTGGTATGGAGAGAATTTGCTATGAAGAGAGTTTGGAGAAACCTGGTATGTTCTCATTGGAATGATGAAGGTTGAGAGATGAGCTGATAGAAGCCCTCAAGATTATGAGGGGTTGGACAGAATGTATACTCAGAAGCTTTCTCCCAAGGTGTAAGAGTCAATTAATAAGAGACATAGGTTTAAGGTGTGAAGGAGAAGATTTAAAGAAGATGTATGCGGCACGTTTTTTATTTACACAGAGCGTAACGGGTATCTGGAATTCACTGGTGGTGGTCGTGGGGGGGGGCGATGGGTAGCCAAAACAGACACAATAGTGACTTGGAAGGGGCATTTAGGCAATACATAAATAGTATGGGAACAAAGGGATATGGTCCCTGGAAAGTTTGGGGCTTCTAGTTAAGATGAGAACATGGTCAGAGCAGTCTCAGAGGATTGAAGAGCCTCTTTTTGTGCTGGAATTTTCTTTGTTCTTTGATGGAGTCAGTGAGGTCAGACGTATGCAATCCGGGGAAGGTGGGGTCAGTGAGATCAGACGGTGTGTAACCCGGGGAGAATGGAATCAGTAGCTCTGTTCAGTATTTGCCATCCAAAGTAAACAGCCAAACACTACATAAATAATAAAAGTTAGAATCAACTAAGTCAGGTTCGATCCTGAGATTTGACATGTCCAATGGTATCAGCTGGGATCTTAACTCACTGTTATACAGACTGTGCTGCAATTTGTTGCGGTGTATTTTAACGTCCCACATGGCAGGAGAATCAGAGCATGGGAGAGGTGGACCATGGAAAAGTCCATTGATCTTGAGTGGGACTTTCTGATTTTGTCACCGTCTAAGTTCACTTTAGAGCCCCCAATGCCCGCAATCTATTGGACAGTGCCAGTGCTCATGAGCTCCGTACATCTGTGATGAAGATGAATCTCTAGATAAGCACTCAATTCCTCGTTCTGCTCAGTCCCTGTTCTCCTTCTGACTTCCTATTTGAACTACAGATTCTTGCTACAAATCTGGAACTCTGTCCTGTGAGAAATTACAATTTGAATTATTTTCTGAACCTACCTGTATCCATTTTCACTTTTGTTGAAGAAGTTGGATATGATCCTTCAGCCATGGTCTATTAAACAATTCCAAATTCTGGTTCTGTGTAATAAATACAATTTTTCCATGTGAAATTACACCAAGAAACTCCTTATAACAGCCATAAATTTTACATGTGATATTTCAGGGAATTTATTTGCAATAGAGGCTCACTGATAATAATTTTAATGATTTTATAATCATTATTTTGGGCCGTGTTTCGTGAAGCTTTTCATGACAATCTACCAAAAGGACTTTCAAGCGCTGCTGGAGTCATAATATTTCTGGCTCGTAAGGAAGGAAAATTTTATCCTTGTCCTAGGAAGCAAAGAAACTGAAAAGGATAGTCAAAAGCACGTTGGTGGCTGAAACCCCAGCGTTTGTGGAAATGTTGGATATGGGATTCATTGATCAGACACATTCATGTAATTACGTTTTTAATGGATGCATCAGGTAAGAAAGTACGAATTGTGTTATGTGGATGATCTGTCTCAATGGGACAATGTTCACCCATAGAACCATGGAAAATTTACAGCTCAGAAACAGGCCTTTTGGTCCTTCTTGTCTGCGCCGAACCATTTTTGCCTAGTCCCACTGACCTGCACTTGAACCATACCTCTCTGCACCCCTCTCATCCATGAACCCGTCCAAGTTTTTCTTAAATGTTAGTGACCCTGCATTTACCACTTCATCCGGTAACTCATTCCACACTCCCACCATTCTTTTCGCGAAGAACCCGCCACACTAATATTTCTTTTAAACTTTTCTCCTTTCATCCTTAACCCGTACCCTCTGTTTCTTTTCTCCCCTAGCCTCAGTGGAAAAAGCCTGCTTGCATTCACTCTATCTATACGCATCAGAACGTTGTACATTTCTACCAAATCTCCCCTCATTTTTCTACGCTTCAGGGAATAAAATCTTCATCTATTCAATCTCTCTGTAACTCAGCTTCTCAAGTCCCGGTAACATCTTTGTGAATCTTCCCTGCACTCTTTCAACCTTATTTACATCCTTCCTGTAACTAGGTAACCAAAACTGTACACAGTAATCTAAATCGGCCTCACCAATGCCTTGTGTAACATTACACAATGAGGGTGGTGAGGGCGTGGAATGCCCTGCCTGCAGCAGTTGTGGACTCGCCTACTTTGGGGGCATTCAAATGTTCGGTGGATAGGCATATGGATGATATTGGAATAGTTTAGGTTAGAGGGTCCACTGGCCGGCGCAACATCGAGGGCCGAAGGGCCTGTACTGCGCTGTAATGTTCTATTACTGTAACACTCGAACTTTTATACGGGATACTCCGATTTATAAAGCCTAAAGTGCCAAAAGCGCTCTTTACAACCCCATCTACCTGAGACTTCACTTTTTGTAAATTCTGTACATGTATTCCCAGATCTCTCTGTTCAACTGCAGTCATCAGAGTCCTACCATTTATCCTGTAGTTCTAGTTTGGTTTGTTCTTACAAAGTGCATTTCCTCACACTTGTCAGCGTTAATTCCATTTGCCATTTTCAACCCATTTTCTAGTTGGTCCAAGTTCCTCTGCAAGCTTCGGAAACCTTCCTCACTGTCCACTACACTTCCAATCTTTGTATCATCAGCAAATTTGCTGATTCAATTTCCCACATTATCATCCAGCTCATTGATATAGATGACAAACAACGATGCACCCAAAACTGATCCCCGCGGCACACGACTAGTCACAGCCCTCCACTCAGAGAAGCAATCCTCCACAATCACTCTCTGGCTTCTTCCATTGACCCAGTGCCTAATCCAATTTACTACTTCCCCAAGTATACCTAGCGACTGAACCTTCGTAACTAACCTCCCACGTGGGACCTTGAAAAAGACAACATGCACCACCTTCCCTTCATCCACTTTCCTGGTGACCTCCTCGAAAAACTCAAATGGATTGGTCAAACCTACCACGCACAAAGACATGTTGACTCTCCCCAATAAGTCCATGGCTATCCAAATGTTTGTAGTTTCTATCCCTTGTCACACCTTCCAATAACTTGACAACCACCAACGTCAAACTTACACCTAACAAACAGTGCAGCAGGAAAGCAACTTAGAATTAATTTGGCCAGCATTAATGAAATGCTGGAAAACAAGAAAGTTTCTTAACTGGGTTGATGAAAATCTGCATATGGACGTCTAAAATACATAGAATCTTGTCAATAGAGCTATGAGAGGACACAGGTATAAGGCGCTGGGCAGCAGGTATAGAGGAGATGTTAGAGGTAAGTCTTTTCACTCAGAGGAATGGGCTGCAGTAGGTGGTGGTGGAGGCGAACTCGCTGGGATCTTTTAAGAGACTTCTGGATGAGTACATGGGATTTAATGGGATTGGGAGTTACAGACGCCTCGTAGGTATGGATATGATCGGTGCAACTTGTGGGCCGAAGGGCCTGTTTGTGCTGTAGTGTTCTATGTTCTATTTTCTATCAGTAATTGTGGGTGATTTTATGTTTATGTTCGATGTTCTATATAATATTGCCAACTTCGTATTGAATATAATGTCACCAATGAAAAAAAAGTGTCCAATAAACCGTGGAACCAATTACAGAGTCACGTAATAGTCAGTTGGCCAGCTGACTCACTATAAATAAGAACTTGTTTGAAATTGTGGAGAGCCTGGAGTGACCCAAGGCGAGGCCCCAATTTTGGATTAATGACGTTTCTTCATTTATTCATGTGTCCGTATCAGTTTCAGCATTCCAATTTGATGAAATAACCAGCTAGCATTTGATTTCAAATAGCTACAGTGATACAGATGATAAAATTAGGAATATAAATTACAATTACAGAGCAGCAGCATTTACCCTTGTTCTTTCAAAACTCAATATCATCGATCATATCACAAACTGAGCAGTATTCAGTTAAAACTAGCACAGACCAGAAAACACAATAAAGTTAGTTTAAATTGAAATAATAGATGACATGAACAGTTTGTTCTGAAGAAATGATGCTAATTTGAAAGTGAGTAATTCGTAGTCTTTAATGAATTTCCCTGATTCAATATGATGTTTTTAATGGTATGGAATATCTCTCTACTTTTCAGCAGTGACATCTGTAACTGCAGATGGATGAAAAGCAACAATCTGACAAACCCCAGGTAATATCTGTCATGGTAAAATAAACAGTTTGATAAATAATGGGAATATCTTACATCATGCATCTGTCCCGAGATCTTCAATTTATCCAAAATAAATCATACATTCAGAAATTAAATAAAGCTGAGGTGTGTGCTGGGATAGAGTGAAATTGTGAATTCTAGCTTTCTATGCTCTAGTTCTGCATCTGCTCAGTGAGATATAAGGAACAAGGAAAGAGGAAACTGTAATTCCGAGAATCAGATCCTTTTCAATGCTGCCCAGTGTTCCTTTTTTTTTGCTTTCATTTTAGAGGAAATGTTATGACTTGTCCAACTTAATTTTCATTTGGCTATGGGGTGCTGAAAATTCGTTACCCGTCCAAATGTTTGTTGCTTGTTGTGGTTTGTGATGCTGTTTCTGTGGGTGTATGGCTCCATGTTGTTTGTATTTAAAAGATTTTGTGTTTTTCTCTCTCAGTCTCTCTGTGTCAGTATGTGGATTTTTTATGTGTGTATTCAACAGGGTGTGTTTTTCTCTGTCCCTGTGAGCATGTGTATACGTTTGTCATTGTGTGAATGAGTGTGTGGGTGTCAGTTTGTGCCTGTGTGTGTGTATGTGTGTGTGTGTCTGGAGGGATGTGTAACGGATGTGTGTATGTGTATGATCGTGTGTGTGTGTGTATGTCTGTGTGAGACAATTTCCATGATTGTTTCTCTGTGTGAGTGTCTATATGAAATTGTGTTTGTGATTGTGTGGTTTTTTTTATGTGGGGATGTTAGTGCCTGTGTGAGACTGAGATTATAAAACAAAATCTTTGGAATAGAATCACTTTAATCAACCTGTGCATTTGAGATGTTAACGATTCCAGAAATAATTGAATTAACGTTTACCGTGAATGTGTATTGTGGGTTACGGAATGGTCACCCTGCTTCAACACAGAAACTTTCCCTAATAAATATGTGGGAACTTTTGTTGAGGTTGATAATTTGCAGGGTAAACGGGAGTGGACGAGAGGGATATGAGAACATTTGGATTCCAGCTGAGATGTTTTCTGTATCAACGAAACCTCTGGAATTGTAAAGCAAGAGCTGCAAAAGGGGAATAGTTTAGAACTTATTTTCTGTTCAAAACGGACAAAATGTGATTAAAGGTTGCAATTGTGTCTTAAAATGTTTGTGCTTCCAATTTTCAAACAATCAGTTTGTGAGATTGAGACAATTATCTTGGAAACATTAAAAGAACCGTTAGCAAGATCCACTGGGGAAGATTAAACTCTGAATGTCTGACACAGGAATTACAGAGAGCAGCACAGTTTATCCACCCCCATTCTGAATGGGATTAGTGTCTAATAACTGCACCAAAATGTACACATTACAGTCTGAGATCATCCCCAACTACAATCACCAAACAACATCTCCCACAGGGAATGAGGGATCAGAGTTCGTCTACAGTGTCTGGTGATGAAAGGGTTAATTCACCAGCTGAGGTTCCTCCTGCAAACTCTAATCCGTATCAATATTCAATATTCACACTGCAGTAACCGGTTCCCAGATACAGAAATGGGACTCACTGAACTTGTCTGAGGCTCAAAAAGAGCAGCGCCTGCAGTAGGTGTGAGCCGTCAGCGCATGGTGGCATTGTATCACTTTAATCCCCAGATAGTGAGAGAGGTTTTGAGGAGAGGCTGGTGGAGCCTTTAATTCATTCACAGAGACAGAGAGGAAACTCTGACAAGATTGACCAATCTGTCCTCTGCTGGCTACTGTCAGAATCACACACACTCTTCCCTCTCTCTGTAGAATGATCTCTGCTGCTCCATTTTGAAAGGAGGGTGAAGACTCTGTTGCTGAGAACACTGACAACACATTGCTGTTTAAACAATGGTTTACAGCAATCTTTCCTTCAATGTGGAGACTCAAACTGCAACAGTTTTCCAGTGGGAAACCGGGTAAGCAGGGGAATCACTGCCAGGCCGGAGGGGCTGATGGAATAGGGAGGGAGAGGGGCAGGTTTGGAAGGGTCTGTCGAATATCTTCACAATTCAGGATTTCAGTGTAACCGGTGGAGCAGCAGTGTTTCTACATTGAATTGTTGACACTCTCACTGTCAGTCCCGGTCTGGATTCCTGCAGCAGCTCCAGCTGTCTCTCTCCATTTGGACTGAACTGATTTTCCCACAGCCTGAAACAGATTAAAGATAAAACAGGAAACAAATAGACTGAACAACATGGTAAATAACAGGAGACTGAAGTTACTGGGACAAATCTTCTGGCCTCTGGATCACCAGGGATTCAGGCACATAACTGAAGATGAGCATCAGGACTCTGTGGATGTCCTGACGCACTGATCTACCTGGGAATTGTCCCAGAGGTAGTAACTACTATTGGGGAATTCCCCTGCTACAGTTAGAGTCAGAGACTTGAGACAGATCGACAAAATTTATCTGGATACTTACTCAAGTAATATTAGACAGCTCACCACCTGGGCTAATACCTGAATAGCACAAACCGAGTCCCCCAATCACTTCCCACTGACCCCTTCATACTACACCTCCCACAATCTGACTGGACCCACTCATCCCTACCCCTCCCCTCTAGTCTGGCGACCTCCCATGAGCCCTTAAACTAATCGGACTGACCCTCCCAACTTGGCCTCATCCTGACCCAACCTCTCCTCACCTGACATACAAACATAGAAGATCGGAGCAGGAAGAGGCCATTCGGCCCATCGAACCTGCTCCACCATCCATCAACATCATTTCAGATCGAGCAACTCAATAGCCTCATCCTGCTTTCTCCCCATAACCCTTGATCCTGTTCATCACAAGTGCTATATATAGCGGCCTTTTGAATACATTCTTGACTAAGCCTCTGACTCAAATTCATTACCCCAGAACCAACCTCAACACACTATTCAATGCTGCTAACCAAACCCATACTCCCCCACCACTCAACCACTCAACCACATCTGTTTAGACTCCAACAACATTACCAACTCCCAGCGACCATCCAAACTCCTGATTCACCCTCCAATAGGGTTTGTTACCAGTCTACCCTGATTCTACTCTGCTCACTGGAGAGCTCCCCGGGGTCACTGTACTGTAAATAGGGTGTGTGCTCTCTCTCTCGTCCCCGACTCTGCTTTGATGGAGCTCCCCGGGGTCACTGTGCTGTAAATAGGGTGTGTGCTCTCTCTTCCCCGACTCTGCTCTGCTGGAGCTCCCGGGGTCACTGTGCTGTAAATAGGGTGTGTGCTCTCTCTTCCCTGACTCTGCTGTGATGGATCACCCCGGGGTCACTGTGCTGAAGATTCTGGGAGAAATATGCAGCAGTTTCAGGTTGGAGGAATTTTCACACATACCGACAATCTGCCCACCACTGCTGCTGCTTGGAAGATTCATAGAACATAGAACATAGAACATTACAGCACAGAACAGGCCCTTCGGCCTTCGATGTTGTGCCGACCAAAATAAAAAGCAATGCCCCTCCAAACTAAACCATTCCCTTCTCTTCCATATACTTATCAATTAACCTCTCAGGCCCATTTATATTTTAAATCCACTTATATTTTAATTGTTACACTAAAATATAACACAAACACTCACGAGATCCATTCCAGACTCCTGCAGGTCAGTATAAGGGTTCAGAGAGCAGGGACAGATTGATCTGTGAAGGAGTTTAATTCCAGGTTCAGAAACCTCAGGGACTGTTTTGTACAGAGAGCGGAGACGAGATCCTCAGCACAAGAATCTGTGAGAGCGTTCTTCTTCAGACTGGAGATCAGAGGGAGAAATAACAGGAATCAGACTCAATCCCCAGTGTTTTATATAATACTGTTAATAACAATAATAATGTATTGTAGGAGACATTCCAAAAACACAACTTGCGTTTCTGTAGAATGAGGAAATACTCAATGCTGAAAATGAAATATAAATAAACTGGAAATGTTCAGCAGGTTAGGGAAGTATTTGTGAAGAGAGAAACAGGGGTAAAGATTGAGCTCACATTGGAACTGGGAACTGGCAGTGAATTGACAGGTTTGAAGGGACAGCGGTGGGTGGATGGGGATGAAACAAAGAAAGGACAAACTGGAATTACAGGAGTGATTAAATGGTAAAAGTGATGATGGGACAGGACCATAATCACAGGATCCCCATGTCCTTACTCGGAGTGGCTCGGGAGGGACACGGGGTGGTCAGTGGTTTGGGAATGCAGTTTGTAGTGAGGTTGAAGATAATGGCTGTGATTTTACCAGAAGCTCTGAATTCCCAACATGGGACTTGGAAATGGGTGGTGTGTCTGTGTGGGCAAGATAGGCAGAGTTATGAAAGTGATATTGTCAGAGGCGGACAATTAACGGCTGGCAGGCAGAGGGAGCTGCCCACTGAGGCAGCCTGGGCAGGGTGCAGTCCCGGTTCAGGCAATGCTGGCACCATCTCCAAAGGCAGCCAGCAGGACTTTTAAACACAGCAGCTCTGGAGGGAGCAGCGAGGGAGCTCCGCTTACTGAATGAGGGGTTCAAATGACAGAAAGCACAACAAAGGTTGTTCAATAATTCCTCCCTGGAGGGATTTCTCCCGGCTGCTCGGTCTCAGATGGAGGTCCTGTTCCCCCAGGATGGGGGGAAGTTATCCCATCATTACAAGCCAGTCTGGATGGAGTTGCTGGGAGATGAAAGATTTCAGACACGTGGTTACAGTGTGGAGAAGGATCAATGTCCTGATGTGTTCTGACACGGTGAGTGCAGCACAGCCTGAGATGTGAATAAGGATGAGAGTGAAATTGTAAAAAGAACATCTCCAGCCAGACACTGGCAATGCAAAGGCAGCAGCATTGACTGTCAGAGACATGTCCGTTAGACTGGCACCCGTATAGGCTAGAGCAGGGTTCACCAACATATTCACTGGGCAAACACACGGCAATGTTTTTCTCACTCAAAGGGCCAATGATCAATAATGAGGAATAAATAAAGATGATGATTAGAGTGTAATCCTCATCAATCAGAAATTGTTTCTCTCCCACATTTGCTGCAGATTGGCTCAAAAACCTATAAGCAGCAAACATGGGAAAGAAACGGTGTGTGATTGGAGGAGCAGCTTCATGCCGATTCTTCCATTCAAACTGAACTGTGTGACTGAGATTTTGGAAACTCGCTCTGAGGGCTGCACTGAGGGGCTTTGAGGGTCACATTCGCCTGTTGGTCTACACATTGAATAACCCTGGGCTACTGCAGGTGTTTGGTGGGTGAAGAACAATTTATATGTTTGGAAAGAGAGCAAACGTCATGAGGGAATGAGTGAAGAGGAATGGAGACATCCAGGTCTTGCCATCCTTACACCAATAGAAGATGAAGTGCTGGATCAGGAAGGCCTGGGGGCAGAGTGAGTAATTACTGCTCGTGAGATGGGTTGAGTGAGTGGCCTTATGAATGGGCACAGGAGAGAGTCTGCTGAGGACAAAACATAAAGCTTGTTTATCCGTCGCTGGTCACAGAGATCAGTCTGAAGGACATATTGGGACAAGAACAAAGTAACTAGGAGCAGCAGAAGGTCATTTCCTCCGAAAGCTTGTGGGTTTACTATCAAATAAACATTTTGGACTTTAACCTGGTGTTGTGAGAATTCTTAAAAGTGAATGGGCACAGGAGAGAGTCTGGTGAGGACAAAACATAGAGCTTGTGTGTACATCATTGGTCACAGAGAGCAGTCTGAAGGACATATTGGGATAAGAACAAAATAACTAGAAGTGGCAAAAGGCCATTCAGCCCGTTGATCATACTGTCGCCTACCCATAACCCTTGATTCACTTCACAATCCGAAATCATTCTTAACTCAGCCTTGAATATATTCGATGATTCTGCCACCACTAATCTCCAGGGAAGAGAATTCCACTGACCAGCGACCATTTAAAAAAAAAATCATTTCTCCTCATCTCAGTCTTAAGGGACTGACAATTACATTTTAAGATCTGTCCCCTTGTTCTGCACAAGAAGAAACAGCCTCTCAGCAACCACCCTGTCTCATTCCCTCAATGTGATCACCTTCTTAATCTTCTGAACTTTCACAGTTATGGCTCCAATGTCCTCAAATTTTCCTTGTAAAATAAACCTCTCCATTCTAAGAATCAGCCAAGTGAACTTTCTCTGAATTGGTTCTAATACATTTTTTTTAAATAAAGACCTCTGCTGTTTGTCATTTTCATAAATGACCTGGATGAGGAAGCGGAGGGATGGGTTAGCAAGTTCGCCGACGATACAAAGATTGGTGGAGTTGTGGATGGTCTGGAGGGATGTCAAAATTTGCAGCGGGACATAGACAGGATGCAAGACTAGGCGGAGAAGTGGCAGATGGACTTCAACGCAGATAAATGTGTAGTGGTTGATTTGGCAGGAATAATGGGATGAAGGAGTACAATATAAGGGGTAGGAGTCTTAGCTGTGTTGTAGAGCAGAAGGATCTCGGGGTCCGGGTCCATAGGACTCTTAAATCGGCCTCGCAGGTGGAGGAAGTGGTCAAGAAGGCGTACGGTGTACTGGCCTTCATTAATCGAGGAATAGAGTTTAGGAATCAGGAGGTAATGATGCAGCTCTATAAGACTCTTGTCAGACCCCAGTTGGAGTATTGTGCGCAGTTCTGGTCGCCTCATTATAGGAAGGATGTAGAGGCTATTGAGAGAGTTCAGAGGAGATTTACAAGGATGCAGCCTGGATTGGGAGGCAGGCCTTATGAAGATAGGTTGAGGGAGCTTGGACTCTTCTCACTGGAGAGACTTAAGTTGAGAGGCGACCTGATAGAGGTTTATAAAATGTTGAGAGGAATAGATAGGGTGGACTCTCAGAGGCTATTTCCCCGATCTGAAATGGTCACTACGAGAGGACACAGATTTAAGGTGCAGGGAAGCAAATACAAAGGAGATGTCAGGGATAGGTTTTTCACTCAGAGGGTGGTGAGTGAATGGAACTGACTGCCGTCGGAGGTTGTTGAGGCAAACTCACTGGGGTCTTTTAAAAGACTTCTGGATGAGTATATGGAAAAGAATAGGATAGGGGGTTATAGATAGGTTCTGTGGATTGGTAGAGGTGATCGGCGCAACTCGTGGGCCCAAGGGCCTGTTTGTGCTGTATTGTTCTATGTTCTATGTTCACTATACACAATACTCCAGTTGTGTTCTAATGAAGGTCGTGTAAAACTGCAGCAAAACTCTTACCTTCCATTCCTATTGCCATAAGAACGTTAAGAAACAGGAGCAGGAGTCATCCATTCTGTCCTTCAAATCCACTTCATCATTCAATGTGACCCTGGCTGATCCTCTGCTTCAACACCATTTCCAACATTATCGCTGCATTCCTTGATTCACCAGCATTCTAATGGAAAACAAATACCCCTCACCTCAGCCTAAATAACTGCCCCTTATTCATAGACTGTGTCCTAGGTTTCAGACTCTCCAGCTCGGGGAAACATCCTTTCTGCATCTGGCCTATTGAACCCCATAAAATAATAGAGGTTTGAATTAGTTCAGCTGTCATTCTCATGAAGGCCTGAGAGTACAGTATTTTTTTTGTTCCTCAGAGAACAACCCATCTGTCCTTGGACCTATTTTAGTGAACCTTCTTTACATGCCAAGTACATCTTTGCTTTGGTCAGGAGTCCAAAACTGTACACAATACTTCAGGTTGGTCTCAGCAAGACTGCATATAATGACAGGAAGATATCATTTTCCTCAACTCAAATCCTTTTAGAATAATGGTAAACATACCATTTGTTATATTAAATTCTCACATCTTCCCTTTGAGTGCCTCATCAACAAGGACATTGTAATATCTTGGGAGTTTTCTTCATTTCTGTTTCTTCTACAAAATTAGATAACCTCACTTTTAAACCAGCTGGCAAACTTTTGGTCATTCCCTGAGCTGTTCCAAATCCCCGTGAAACATCTTTACATCCTCCTCACAATTCAGATTTCCACCCAGTTTTCTAATATTTGCAAATTTGAAAATATTATGTTTGATCCCCACATCCATATCATTGATATAGATTGCGAATAGCTGACACCCAAACACTGATCCCTGCTGTACTCCACTAGTTAGAAACTGTCAACCCAAAAATAACCCATTTATTCCAACTCCTTGTTTCTGTCCACTAACCAGTTCTCAATCCATGCTGGTATATTCCATCCAATCCCATGTCCTCCAATTATCTTTAGTGACCGCTTGTGTGTGAATCATACAACTATAGAATTCTTAGTGTAGTGGGAGGTCATTCGCCCCACCGAGATACTTTGACGGAATATCTAACCAAATCCCGTGCCCCACAACACCGCAAATATACTAAGACTAATCCACCTAACCTATACGTCTTTTGAATGTGGGTGGGCACGGTGGGAAAATGTACAAATTAGCATTTGCCGTTCAGTTTCTGTTCAATGGTCGCAGTGCATCCCCCAAAACGCAGATGTTGATTGACGAGGATCCTGCGATGGTGCTGCCATTTAAAGTGAAGAAAATTTGGTTAGATTGTCTTGGTTTGAGATGATCCTTGTCTGCCACATGCGTAGTGAAACATTACTTACTATTTATCAGGTTAAGCCTGAATTTTCTTCAGCCCCTGGCTCCGATGAAGAGTCATCTAAACTTGAATGGTTAGCTATTCTCTCACCACAGAAGCTATCAGGCGTGCTGGGATTTTCCAGTATTTTCTGTTTTGTTCAGGCCTTGCTG
Source organism: Sphyrna mokarran (assembly GCA_024679065.1). Lineage (NCBI taxonomy): Eukaryota > Metazoa > Chordata > Chondrichthyes > Carcharhiniformes > Carcharhinidae > Sphyrna > Sphyrna mokarran. The sequence continues at coordinate 15,556,778 of JAGIQG010000038.1, read as the reverse complement.
CTTATGGACATGGACTGCTTCAGTCTCTGAGGAATTGTGATCAGTACTGAGCATTGTACAATCATGAGTGGGTATCCTCACTCTGACCTTACAATGGAAGGAAGGACATTGATAGAGCAATTGAAGGTGGTTGGGCTTCTGACATCACCCCGAGGAACTCCTGTAGTGATGGTCATGATGCATTGGAAGGATTCCACATTTTCTGATGATCAAGAGCAGACCGATGGAGTAGTAATTCACCAGATTGGATTTGTCTTGCTTTTTTCCCACATTGTGGGATAGATCCAGTGTTGTAGCTGTACTGGAACATCTTTGCCCAAAGAATGTCTAGTTATGGAATACAATTCTTCAGTACCATTGCTGGGGTCCTGCCAGGCTGACAGATTTTGCAATATGCACTGCCTTCAGTGACTTCTTAACCTCACATGAAGTGAATCAAATTTCCATCTGTAATGTTGGGGACCTCAAGAAGACGCCGAGAATAATCTTCCTACTCGTCACTTTTGGCTGAAGATGGCTGTTAATGTTTCAGCCTCGTTGTTTATACTGAAGCTCTGGGCCCCTCTCATCAGTAATGACAGGATTCTTGTGGTTTGTTTATAGAATCACAGAATTCCCAGAATGCAGAAGGAGGCCATTGGGCCCATCGAGTCTGCACCATTTTTTTTGGAAGAATATCTTACCCAGGCCCTGTTTCTAAAACTCCACATATATGGCCCAGAAATTCCTTTGATCTGCACATCTTGAGACTGCTAAGCATAGCCAATCAACCGAACCTGCACATTTTTGGACTGTAGAAGGAAACCGGAACACCCAGGGGAAATGCACACAGACACGGGGAGAATGAGCAAACTCCACACGTACAATCCCCGGCGCTGTGAGGCAGCAGTGCTGACCACTGAGCCACCGTGTCACCTAATGTTAGCGGCATGCCCAACCTTTGTTCCATGTCTAACACGATTTATGACTGGATATGGCAAGACTGCAGATCTCTGATCTGATCCAGAGCTCGGTCTATCATATGCTACTTCCTCCCTCTGGGTGGCAAGTTGCCATGTGCTGGAGCTTCACCAGGTTCACATCTCATTTTTAGGTACACCCAAGTCTAATTTGTTAATATATGTAAAGAGAATTAGCCGCAGTAACACTGTACTGATTGCTGGGAAAAGCCACTATAAGCTTCCTCTAACTGAAAGAGTACAGATCGCCACTCCTTCTGTCTTGCAGATAACTTCATATCCATGCTTCTACTGTCTGTTTTATTTCATGGTCTTCATTTTGCTGCCAGGCTGGTTATGTGTCTATAAACAGTGGATAGCGTTTCGAACACGAATATTGATAGCTATGGTGCTTATAATATCATTATTTGTGTTGTTAAAATCTTTGCCCATTATTAATAGGGATATCATTCTGACTATTTTGTACTGTGATTATTACCATTGGCAGCTGAACTGAGCCTTGAGCTCATTAATTCATGAGTTCATAAGATACAGGAGCAGAATTAGGCCATTCGGCCCATCGGATCCGCTCCACCATTCCGTCATGGCTGATATCCTCCTCATCCCCATTTTCCTGCCATCTCCCCATAACCATTCAACCCATTACAAATTAAAAATCTGTCTGAATCCTTTGTAAATTTATTCACTGTCCCAGCGTCCACCGCACTTTGGGGTAGTGAATTCCACAGATTCAGAACGTTTTGGAAGAAATAGTTTCTCCGCAATTCTATTTTAAATTTTCTGCCTCTTATCCTAGGATTTCTCGTCCTAGAATGCCCCACCATTGGAAGCTACTTTATCCATACCTTTTATCATCTTCTATATTTCAATTTGATCTCCCCTTATACTTCTAAATTCCAGAGGGTCTGGACCTAAACTATTCAATCTCTCTTCATACGACAAACCCCTCATCTCGGGAATCAATCTAGTGAACCTCCTCTGAACTGCCTCCAATGCCATTGCATCTTCCCTCAAATAAGGGGAGCAAAACTGTGCACAATACTCCAGGTGCACCCTCACCTTGTGTAGTTGGAATTATACTTACTTTTATTTTCCATTCATTTAGCTATAAATACCAACATTCCATTCACTTTCTTTATTAGCTGCTGTAGCTACGTGCTGGTTTACTGGGGCTCAGTAACAAGGACATCCACATTCCTCTGCACCGGAGCACCCTGAAGTCTCTCCCCATTTAGATAATAAGTCGCCTTGCTATTGTTCCAATCAAAACGCTAATCCATGTTCAAGTTCATCTTCCATATTTTGGCCCACTGTCCTAACCTATCTAGATCCATTCTTATTTCCTCATTGCAACTTACTGTCCCGCCTCCTGGGGTGTAAGAGCTTCTGGGCTGTAAACTCTGGAAATCCCTTCCTAATCCTCTCCAACTCGATCTCTGCCTTGACTTTTAAAAAGACCCTTCAACTCCGTTTAGTACATCCTACAGGATACAAACCATCAGATTTCAATATTATTTATTAACATTTTACTTACCGATTTACAATATTTTTACAATACTTTTAATCAAACTGAGAAGCTTAAACATCTATAACTTGAATGACAAATTAACTAGTTTGAACGTGTGACCTCCCATATATTTGTATTTTTACAAATATTTAATTGTTTTATTCATCTTTTTTTTTATTCTAGCGAATGCTTTGAGAACAATTATAAATGAATATTTAAAGCTTTCACTCCTGAATCTCGCTGTTTATTATAATTTAGGTTCAGACACATCACTGACTGGTTTATACTGAGTGTGGAGGTGAGAATGTCTGTGCTGTTACACTCCGACTTGGAGATCAGGGAAAGAAAGATTACAGGAAGCAAAGTAAATAGCATTTAACATTAACACTAATACTGACAGGAATGATGTGTAGTGATTAGTAATGACACTATTACTGACACTGATAATAATTTACAGTGTCAGGTGCCCAATTATTATGAACAATATCACAAAGTTTGGCGCTTACCTCAGTCCGTGTATTTTGCAGTCTGGATTCTTCAAAGCCGCAGACAGTACCGTTACTCCTGAATCTCCCACATTATTGTCATCCAGGCTAAACAGATAGAGTAAAAAGCACATTAAATTCAGCTGAATTTTCACCAGGGGAAAAAAAACAGGGCCTATTTTTGTGTCAGAACGTTTGCACCAGTGAGGAACTGGTTCACGTTACGGTGCTCCATTTTAACAAATTGTTATTTTAGCTGAAAGAATAAGAAAATGGTCAGCGCTGGAAAATGATGACAGAATCGCTATCACTGGTTTGCTTACTGGTGAAAACCACCTTACATCTCTCAAACTACATAGTTTTGTTCAATTGTTCATGAATATGGGTGTCGCTGGCTAAACCAGCATCTGTTGCCCACTGCTAATGGTCCCCAGAGGATGTGAGAGTAATTAAGGACGGGCAATGAATGCCGGTCTAACCAGCGATGTCCACACCCCTTGGAAAAGCAAATAAATTTTTAAAAATATTCCTCATTCCAGTCTCATTTCCTGATCATCAGAATTACCCTCCTGAATCTGGCTGACCCTGGCAATTTTCCAGAAATTCAAATCATTTCCGCTGTTACATAAATCCAGGATTTTATGAAAATTGTAAAGTTTACTGTGAGTTAAATGATAAAGCCGTGATTCCCTGTATTTCTTAACTCTTGACATTACATTAATCTGTATAATATCTCAGTGTGAGTTAAAATGGGAAACTGTGCTAACTTTTGGTAGCAAATCTATCCGCTAGATTTTATACAATGAGGAAAGTCTATTCTCCCATTAGAAAGCTGAAATATTTCTACTCGAACAGTTGATGGGGAAAGGAGTGTCTCCCATTTTATTCCACATTAAACAGGCTCCGCATTTTCTGCAGGTATGTTGTAAGTGTTATAGAGGTTTAAAAAATGTCTGCTTATATTCAGAGGCCCACAATGAATGATAGAAGCACTGAGTTTCAGTTGTAACCAGTTAACCCAAGAAGCAAGACAGTGTTCACGGAGGCTGCCAGTAGAGACAGGACAATGCAGGGAGACAGAAAGCAGAACCCAAAAGAACACCGTCAGAAACCAAAGAGGAAAAGGGGAGTGCTAGGATGATAGAAGTCAAAGTGACAAAAAAAACATGAACCTGAACAAACTACTGCTCCTGAGATTAAAGAGAGGAGCAGAGAGAAGTAATTTTACCATGACCAATCCAGCTATCCCTCAAACCTTTAGACTGTGGGTGGGAACCAGACAATCCAGAGGAAACACAGACAGATGCGGTGAGAATGTACACCGACAATGAAAATGAATCTGGGTCCCTGGCACTTGATAGATACATGAACAAGAGAGCAGCAGAGGAATAGAAACCGTATATGAACAGTAAGTGCTGGATCTGAATAAGATTAGGAGTCACCACCGAAAGGCCTGTTAGTGTTGTGTGGTTCTTTGTTCTTCTTTGCATATGAAGATTGGCAAATGGAGCTTAATGTGGAAAAGTGTGAGGTAATGCACTTTGGCAGGAACAATAAATGTGTAGAGTATAGGGCTAATGGTAGGGCTCTTAATAGTGTTGAGGAACAGAAGGATCTTGGTGTATGTGTCAATAGATCCCTGAAAGTAGGCAGTCAAGTGGATAAAGTTGTTAAGAAGGCATATGGAGTCTTAGCTTTTATTGGTAGGGGGATTGAATTTAGGAGCCGCAGCATCATGTTGCAACTGTACAAAACTATAGTGCGGCCGCACTTGGAGTATTGTGTGCAGTTCTGGTCCCCACATTATAAGAAAGATGTGGAGGCATTGGAGAGGGTACAGAGGAGGTTTACCAGGATGTTGCCTGGTATGGAGGGCAGGTCCTATGAAGAGAGGTTGAAGGATTTGAGGTTGTTTTCGTTAGAAAGGAGGCGGCTAAGAGGGGATCTTATTGAAGCATATAAGATGATTAGAGGTTTAGATAGGGTGGACAGTGATAGCCTTTTTCCTAGGATGGAGGAAGCTAGCACGAGGGGACACAGCTTTAAATTAAGGGGTATGAGTTATAGGACGGATATCAGAGGTAGGTTCTTTACTCAAAGAGTGATTAGGGAGTGGAATGCCCTGCCTGCAGCTGTGTAGATGCGCCAAGTTTGGTGGCGTTTAAGAGGTTAATTGATAAGTATATGGAAGAGAAGGGAATGGTTTAGTTTGGAGGGCATTGCTTTTTATTTTGGTCGGCACAACATCGAAGGCCGAAGGGCCTGTTCTGTGCTGTATTGTTCTATGTTCTATGTTCTAAGATTAAAATTGCGTGTGATTGTTGCAATATGTTGTTTTAACAAGACCCCATTTTTTTTTCCTGAATACTGTGTCAGAGATTCTGAATATTGTTAGGGAGCTATAAATGATTCCCACAAGTGACCTTTTAATTCTGCTAATTCTTATTTCTATCCAAACTGATTCTGTATCTTGATCATTGAAACTAAGTTCATCTCCCGCTACTGTACTGACATCTGTTACTAACAGCGAGACTCCACCACCATGTCCTGTCCTCGATTTACTGTCATCTATTCACTGTCCCCCCTTTTCACAAATCAATGGATGCTGTGTCCGGGGAGAGCTGTGCACATCTGAGGAGGAGGAGAGAACCTCAGAGGGTGAACCATTACATTATTCACCCATACCCTCAACATAAGGATCTGTGGGATTGACATCCCATTGCTCAGGGATCAGAGAGGGAAGCAACTGGAACATAGAACATAGAACATTACAGCGCAGAACAGGCCCTTCGGCCCTCGATGTTGCGCCGACCAATTAAGAAAAAGCAATGACCCTCTAACCTAAACCATTCCCTTTTCATCCATAAAACTATCCACTGACCTCTTAAACGCCGTAAAGTTTTACAACACCAATTTTAAATCCAACCAATTTATTTGATAGTAAATTTGCGAGCTTTCGACACTATGTGCCTTCGTCAGGCAAATGCAGTGTTCTGGTCTGCAATAGCACTCATACCAACACAGACAGTCATAGATTGCTGATTAGAATGCGAATCCTTACATCTAACCTGCTATTCAAGTGTTAAAGTGGCTAACAATGTGTGTGAGGGGAATCCTGAGCATTGGTTAGAGAATTGTGTATTTTCTCCAGACAGCACAGTAAGTGAGGTTTTTTGCTAACCCAGGCAAGTTACGGGGGTTACAGATAGTGTGTCATGAAGCCAAGATCCCTATTAAGACCGTCCTCATGTGTGCGGAACTTGGCTATCAGTCTCTGTTCAGCAACTCTGCGCTGTCATGTGTCACGAAGGCCCCCTTGAAGATCATTTACCCGCAGGTCGGAGGCCGAATGCCCATGACTGCTGAACTGTTCACCCACAGGAAGGGAACTGTTTTGCCTGGTGATTGTTGAGCGATGCTCATTCATCCGCTGTCGTAATGTCTGCATGGTCTCCCCAATGTACCATGCTTCGGGACATTCTTTCTTGCAACGTATTAGGTAGACAACGTTGGCCGAGTTGCAAGAGTATGTACCGTGTACCTGGTGAATGGTATCCTCACGTTTGATGATGTCGTCCATGTCTATGATCTGGCATGTCTTGTAGAGGTTGCTGTGGCAGGGTTGTGTGGTATTGTGGTCACTGTTCTACTGAAGGTTGGGTAGTTTGCTGCGAACAATGATCTGTTTGAGGTTGTGCGGTTGTCTGAAAGCAAGAAGTGGGGGGGTGGGGTTGGCCCTAGCGAGATGTTCATCGTCATCAATGATATGTTGAAGACTCCGGAGAAGATGTCGTAGCTTCTCCGCTCCGGGGAAGTACTGGACAACAAAGGGCACTCTGTCCACCGTGTCCCGTGTTCGTCTTCTGAGGAGGTCAGTGCGGTTTATCGCTGTGGCACGTTGGAACTGTCGATTGATGAGTCGAGCGCCATATCCTGTTCTCACGAGGGCATCCTTCAGCGTCCGGAGGTGTCTCTCACGATCCTCCTCATCTGAGCAAATTCTGTGTATACGGAGGGCTTGTCCATAGGGAATGGCTTCTTTAACGTCTCTAGGGTGGAAGCTGAAGAAGTGGAGCATTGTGAGGTTGTCTGTCTGTTTTCGGTACAGTGAGGTGCTGAGGTGACCGTCCTTGATGGAGATGCGTGTGTCCAAGAATGCAACTGATTCTGGAGAATAGTCCATGGTGAGTCTGATGGTGGGATGGAACTTGTTGATATCATCATACAGTTGTTTCAATGATTGTTCACCATGAGTCCAAAGGAAAAAGATGTCATCAATGTATCTCGTATACAATGTATCTCGTATCAATGTATCTTGGTTGTTAAACGCCCCCAAACTTGGTGCGTCTACGAATGGAGCAGGCAGGGCATTCCATACCCTTACCAACCTCTGGGTAAAGAACTTACCTCTGACATCCGTCCTATAACTACCACCCCTTAATTTAAAGCTATGTCCCCTCGTACTAGCTTTCTCCACCCGAGGAAAAAGGCTATCACTGTCCACCCTATCTAAACCTCTAATCATCTTATATGCTTCAATAAGGTAAGAGGAGTCAGAGAAAAAGCAATTTTCCTTATTCATAACTGACACCAATAGTAATGGGCAATGTTTTTATACAAATACCAGTGGTCAAACTATATTGTTGGATATTCAGTTATTATAAACACAATCTCTCACAGTCTGCCACTTACTCCAGTTTCTGTATTTTACAGTCCGGATTCCTTAGAGCCACAGACAGCAGTTTCACTCCTGAATCTCCCACTTTATTGTGACCCAGATTCAGATCTATCAGTGAGCGGTTTGTACTGAAAGCAGAGGCCAGGTCCTTGGCGCAAGAATCTGAGGCATCATTATCCTTGAGACTGGAGGACAGAGAGAGAAAAATGACAGGAATCAGGGTAAATCCCCAGTGTTTTTACTAATAGGTCATTAATAATAATAATGTACAGTGCCACACATTCAAGAAACACAATTTCAGTTAATAAGAAGGCAAAATTATAACAATATGTAAATCTGAAGTATGAATAAATATGTTGGAAACTGTCAGGCAATCCTGGGAAGACAGAAACAGATTGGTTTCAGTTTAATTAGCTAAACTTAGAACTTGGAAGTAGTAGTGAATTAAACTGTTTTAAGTTACAGGGAGCTGGGGATGAGCGGGTGACAAGGAAAGAACAAAATTGAATTGTGGGAGTGATTAAATGACAAAAAGAATGATGGAGAAAGGGAAGAGCACAGGATTCCCATGTCCTTACCCTGAGTCACAGGGAAGGACATGGGATGGTCAATGGCTCAGGAATGGAGTGTGTGGTGGGGTTGGAGGTGATGTGAGAGAAACCTTTTTCACTCTGCGAGTGGTTTAGGTCTGGAATTACAGCTGGGAAGTGTGGTGGAGGTAGGCTGCATTGAAGCAGTCAAAAAGGAATTAGATAATTATTTGAATAGGAACAATGAGCAAAGATACGAGAAAAAGGCTGGAGAATGACACAAATTCCTAATGCTAATTTGATGAGCTGGTGCAGACACGATGGGCCAAATGGCCTCATTGTGCACCGTAACAACTCTGTGAAAATAATGGTTGAAAATGAATGGATATTTCAACTGGAATTTGGTGATGTTGCAGAATGGACGGTGTTAGTAGCCATCACTGTCAACGAAATATTAATAGTTCTCTCCAATAAGGAGAGATAATTTGTCACATGCAGGTGCAGGGACACGATTGAATAAACGTGGGACAATGGAAGTAGTTGGGGCTCGATGAAACCCACATCGGGTGCGAGAACATTGGAGTCATTCTACATCACACTCTAAACGCCAAACCAAATGAACTAACCAACTCCACACACGGCCAGAACAGGCACATTAATATCTGGCAGGTTAGGAGAATTCGTCCACTCAGGCAACACAGGCGGAATCACAGAATTGTTACAGAGCAGGAGGAGGCCATTCGGCCCATTGTGTCTGCACCGACTCTCCGAATGACGAAGTGTCACTCCCCCACCTTCCCCCAAAACCCTGTGCATTCCAGAGCTTAACCACTGGCTGCAGGGGAAGGCGCAATTCAGGCAAAGCTGGCATCAGATGTAAAGAGCACCAGCAGCACTTTTAAAGACTCTGAAGGGAGCCCTGGTTAATGAACAAAGGGCTGAAATGGCAGAAGGCAGATTAAACATAAATCATTGACACTTCCCTCGAAATTCTCAAGGCTATATCGGTTTGGAGGGAGGTTTTGTTCCCTCAGGACTGGAGGAGGAGACCGGTCACATCAACCCAAGCAAATCTGGATAGAAACTGCCGAGATACTTCGTATCTGGAAAAAACTTCGTATCTGTGTTGCTCTTTGTTCTTTGTTCTAGGACCGGAGCAGGCAGCACGTGGCTGCAGTGAGGCAAAAGGATCAATAATCTGATCTGTTCTGGCAAGGTGATTATTAAACCTACAGGCTGATATGTGAATAAGGGTGAAAGAGAAATTGTGGAAAGAAAATCTCCACCCAGACACTGGCAATGTCCAGACAGCAGCATCAATCTTCAGGAACATGTCAGTCTCTCTGTGAAGGGTTCCGGTCAGTCAGAGATAACTGCTGCACTGCCCACACTGAGTGACCATCCTGGTGATGCCATGATGGGCAGTCTGGCAGCACCATAGGCTTGTGTGTGTCTTTGATGGATGAGTAACAATGGAAATTTATGTGCTTGTTAAGAGGGCACAGAGCGTCAGAGAAGGAGCCAAGAGTGAGAGTGTCTGGATTGTACCATCCTTCTGCCAATGGAAGATGAAGTGCTGGAGCTGGGAGACCTGAGGCTGATTGGGCAATCACTGATGGTGATATGGGTTATGGATCCAGAGAGAGTGAGTGAGTGATGGGCACAGGAGAGACTCTGCTGCTGAGTCCAAAACCTGGTGCTTGTATGTTCACCATTGGTCACGTGGAGTTTTAGATTAGGAACAATCTCCAGGAAATATTGGAATATACATTACCCTCTAACAATCCTCACTCTCACACAAAACAACATCTGTGTTTGTATTTTTAGTAAGTTCAGAGATAGAGCACCACTAAATAAATCCTTCACCATATTACTGGGTATTTAACAGTTCACTGGGGATGTGAGATGGAAAATACAGAGCTGAATGATGTCAATACAATTTCAATGCCTTTGTTTCATGTAGTGATGGCTCCAGGGAAATTGTAAAACATTCACAGAAACAGTAATAGTGCTGGAGATGGTGGAAGATTTATTACACTGAATGGCTGTGTGAGTTAAGGTTCATGGAAAACATGTCTGTATTACTGAATTTCATCCTGCCTGACACGTATCCCATGTCCCTGGCCTGTAGTCCATGGAGCCCCTCTTCGTGAAGCATCTGATCAACATTACGTTGCATCACACTTTGTTCAAAACTCCTCCACTGTAACTCCAGGTTGTACACTGCACAGCACAATATCAGAGCATTTGAGACCCTCGCTGAATTTATTGAATACTTCCACCAGATCTATCATAAGAATTCCTCTGGCTGGTGCAACGGTAAGAACTCAGTAAGAATCTAGCAACACCAATTTTAAATCCAAGGGATTTATTTGATAGTAAATCTGTGAGCTTTCGACTTTCGTCTTCGTCAGGCAAATGCAGTGTTCTGGTCTGCAATAGCACACACATCAGCACAGATAGTCACAGATTGCTGATTAGAATGCGAATCCTTACATCTAACCTGCCATTCAAGTGTTAAAGTGGCTAACAATGTGTGTGAAGGGAATCCTGAGCATTGGTTAGAGAATGTATACTTTCTCCAGACAGCACAGTAAGTGAGGTTTTTTGCTAACCCAAGCAAGTCACGGGGGTTACAGACAGTGTAACATGAAGCCAAGATCCCCATTAAGACCGTCCTCGTGTGTGCGGAACTTGGCTATCAGTCTCTGCTCAGCGACTCTGCGCTGTCATGTATCGTGAAGGCCCCCTTGAAGAACATTTTCCCGAAGGTCGGAGGCATGTGAGTTCCGCACACACGAGGACAGTCTTAACAGGGATTTTGGCTTCATGTCACACTATCTGTAACCCCCGTAACTTGCCTGGGTTAGCAAAAAACCTCACTTACTGTGCTGTCTGGAGAAAATACACAATTCTCTAACCAATGCTCAGGATTCCCTTCACACACATTGTTAGCCACTTTAACACTTGAATAGCAGATTAGATGTAAGGATTCGCATTCTAATCAGCAATCTGTAACTGTCTGTGTTGATATGTGTGCGATTGCAGACCAGAACACTGCATTTGCCTGACGAAGGCACAAGAATGTCGAAAGCTCGCAGATTTACTATCAAATAAATCGGTTGAATTTAAAATTGGTGTTGCTAAATTCTTACTGAGTTCTTACTACCCCAGTCCAACGCCGGCATCTCTACATCATGACATATATCCTTGGAGCCTTCGCATTTACAATTCTGTGTCTGTTCAATGGTCCCAGTGCACCTCCACCACCCAGGATGTTGATGGTTGAGGATTCTGTGATGGTGCTGCCATTCGATGTAAATGGGATATGTTTAGATTCCCTTCTGTTGGAGATGGAACTTGCCTGGCATTTCTGGGGTGAAAAATTACTTGCCATTTATCAGTAAGCCTGAACGTTTTTCAGATTAAGAAGCTAGCAGTCATGAAGAATCATCCAAACTAAAATGTTAGCTGTTCTCTCCCCACTAAGCTGTCAGACATACTGAGCTTTTCCAGCATTTTCAGGTCTTCCTGTTTATGGACTTGGGTTGCTTCAGTCTGTGAGGAATTTTGATCAGTACTGAGCATTGTGCAATCATTAGTGAACATCCTCACTTCTGGCATTATAATGGAAGGAAAGTCATTGATAGAGGATTTGAAGGTGGTTGGGCTTTAGACTTCAGCCTCAGAAACTCCTGCAGTGATGTTCATGAGGCACTGTAAGATTGACACTTTTCTGATGATCAAGAGGAGACTGACGGAGCTGCAATTCATCAGATTGGATTTGCTTTGTTTTTTTTTTCCCCACATTGTTCCGTAGATCCAGTGTTGTAGAGTACTGGAATAGGTTGGCTAGAGGAATGACTAGTTATGGGGCACAATTCTTCAGTACCATTGCTGGGGTACAGGCTGACAGATTTTGAGTACGCAGTGCCTTCAGTCATTTCTTTACCTCACATGCAGTGAATCAAATTTCCATCTGTAATGCTGGGGACCTCAGGAGGAGGCCGAGATTAATCATTCCACTCGTCACTTCTGGCTGAAGATGGCACTGATTCTCTGGGTTCCCTCATCAGTGATGTGGCATGTTTATAAAATCATAGAATTCCCACAGTGTAGAAGGAGTACCGTTGCCCATTGAGTCTTCACCAATTCTTTGACAGATTATCATACCGTCCCCTATCTCGAGAACTTCACATATATGGTGCATTGATCCCTCTAATCTGCACAGTCTGAGACAACTTAGCATAACAAACCAAATGAACCTGCACATCTTTGGGCAGTGGGAAAAAATTGGAGTACACCCAGAAAACTCACACACAGACACTGGGAGAACGTGAAAACTCTACAAATAAAGTCACCCAAGGCTGGAATTGAATTTTTGCCCTTGGCGCTGTGAGGCAGCAGTACTGACCACTGTGTCACCGTGTAGCCTGGTGTAACTGGCACATCCTACATTTGTTTCATATCTAACACTATTTATGAGTGGCTATGGCAAGACAGCAGATCTCTGATCTGATCCAGTGGTTTTGGTGTGATTGAGTTCGGTCTATCATATGCTGCTCCGCTCTCTAGTCTGGTGGCCGTGTGCTGGAGCTTCACCTGATTCACATCTCATTTTTAGATACATCCAAGTCTTACTTGATGGTGTTACCGCGAGTGGGTGAAACGACCCAGGGTGCAGCTTTATTTTCTTTTACGTCGATGGAGGTGCAGTCAGGACATACAATCTATCCCAAAACCACACTAAAGACCCGCCGAAAGGCACTACAGTTATACCTGAATTTCGGTGTAGTATGCGATTCAAATGTTAATGCTTTATTTACAGTATTTGACTTTAGCCATCCTGTCTCGATATTTTCAAGTATTGGGATGATTGTTTTAAGTGTGTGTTAATTGTTTTTGTCTGATTGGTTATCAATGATCTGGAATCTCTTGGGCTTGAACAATGGGTGTGTGATTATTCTCAGGAAGTTTGAGGGACCAGGGATGCTTCCTTAGCTATGCTAATCTTTAGGTGTCTCCATTGGTTGTTTGACTGGTTCAGAAGTGCTGATTTAGTGGGATGAGGATTTTTTTAAAAATTATTTCCTGGGGGTTGCCTTCCTGACCAGCTTCCCCTGTATGCTAGCCCTCATTTGCATTCTAAAAGCATGCTCCTGTCTGCTAGCCTGCGTCTGTTTCTTTGTGATTTTTTAGTGGAGAAGCTCTGAGTGTGGTTTTAGTTTGCTGCCATATTGTGTGCCCAATTTCATAAAATTTGTTGTCCGATAACAATGGTATATGTATAGAGAATTAGTCGCAGTAACACAGCACTGGTTGCTGGGGAAAGCCACTGTCAGCTTCCTATAAATGGTACAATTCACCTCTCCTGCCTGTTTCCTGTCACTCAGATAACTTCATATCCAGGCTGCCTTTGTCTCTTTTATTTCATGGTCTCCAACTTTGCTTCCAAGTGTATTATGTGTCTGCTAATAGCGATAGTCTTTTTAATAACACACATACTGTTAGCAATGGTATATTTAGCATTATTATTTGTGTTCTTAAAAACAGTGTTCATTATTAATAGGGACATTATTCAGACTATTCTACACTGTGATTATTGCCATTGTCAGCTGAGCTGTGCCTTGAACCGCTGGGCTGTAAGCTCTGGAATTCCCTTTATAACCCTCCCCACCTCCATCTCTGCATTCTCTTTTAAGATGCTTCTTAAGCTACGTTTAACATAAATTTGAAATGGATCTCTCAGGATAAAACTCATCAGAATTCAATGCAGTCTGAAATCTGCTTTATCAATAATAAAAAAAAGTTTTATGTGTTTAATTAAATACAGAAACATCTATAACCTGAATGACAAATTAAACTTCATTGAACATGTGACCAGCCATATCTGGTAATTCTGTAAACATTTAATTGTTTTGCCCACCTTTTTTATTCTCATGAATGATTTTGAGAATAATTATAAATGATTAGTTAAATCTTTCACTCCTGAATCTGACAGTTTATTGTAACTCAGGTTCAGACACATCACTGACTGGTTTGTTCTGAGAATAGAGGTGAGAATATCTGAGGCTGTTACTCTCCAAACTGGAGAGAAAAAGATTTCAGGAATCAGGGTGAATCCGTGGTGTTTAACACGAATACGGACAGGAATGATGTGGAATGGTTATTAATGACACTATTTCTGGCATTGATAATAATTTACAGTGTTAAACATCTACTGATTATTAACACAATCTCACACAGTCTGATACTTACTCCAGTTTCTGCATTTTACATTCTGGATTCCTCAGAGCCGCAGACAATATTTTCACTCCCGAATCTCCCATTTTATTGCCACCCAGACTAAATGGAGAAAGTGAGAAACACATTAAATTCAGACTAATGTTCAGCAGGAGAAATAGCTGAATCTAATTGGGTCAGAAACCAGTGGTGAACTGATTCCAGTTACGACACTACACCTCACACAAGTTGATCTTTCTCTATAACCTATCTATGACTGTAACAGTACATTCTGGATTCTTTTCTTTCCTTCCCCTGTGTACGGAATGCTTTGGCACTAATAAATGTGACAATAATAAATGAGATAATATCAAACTCTTTCTGATGAATGAAAAAGGAAATAGTCAACATTGAAAAATGATGAACAATTCACTCTCACTGGTTTGCCTACTGGGGGAAATCACTTTTACACATCTCAAAATGTATATTTTGTCTAATTGTCCGTGGCATATGGGTATCACTGGTTAGACCAGCACTTACTTCCCACTGCTAATGGCCCCTAGAGGAGGTGATGGCCGCATCCTGTGAACAAGCAAGTGATTTAAAATATGACCCACATACTGTCTTATTTTCGAATCATTAGAATTACCCTCCTGAATCTTACTGACCCTGCTAAGTTTCCGGAAATTCAAATCATTTCTGCTGTTATATAATTCTGGATTTTAATGAGAATTGTACACTTTACTGAGAGTTAAATGAGACTGGATCCTTCGGGATTCACTGTGCTCCTTAACTATTGATATGGAGATGCCGAGTTGGACTGGGGTGAACACAATAAGAATCTCACAGCACCAGGTTAAAGTCCAACAGGTTTATTTGATATTAAACACCACGAGCTTTTGGAAGCTGTTCCTTCGTCAGGTGAATTGAGAGTTCTGATCAGAAACAGGGCATATAAAAGGCACACACTGAATAGAATGTGAGCTGAATAGCAGATTAGCTGTAAAGACTCACATTCTAATCAGCATTTTGCAATTATGTGTGCTTTTATATGCCCTGTTTCTGATCAGAACTCTCCACTCAACTGACGAAGGAACAGCGTTCCAAAAGCTCGTGCTGTGGTCAAATAAACATGTTAGACTTTAAGCCGGTGTTGTAAGACTTCTTACTTCTTATCTATTGACATTATATCACCTGTATTATATCTCAGGGTGAGTTAAAGTGTGAAACTGTGCTGTTGCTTTAAGATCCATCCCCAAGATTTTATACAAGGAAAGATTATTCTCCCATTAGAAAGTTGAAATATTTCTGTTTGATTAGTTTATAGGGGACGGGTGTTCCCGCTACATTCCACAGTAAACAGGCTCTACATTTTCTGGAGGTATGGCTAGAGTTCCGTCTTCCAGGTAAATCTTCACATAGGAAAAGGAGTATCCCAAAATCCTGTTTCGTATCACTAACATTCGTTAATATTTAATAGTTAATATTCGTTAGAGAGGAGGCGGCTAAGAGGGGACCTGATCGAAACATATAAGATGATTAGAGGTTTAGATAGGGTGGACAGTGATAGCCTTTTTCCTAGGAGGGAAAAAGCTAGCACGAGGGGACACAGCTTTAAATTAAGGGGTGATAGTTATAGGACGGATATCAGAGGTAGGTTCTTTACCCAAAGGGTGGTTCGGGAGTGGAATGCCCTGCCTGCAGCGGTTGTAGATGCGCCAAGTTTGGTGGCGTTTAAGAGGTTAGTTGATAAGTATATGGAAGAGAAGGGAATGGTTTAGTTTGGAGGGGCATTGCTTTTTATATTGGTCGGCGCAACATCGAAGGCCGAAGGGCCTGTTCTGTGCTGTAATGTTCTATGTTCTATGTTCTAACAGTTTGGCTGGAGATTTTCTGGCAGCGGATATCCTCATTTAGGAAATTTGGTTTCCTCGGCTCAGATCGAAGCTCTGCAGTCCACATTTAATTGTGAATAGTAGTGAACGAAGAAACAACGGAGTCTCCACAAATATCCCATCCTCATGGCGGAAGAGACTAACACATCAGTGCAAAAGAGATAGCTCAAATATTAGTGATTAACTTCAGTAGCTGAACCGTCCAATAGTCCCAGCAGCACAGATCTGCCATCAGCTAATTTTCCCAGGGATGACCGTAAACAAAAAGGAGAGAACAAATCCAATCTGTCCATTTCCCTATCAGTCCACTCTTGATCATCAGCACAGTAATGGAAGGCTGAAGAGACTATCAAGCAGCACTTAATTAGCAATGGGTCCAGAAGAGGTGGGGGAGTGGCATTGTTAATTAGGGAGAGAATCACAGCGGTGCAGATGGAGGACAATACAGAGAAGTTAGGAGTGGACTCGCTGTGAATGGAGTTGAGGAATAGGAAGGGGGCAATGACTATGCTAGGGGTGTATTATAGGTCACCCAACAGCCCGTGGTAGTTGAAGAAGGCATATGTAAAGACGTTTTGGACAGGTGCAGAAAGAACAGAGTCGTTATAGTGGGAGATTTTAATCTCCCTAGGGTGGATTGGGAAGGTACCTAGAGTAGGGGGCTCGGACGGGGAGGAATTTGTAAAATGTGTACTGGAAGGATCGTTGGAGCAGTATGTGGCTAGCCCGACTAGAGAAGGGGCTATACTGGATTTAGTTCTGAGTAATGAGCCAGGGCAGGTGGTTGATGTTGGAGTAGGGGAACATGTGGCTAACAAAGAATAACAAAGAACAAAACAGCACGGAAAAAAGGCCCTTCAGCCTAACAAGCCCACGCCACCACTTGGTAGCACTTCTACCCGTGATCCCTGTCTATGTTAATAGGCCTATGCATTGAAACCAAATTTGAGACAATTTAGGGAGAATTTGTTCTGCCAATTAGCCTAAGAGCACATCTTTGGGATGTGGGAGGAAACCGCAGCACGTGAAGAAAACCCACGCAAGTACGGGCAGAATGCGCAAACTCCCACAGACACAGGCCCAAATCCATGTATCTGCACAGCACAGCGATAGTCACTGAGCTGTCGTGTTGCCCATCAAATGATCCAGGTCAAGCGTACACTAACGACGTGAACCACTAGGATACGCTCGAAAAAAATCCAAGAGCAGCCCTCCCACGACCCGTCCCATTGTATGCCCCTTGTTAGACGACAAGGCGGACCAAAGCACCTGTAGGATAAAAACAAGTACATCAATAACATCGACTATTTACAAACATCCCAAGGAATTCACAAGGCTCATGATGTTTATTTTAAATTAGTTTTCTATATCCTTCCATTCCCATTCTGTTCATGTGCCCATCTAAGTATTTCTTAAATAACTCCAGAGTACTTGCCTCCACCATTTTACTTGGCAGCACATTCCAGACCCCCACCACCCTCTGTGTGAAAAAACTCCCTCTAGCATCCAAATTATACCTTACCCTCCTCACCCTAAGCCCTTGAGCCCTTGTGCTATTTGAGTCCATCCTAGGGAAAAGCTTAACCTTGTTTACTCTATCTATGTCCCTCATAATCTTGTACATCTCTATTAGATCTCCTCTAAGTCTAGTGACCGACCTCCAGCTAGAAAAAAACACCTTTCTACTATTACTCTCTGTCCATCTGTCTTGGTATCCCATTAACCTTGACCTTTTCAACTAACCTCCCATGAGGGACTTTGTCAAACGCCTTACTAAAATCCATATAGACAACATCAACGGCTCACCGTTCGTTGACCGTTGTCGTCACCTCCTCAAAAAGTTCTACGAGGTTCATAAGGTACGACCTCCCCTTAACAAAGCCATGCTGCGTATCCCTAATCAGATCGCAACGGTCTAAGTTCCTATACATCCTATTTCTAAGAATTCCCCCCAACAGCTTCCCTACCACTGACGTCAAAATCACCAACCTGTAATTTCCAGGGTTATCCCTACTGCCCTTTTTACACATTGGTACAACATTAGCTATTCTCCAGTCCTCTGGGACCTCACCTGTGTTCAAAGAAGAGACAAAGATTTGCGTCAGAGGCCCAGCAATTTCACCTCGCACCTCTCTAAGCAGCCTGGGATAAATGCCATCAGGCCCTCGAGATTTATCAGTTTTAATGCTACCGAGAAGGTCTAACACTTC
This sequence comes from Sphyrna mokarran, assembly GCA_024679065.1. Classification (NCBI taxonomy): domain Eukaryota; kingdom Metazoa; phylum Chordata; class Chondrichthyes; order Carcharhiniformes; family Carcharhinidae; genus Sphyrna; species Sphyrna mokarran. The sequence continues at coordinate 15,538,292 of JAGIQG010000038.1, read as the reverse complement.
CTCCCTCGGTATGGATATTTCCCTCAATTGGTCCATAGCTCCCTCAGAGACAGGAGCTGTCAACAAGTCTCTCTCCTTCGTGAATACCGACGCAAAGTATTTATTCAGGATTTCCACCATTCCCTCGGGCTCTCAGCACAGTTTCCCTCCTCTGTCCCTAAGAGGTCCGATTTTTCCTCTAACTAACATTTTATTTTTACATAGGAATAAAAAGACTTTGGATTTTCTTTAGTCCTATCTGCCAAAACCATTTCATGCCCCCTTTTTGCCCTTCTAACTCCCCGTTTGAACTCCTTCCTACTCTCTGTATTCCTCCAAGCTGTCTCCGTCTATATGGATTTCAGTAAGGCATTTGACAAAATCCCTCATAGGAAGTTAGTTGAAAAGCTCCAAGGATCATGGAATACAAGGGCAGGTAGCTAGATGGATAAGTAACTGGCTTGGTAATAGGAGACAGAGAGTAATAGTGGAAGGGTATTTTTCTAGCTGGAGGTCGTCACTCATGGTGTGCCCCAGGGCTCGGTACTGGGACCTCTTCTATTTGTAATATATATAAATGACTTGGAAGAGGGAGTAAGTGGAGTGATCAGCAAGTTTGCAGACATACAAAGATGGCTGGACTTGCAGATAGTGAGAAGCATTGTCAGGCGATGCAGTAAGACATAGATAGGCTGATCGCTTGGGCAGATAGATGGCAGATGGAATTCAATCTGGACAAATGTGGGGTGATGCATTTTGGGAGAAAGAATGTAGAGGGGAGGAATATGATAAAGGGTAGACCTATTAAGAGTATAGAAACCCAGAGGGACCTGGGGGTGTAGGTGAACAAGTCTCTGAAGTTGGCAGAGCAGGTGGAGAAAGTTATGAAGAAAGCATATAGTATGCTAGCCTTTATAGGAAGGGGTATAGAGTAAAAGAGCTGGCCTTTAATGTTGCAGTTGTATGAAACTTTGGTTAGACCTCATTTGGAATACTGCGTCCGGTTCTGGTTGCCTTACTACTGGAAGGACGTGGATTCTCTGGAGAGAGTGCAGAGGAGTTTTACCAGGATGCTGCCTGATATGGCAGGTCTCAGTTACGAGGAGAGGTTAGGCAAATTAGTGCTGTTTTCCTTAGGAAGACGTAGACTTAGGGGAGATGTGTACAAGATTATGAGGGGTATAGATAGAGTAAACAGGGTTAAGCTTTTTCCTCGGATGGACTCAAATAGCACGAGGGGTCACGGGCTTAGGGTGAGTTGGGGTAAGGTATAATTTGGATGCTCGAGGGAGTTTTTTCACACAGACGGTAGTGGCGGTGTGGATGCGCTGGCAAGTAAAGTGGTGGAGGCAGGTACTCTGGAGTTATTTAAGAGGTACTTAGATGGGCACATGAACAGAATGGGAATGGAGGGATATAGAAAAATGATTTAAAATAGGGACCATAAGCCTGGGAAGTGTGTAAATAGTCGATGATATTGATGATATCCTACACGTGCTTTGGTCCGCCTTGTTGTCTAACAAGAGCATACACGCAATGGGTCATGAGAGGGCTGCTCTTGGATTTTTTTTCGAGAGTATCCTAGTGTTTCACGTCGTTAGTGTATGCTTGACCTGGACCATTTGATGGGCAACACGACAGCTCAGTGACTATCTCTGTGCTGTGCAGATATATGGATTTGGGGTGGGAGTTTACGCATTCTCCCCGTTCTTGTGTGGGTTTTCTCCGGGTGCTCCGGTTTCCTCCCACATCCCAAAGATGTGCTCTTAGGCTGATTGGCAGAACAAATTCTCCCTAAATTGTCTCAAATTTGGTTTTTAATCCATGGATCTATAAACATAGGCAGGGATCACTGGTCGAGGTGGGAACATCTGGGTGGCGGCGCGGGCTCGTTGGGCCGAAGGCGCTGTTTCCAGTGCTGTTTTGTTCTTTATTCTTTGTTCTTTGATCTGCTCACTGACTCTGAACCTGTGCTTACTCAGGGTCACTCAGTCCTCGACTCATCACAGCCTTGATAGAAACATAGAAAAACAGAGCTGAACTCACGATGTGAGATGAGAATGACTTTCCGGGACATCAAGGCAGAATATGACCACATACAGCAAAGAGGAACCAGAGAAAAAAATGAAGTCAATGTAAATTGGAGGGAGGGCAGGAGAAGCCATCTACCGGTTGGAGTAAGACCAGCATAAAGGAAGACAGTTGTGGTTTTTGGACTATCTGCAAGCTGCAGTGCAACAACTCACCATGGCCCGTTGCACAGCACCTTCCCAACTCTTGATTTCTGTCCCTGGAAGGACAGGGGCAGCAGATGAATGGAAATATCACCACCTGGAAGTTCCCTTCCAAGATACACACCATCCTGACTTGGAAATATATCATCGTTCCTTACAATGACTGTGTCAAAAGTTTGGAACTCTTTTTTTCTCACAGCACAGTGGGTGCACCTACACCACAGGAGTTCTTAAATGCATGATGGTGATATAATAATGAGCATAGCTGCTTTCCAAGCATCTGATACTCGTTTAATTCCTAGCTACCTGCTTGTTGGAGTGGATGAAGAGTTAGTAACCATAACCGAAAAGATGGGTCAATCCAATTTAGTCAAGCCTGCGGTTCCAGGTTGGAGCAGTAGTGTTAAACTTCGCTGAGGGTCAGAGGGGAGTTGGATCGTTTAGTTACTCTGAGCCAGCCCACGCGGAGTTCTAAAAGGAAATGGTGAATACAGAGAAAACTAAATTCATTGGTTAGTAAATAAATGCCGTTTGTGACTAGCTTTATATTGCTGCATTTGTAGGAAGCAACAGAAAGTGTCAGTGATGGTTCTCTGTTGATGTGGTGTATATGGATATTCAAAAATCATCTGTTAGCGATACAACAGACTTGTGGAACAAGCTCATTAAATAAATGGGAAAGTAGCAACGTGGATACAAAATTGGATGAACAAAAAGTAGTGATTTTTTAAGGCTGGAAGATGTCGGTAGTGGGGAACCCTAGCGGTTGATATTGGGATTCTTGCTTTTCCCTGATACATACGAATGATCTCTGTATTTGCGATATAAGGGAGAACTTCAAAATTTGTTGATCGTAGACATCTTTGAGGCATCGGAAACTGTGAGGAGGAGAGCTTGGGACAGAAACAACATACCTTGGTGCAGTGAGCAGATAGTCGACAGATTAAGATCAATACAGAGACGTGTGAGGTGATACTTTCAGGAAATATCGACATGAAGAAGCAATTTAACACAATCGGTAGAATTGCTAATGGAGTGCAGGATCAGAGGGACTGGGTGTATATGCACATCGATCATTGTTGTTGGCAGAGCAAGTGTTGATAGTAGTTAATAAAGAATATAACATCTTGAACTTTACTGTTATGAAATAGTTTATGTTTGTGGGCATTAGACAATAATTCATGAGTTTAACTTTAATTTGTGTTTCTGTGCTTGTGAGCTAAGACCCACAAGTTTAATTTCACTTCAGGTTAAACAAAGCTGGTTTCACTTTAAACTATTACTGCATTTTAATTTAAGGTTTACGAGTTGTAAAGTTATAGAGGTTAAAAAAAAGTGTTTACTTATATCAGAGACCCAAAATGAATGATAGAAGCACTGAATTCCAGTTGCAACCAGTTAATCCAAGAAGCAAGATGGAATGAACATGCCTTTGTTTTATTCGAACAAAGGAAATAGCTTCTCAATGAAAATATCAGGTATGAGACCAAACAAACAGTTACCTCAATTCCTGACACTTGTGCAGAACGGTTCCCAGCCGCTGGAGCCCTTCACACGGAATGTGGCATCGCCATAGATTGAGATATTTTATTGTATCACAGAGTCCAATGACATGAGACAGGACAGCACAGTCAATCGGGGTCAGTCGCAGTCCGCTAAACAGAAGTCTTTCCATAAATCCCACTGTATTCTGAGCCAGTGCTTTATTCTGAGACTCAAACAGGTAGTGGAATGTGTTCAGGAGATTCCTTTTCCCAGTTTCAGTCTGCGTGTTTCCAATCTGCCCTTCAACCTTCTCCTTCATCCAGTCAATCACTCTGCAGGTTGTTTGATGAAGAAATGGACCCAGAAAATCCTCCAAGGGTCGAGCTGACTGTAGGGAGGAGAGACCAGCAACAAAACGGAGAAATATCTCAAATCGCCCATTTTCCTCACTGTGGGCTTCACTGAGGAGTTTCCCGATCTTCCCGGGATCTGGAGTCAGGAATTGTGAGAGTGCAGCTACAAACTCTTGGATGGTGAGGTGTGGGAATGTGTAAACCACACCCTGGGCAGAATCATCTCTCTCCAAAAGTTCCATCAGGAACCCAGACAGGAACTGGGAAGGTTGTAGATTGTAGTCAATCAAATCTCCATTTCTAAACACAATCTTCTCCTTGGCGACTCCTGTGTAGGCCACCTCACCAAGCTTCAGTCACACATCACGGGGGTTTTCAATCTCTCGGCCATGGTTTTTCAGAATGTTGTAAATATAGTAGGAATATAGTTGGGTGATGGTCTTGGGAACTTGCTGCTGTTTCCTGTCTCTTTGTGTAAAGAAGGGACCCAGTGACAGAGCGAGGATCCAGCAGTAGGAAGGGTTGTAACACATGGTGTACAGGATCTCATTCTCCTCCAGGTGTTTGAAAACAGCTGCTGCCACCGTCTGATCCTCAAAAGACTTGTTGAAATATTCCTTCCGTTCATCACCAACAAATCCCAGGATTTCAGCCCTGATACTGATCTCACCCTTTTCTAATAAATGTAATGCAGTGGGACGGCTGGTCACTAGCACTGAACATCCTGGGAGCAGCTTGTGTTGTATTAAACTGTACACAATGTCAGACACTTCACACCAGCATTCAGGATCTGTGCACACGGACTGAGGTTCTGTATTTCTCCGATTGTCAGCAAAATCTATTCTGTCCTTGAATTCATCCAAACCATCAAATATAAACAGCAATCCCTTTGGGTTCTTCCAGAGCTCTCCCAGAATATTCCCAAAGTAAGGATAAAAAAACAGTATCAGATTCCTCAGGTTTATTCTGCAGTTAATAGTGTTCAAATCCCGGAGTTTAAAACTGAAGACAAATTGAAAGTTTGGATATATTTTGCCAGTGGTCAGGTCATAAACAATCTTTTGTACCATTGTTGTTTTTCCAATTCCCGGGACTCCGCTCACTGACGCTGAATTCCCAGATTTGGATTTTCTCTGGGAAAAGCAGCTCTGAAACAATTGATCAGTTCGGATTTTTTCCAGTTCTCTCCGGAGATGTTTCTTTCTCCATTCTTCATGGTCTCGGCCTCTTGCCAGCAGTTCATGTTCGACAAGTGTCCGATCTCGAACACTGGAAATAATCGTTAGCTCAGTGTATCGATCAACCAGCTGGAAAACCTTAACCTTCTCCTTTATGAGGATAGTGTTCACTCTCAGAGTTTCAGTTTGCACCCGGAGTGTCTCCTTGTGTTTCTGTTGGAGATCTTCAATCAGAACAGAGAGAAAGTGTTAGTTACATTAAGACACTGTCTTTGCTGATTTGAGAGTTTTTTTTACACTGTCAGTCAAGGATTGAGTAGGATATAAAATTGAGTTACTGGAAACCCCATTTGGCAGTGATTAATTTCCAATTAAAGTTTCAGATCGTCACTTAATTCCAATATTACTATAACATGCTAGGGGCAATTCTCCCAAAAAGGAACCTAAATGTTGAATTTGTGGAAAAAAGAAGAACTGGAATAACTCATACTGGACTTTTCAGCGAGAGTTCAAAATGAATCTCCCACAGCCTTTGCACAGCAGAGTGCGCGAGTGGGAATCAGGTTGAAAATCAGTGGACAGGGCCTATTCCAGTTGGAGAGATCAGCAGCATCCCGAAAGCGCAGAGATCGGCCCATTCATAGTGGCCCCACAATGCTAGCGGCCAGCATTTCTCCACCTCCTATACAACGTCCTCTCCTCCCCCCCAACCTCTCTAACTGACCCCACCGTAATCTTGACACCAAACCACAGAAGCTGATCCCCTCTCTTCACCATGATGGCAACTCCAATCGTTGTCCTCCCTCCCTTCATCACTCAGCCCCAATGCAGAGAGGAAGCGGAACTCATTACCCTCACTCCCACATGCCCGATCCCCATTAGACCCCGAATTCTTTGGACTACTCAGTGCCCAGTAGACAGTGCCATGGTGTCCTGGACATTCGTATTTTGTCCCTTTGGCAGTGCCAGGGACCAGGCTGGCAATGCCCAATGTACCCCGGCCACCTCCAAACTCCAGGGGGTCCTCGACGTCATCCCCTTCTCTCAGGGGGGTCTAGTCGCCAGCTCCGTGCAAATGGGAAGTTAAACAAAACCCTGTTAGAGTGAACCACTCCTGACGTGGGGAGGGGGCAGGGCGAAAGGCTCGCAGGCACAGAACTTCCAGTGCTGAGCCCGCTAATGACTTTTCAGCAGATTCAAATGCGCGTTGTAATAATTTATACAGCACTGCACCGATCTCCGGCACACAGAGCTGACATAGAACATAGAACATTATCACACAGTACAGGCCCTTCGGCCCTCGATGTTGCGCCGGCCAATGGAACTAATCTTATGACTCTCTATCCTAAACTATTCCAATATTATCCATATGCCTATCCACTGACCATTTGAACGCCCTTAAACTTGGCCAGTCCACAACTGCTGGAGGCAGGGCATTCCACGCCCTTACTACCCTTTGAGTAAAGAACATACCTCTAACATCCGTCCTATAACCACTACCACTTAATTTAAAGCTATCTCCCCTCGTGTTATCCATTTCCATCCGAGGAAAAAGGCTCTCACTATCCATCCTATTTAAACCTCTGATCATCTTATATGCCTGTATTAGGTCACCTCTTAGCCTTCTTCTCTCTAATGAAAATAACTTCATGTCCCTTAGCCTTTCCTCATAAGATCTACCCATCATACCAGGCAACATTCTGGTAAACCTCCTCTACACCCTTTCCAATGCCTCCACATCTTTCTTATAATGTGGCGGCTAAAACTGTACACAATACTCTAAGTGCGGCCGCACCAGAGTTTTGTACAGTTGCAACATGACATCTCGGTTTCGAAATTCAATCCCTCTACCAATAAATGCTAACACACTATACGCCTTCTTAACAACCTTATCAACTTGAGTACCAACTTTCAGGGATCTATGCACCTGTACACCGAGATCTCTCTGCTCATCAACACTAGCAGGAGTCCTACTATTAGCCCTATATTCTGCATACATATTACTCTTACCGAAATGAATCACCTCATACTTTTCCACATTAAACTCTACTTGCCACCTCTCAGCCCAGCTCTGCAACTTATCTATGTTCCTCTGCAAGCTGTAACATCCATCCTCACTGTCTACAACTCCTCCAACTTTGGTGTCATCAGCAAATTTACTAACCCATCCCTACACAACCTCATCCAGCTAACTTATAAAAATAACAAACAACAGTGGCCCCAAAACAGATCCTTGAGGTACACCACTAATAACTAAACTCCAGGTTGAATATATCCCATCAACCACCACCCACTGTCTTCTATCAGCTAGTCAATTCCTAATCCAAATTGCTAGATCTCCCTCAATCCCGTGCATCTGCATTTTCTGCCGTAGTCTTCCATGCGGATTGTTATCAAACACTTTGCTAAAATTCATATACACTACATTAACTGCCTTACCCTTATCCACCTTTTGTTCACCTTTTCAAAAAAACTCGATAAGGTTTGTGAGGCACGACCTTCCCTTCACAAATCCATGTTGACTATCCCTAATCAATTCATTTCTCTCTAAATGACTATAAATCATATCCCTTATAATTATTTCCAAAACTTTCCCCACAACAGAAGTAATGCTCACCAGTCTATAATTTACAGAATGGTCTCTACTTCCCTTCTTAAACAAGGGGGCAACATTTGCCATCCTCCAGTCTTCTGGCACCACACCTGTAGCCAACGAGGACATAAAGATCAAAGCCAAAGGCTCTGTAATCTCCTCTCTAGCCTCCCAGAGTAACCTGGGATAAATCCCATCCGGTCCAGGAGACTTATCTATTTTCATACTCTCAAGAATAGCTAACACCTCCTCCTTATGTATCTCTATCCCGTCTAGACGGTGCCCGAAATCCAGCTGCTGGACACACATGTCGGCTGTGGCCCCCAGCGGGAAGCCTGTGCAACGGCTCTGCACTGGTCTCCTGGTCTGCTGCACTATAAAAGCAGCACAGCGAGCTGGGAGAATCACCCCCATTGATTTTATAAAGGTGATGTTTTAATAACTCTGATGGTTATTGTTCAGGAGTCTCGCTGTTACTGTATTTAGACTTCAATAGGTTCTCTGTCATATTGTGTGCATTGGAAAAGCAACAGTTTTGAACAAGGAAAATTCTACTATTCTATCAGGCTTTTACCACCTTAAGCGAGTTATTGGGGAGCCGTTTAAAGAAGAATTTCAAAGAAATTTAGCTCAGTTGAGTGGAAGATGATGTAGTTTATGTTATAACAATAGCCTGGCGATCGATCCCTGTTCTTTCTAAGATGAATTCAGGACCTCGGTCGTTCCCCTGCCCATGGTGGAGACATTACCTGCCTTTAGACAGAGAACTCAAAAAAAAACCTTCCCCTTTGAAAGTGTTGCAGTGATTATTAATTATATTTCAGGGGTTGTACATGCAGATTCAACAATTCTACTTTGATAACAATCGTACCATGACAACAAAAAAGAAATAGAACAACAAGCCACTTTGCGAAGTGTAATATGCAGTAAGCATTTAAATTTCATTTCAACTGTTTATCAATAATGTTAATGTTTTGATTGATTCTGCTCTTGTTTCTTTGTAATGCGAAAATGTCACTTTCTTAGTTCTCACACTGATTTCAAACATAACCTCTGAGTTAAAGGATTGCTGAGTGGAACAGTGTGCTCTCTTTCACTGCTATTCAGAAACAGTAGTTTTGCATCAAGCCCAGATATTCTCTTTGTCCTCAGATTTCTGCTTCAATTCAATGCTCAAATGTGTGATCAGTAGAAAGTCTTATTTATCGAATATTTTCTGAAGGCAAATTCTGTTCCATGAAATGTTAAAGTTGATTATTCCCCCCGCCCTGCCCAACCCTACATGAGGTAAATCAGAGCGAGCAACCTACACACTTATCGGCGTGAAGTATATTGTCTAGTGGATGATGGAAAGAACAAAGAACAAAGAACAAAACAGCACGGGAAACAGGTCTTTCGGCCCGACGAGCCCGCGCCGCCACCCCGACGTTCCCACCTTTACCCGTGATCCCTGTCTATGTTTATAGATCTATGGATTAAAAACCAAATTAGAGACAATTTAGGGAGAATTTGTTTTGCCAATTAGCCTAAGAGCACATCTTTGTGATGTGGGAGGAAACCAGAGCTCCCGGAGAAAACCCACGCAAGCACGGGAAGAATGCGCAAACTCCCACAGACACAGGCCCAAATCCGTGTATCTGCACAGCACAGTGATAGTCACTGAGCTGTCGTGTTGCCCATCAAATGGTCCAGGTCAAGCGTACACTAACGACGTGAACCACTAGGATACTCTCGAAAAAAAATCCAAGAGCAGCCCTCCCACGACCCATTCATTGCGTGCATGCCACTTGTTAGACAACAAGATGGACCAAAGCACCTGTAGGATAAAAACAAGTACATCAATATCATCACCTACTTACACACTTCCCAGGGACTCCCAAGGCTCATGATCCCTATTTTAAATCAGTTTTCTATACCCTTCCATTCCCATTTTGTTCATGTGTCCATCTAAGTATTTCTTAAATAACTCCGGAGTACCTGCCTCCACCACTTTACTTGGCAGCGCATTCCATACCGCCACCACCCTCTGTGTGAAAAAACTCCCTCTAACATCCGCATTATACCTTACCCCCCTCATACTAAGCCCGTGACCCCTCGTGCTATTCGGTCTATCCCAAGAAAAAGCTGAACCCTATCTATGTTTATTCTATCTATACCCCTCATAATCTTGTACACCTCTATTAGATCACCTCTAAGTCTACGACTTTCTAAGGAAAACAGTCCCAATTTGCCTAATCTCTCCTCGTAACTCAGACCTTCCATACCAGGCAGCATCCTGGTAAAACATATGCATGGAAAAACATAAGATATTCTTTTTGATCACTGTGAAAAAGGAGAGACAACGAGATATTCACAACTCACATTTTGCAATAAATAGATAGTGCCGGTTGTATTATTGAGAAACTGAATCTACTCGTGGATTTAGGACTCTGGTAGGCATGGTCATTCTAGACTGATAAGATTCGTCACACAAGGTCACTGCGAGACAGTGTTATTGTAAAAGTAGAAATGAAAAAATCTGGATTTGGAATGCTCTTCAATGTCATGATTAAAATTTGAAGACATGTTACAAACGAGCTTCCCCGAGATTTAGTCGGACACACATTACTCTGAACGGTCCACATTCATGAGCTGAACAAGATTGAACAAGGTCGGAGTAACAATAGACTATTAGGTGTGGAGTAACTATCAGATAATTAACACTGTAGAAAAAATATGCATATGAGTGAGTGCAGTGAACATTGACAAACAATGTTCCATTAATATAAAATTGTCTCAAACGTAGTTGTTGAGGCAATGTTGAATAGGGGCATCGTTTATCAGGAATAGTAGAAACGGAGTGAGACGGGAATGAGCTTCGTGTTACTGGGGGCGGCAAAGTGCCAGAGACCTGGGTTCAATTCCGGTGCTCAGCTGACACCTTGTTGAGTCTACAAGTTCTCCCCATATCTACGTAGATTTTGTCCCGATGCTTCGGTTTTAAGAACATAAGAACATAAGAAATAGGAGCAGGAGTCGGCCATCCAGCCCCTCCAGCCTGTCCCGCCATTCAATAAGATCATGGCTGATCTGTAGTGGTTCAGTTCCACTTTCCCGCTTTCTCCCCGTAACCCTTAATTCCCTTGTCAATTAAAAACCCTATCCACTCTTGACTTGAACATATTCAGCGAGGAAGCCTCCACCACCTCATCAGGCAGAGAATTCTAAATATTCACCACCTTTTGCGTGAAGAAATCCCTCCCCAACTCTGGTCTGAACGCCACACCCCTCTGCTAATCTTGAGGCTGTGCCCTCTACTCCTGCTATCTTTTCTAAGCGGGAAAAGTATCTTAACCACTACCCTATCCACCCCCTTCATTATCTTATACGTCTCTACAAGATCCCCTCAGCCTTCTAAACTCCAAACAGTACAAACCTAATCTATTCAGTCTCTCCTCATAATCCATTTTCCCCCACACTCCAAAGAAGGGCAGGTTTATATTCCTTTTCAATCTGGCTTCTAGAGTCATTGCATTAGGCCAGCATTTATTGTCTATCCCTAATTCCTGGGAAATGTGCTTGTCAGTTGTCATCTGGATCCACGTAGTCCACATGGTGTAGCTACACCCACACTACTGATACCGAGAGAGTTCCAGGGTTTTCAAAGAACAAAGAACAAAACAGCACGGGAAACAGGCCCTTCGGCCCAACGAGCCCGCCCCGCCACCCCGATGTTCCTACCTCTACCCGTGATCCCTGTCCATGTTTACAGATCTATGGATTAAAAACCAGATTTGAGACAATTTAGGGATTTTTTTTTCCAATTAGCCTAAGAGCACATCTTTGGGATGTGGGAGGAAACCGGAGGTCCCGGAGAAAACGCACGCAAGAACGGGGAGAATGCGCAAACTCCCACAAACACAGGCCCAAGTCCATGTATCTGCACAGCACAGCGATAGTCACTGAGCTGTCGTGTTGCCCATCACATGGTCCAGGTCAAGCGTACACTAACGACGTGAAGCACTAGGATACTCTCGAAAAAAAATCCAAGAGCAGCCCTCTCACGACCCATCGCGTGTATGCCCCTTATTAGACAACAAGGTGGACCAAAACACCTGTAGGATAAAAACAAGTACATCAATATCATCATCTATTTACACACTTCCCAGGGACTCCCAATGCTCATGATCCCTATTTTAAATCAGTTTTCTATACCCCTCCATTCCCATTCTGTTCATGTGCCCATCTAAGTATTTCTTAAATAACTCCTGAGTGCCTGCCTCCACCACTTTACTTGGCAGCGCATTCCATATCCCCACCACCCTCTGTGTGAAAAAACTCCCTGTAGCATCCAAATTATACTTTACCCCCCTCACCCCAAGCCTGTGACCCCTCGTGCTATTCGAGTCCATCCTACGAAAAAGCTTAACCCCGGTTTTGATCCAGTAACAATGATAAGTATATGATACGGGATCAGAGGAGAGCTGGGTGGGTGGGCACAGAACTGGCTCGGCCATAGAAGACGGAGGGTAGCAGTAGAGGGATGCTTTTCTGAATTGAAGTCTGGAACTAGCGATATTTCACAGGGATCAGATCTGGGACCTTTGATATTCAGAGTACATATCAATGATTTGGAGGAAATGTAGCTTGCCTGATTAGTGAGTTCACAGTTGACAAAAAAATTGGTGGAGTTGTGGATAGTGACAAGGATTTTCAGAGGATACAGTAAAATATCGTCCTGTTGGAGACTTGGATGGAGAAATTGCAGATGGAGTTTAATCCAGGTAAGTGTGAGACAATGCATTTTGGAAGGTACAATGCATGTAGGAATTATACAGTAAATGATAGAACCTTTGGAATGCTGACGGGCAGAGAGAGATCTAGGTGTGCCAATCACTAAAAGTGGGAAAGCAGAGGGATAAGGTAGTCAATAAAGCATACAGAATGCTTGTCTTTGTTTTTTTGGACCATTGAGTGTAAACATTGGCAGGTTATTGAACACATTGACGGAGGAAGGGCGGTGGACTTGGTGTACATGACCTTTAGTAAGGTGTTTGATAAGGTCCCCCATGCAAGGCTTCTGGAGAAGGTGAGAGGGCATGGGATCCAAGGGGTTTGGCCTCGTGGACCCAGAACTGGCTTGCCGGCAGAAGGCAGAGAGTTGTTGTGCATGGATCTTGTCTGCATGGAGGTCGGTAACCAGTGGAGTGCCCCAGGGATCTGTTCTGGGACCCCAGTTGTTTGTCATTTTCATAAATGACCTGGATAAGGAAGTGGAGGGATGGGTTAGTAAGTTCGCCGACGATACAAAGGTCGGTGGTGTTGTGGATGGTCTGGAGGGATGCCAAAAGTCGCAGCGGGACATAGACAGGATGCAAGACTGGGCGGAGAAGTGGCAGATGGACTTCAACGACCGATAAATGTGTAGTGGTCCATTTTGGCAGGAATAATGGGATGAAGGAGTACAATATAAGGGGTAGAACATAGAACGTAGAACATTACAGCACAGAACAGGCCCTTTCGCTTCGATGTTGCGCCGACCATTATAAAAAGCAATGACCCTCCAAACTAAACCATTCCCTTCTCTTCCATATACTTATCAACTAACCTCTTAAACGCCACCAAACGTGACGCATCTACAACTGCTGCAGGCAGGGCATTCCACTCCCTAACCACCCTCTGGGTAAAGAACCTACCTCTGATATACGTCCTATAACTATCACCCCTTAATTTAAAGCTGTGTCCCCTCGTGCTAGCTTTCTCCATCCTAGGAAAAAGGCTATCACTGTCCACCCTATCTAAACCTCTAATCATCTTATATGTTTCGATAAGGTCTCCTCTTAGCTGCCTCCTTTCTAACGAAAACAACCTCAAATCCCTCAGCCTCTCTTCATAAGACCTGCCCTCCATACCAGGCAACATCCTGGTAAACCTCCTCTGTACCCTCTCCAATGCCTCCACATCTTTCTTATAATGTGGGGACCAGAACTGCACACAATACTCCAAGTGCGGCTGCACTAGAGTTTTGTACAGTTGCAACATGACGTTGCGGCTCCGAAATTCAATCCCCCTACCAATAAAAGCTAAGACTCCGTATGCCTTCTTAACAACCTTATCGACTTGACTGCCTACTTTCAGGGATCTATGCACAAATACACCAAGATCCCTCTGTTTATCAACACTATTAAGAATCCTACCATTAGCCCTATACTCTACACATTTATTATTCCTGCCAAAGTGCATTACCTCACACTTTTCCACATTAAACTCCATTTGCCACCTCTCGGCCCAGCTCTGCAACTTGTCCAAGTCCCTCTGCAAACTATAACACCCCTCTTCACTATCTACCACTCCACCGACTTTAGTGTCATCTGCAAATTTACTAATCCATCTTCAATACCCTCATCCAGATCATTTATAAAAATTACAAACAGCAGGGGCCCCAAAACAGACCCCTGAGGTACACCACTTGTAACCGAACTCCACAACGAATATCTCCCATCAACCACCACCCTCTGTCTTCTATCTGCTAGCCAATTCCTAATACAATTAGCGAAATCACCCTCTATTCCACACATCTGCATTTTCTGCAGAAGCCTTCCATGAGCCACCTTATTGAACGCCTTACTAAAGTCCATATATACCACATCAACCGCCTTACCCCCATCCACCTCTTTGGTCACTTTTTCAAAAAATTCAATAAGGTTAGTAAGGCACGACCTACCCTGCCGGTAGTTGCAGTTTTTCTCTCTGACTCTATAAATTGGTCCAGAGAGGAAACCCGATACTCTACACAGGTAGAGTATCCCACCCTCTCCCCTCCTCTAACCTAATAATAAAAGTGTGTGGGAAGTTTTTTTTCTCTCTCTCCTTAAAGTAAATTAAAGTATCAGGGATGGCAGTGCAGGCAGTACGTTGCACCTCCTGCGGTATGTATGAGGTGAGGGACACCAGTAGTGTTCCTGCTGATTATACCTGCAGGAAGTGTGCCCATTTGCAGCTCCTTGAGGATCGCGTTAAGGAGCTGGAGCTGGAACTAGAGGAACTCAGGATAATTCGAGAGGTTGAGGAGGATATTGGCAGGAGTAACAAAGAGATAGTCACTCCTAAAAATGATTCTTGGGTAACTATTAGGAAGAGGGGTAAGAAGCAATCGGGGAGACAATCCTCTGGGGCTGTTCCCCTCCGAAACAAATTTTCTATACTGGAGGCTACAGTTGAGGAAGAATCAACTGGGGATGACCAAAGGGAGCAGGTCTCTGGGGGTGAGCCTGCTGAGAATGCTCAGGTGGGTAGGGGGAATAAGAGATTGGGCCTAGTAATTGGAGGCCCCATAGTTAGCGGAACAGATAGGAGAGTAAATAGTAATAAAAGGGACTCAGGGCTGGTATGTTGCCTCCCAGGGGCCGGGGTCCAGGATGTCGCAGATCGGGTTTTTAAGATTCTTAAGGGAGAGGGGAGTCAGCCCCAAGTCATAGTTCATTTAGGGACACATGATATAGGTAGGATAAGGGAAGGGGATATTAAACAGAAATTTATGGAGTTGGGGTGGAAGCTTAGGGCCAAAACTGGCAGAGCGGTTATCTCTGGACTCTTGCCTGTGCCAAGGGATAGTTTAGAGAAGAACAGAGAGAGGGAATGTTTGAACTCGTGGCTGCGGGGATGGTGCAGGAGGGAGGGGTTCAGATTCCTGAACAATTGGGCCTCATTCTGGGATACGTGGGACCTCTACAAGAGAGATGGTCTACACCTGAACCAGAGGGGAACTAATATCTTGGAGGGAAAATTTGCAAAGGCTATGATGGGGGCTTTAAACTGATTCAGAGGCGGGGTGGGATCCTGAGTAGTTGGGGTGCTAAGAGGGATGAGAGTAGGGGGGTCATAGAGGAAAGCTGCAAAACACAGCAGCGTACGGGTGGAGTAGGGCATGGTTTGAAATGCATATAGTTTAATGCAAGGAGTATTCGCAATAATGTGGAGGAACTTGCAGCTTGGACCAGTACCTGGAACTTCGATGTTGTGGCCATTTCAGAGACTTGGGTAGAGCAGGGACAAGAATGGATGTTGCAGGTTCTGGGGTTCAAATGCTTCAGTCGGAGGAGAAAAGGAGGTAGAAGTGGGGGAAGAGTGGCATTATTAGTCAAAGACTGTATCACAGTGACAGAAAAGAATTTTGATGAGGACTTGTCTGTTGAGGCTGAGATTAGAAACAGGAAAGGAAAGGTCATCCTGTTGGGAGTCTTTTATAGACCTCCTAAAAGTTCTAGAGAGGTAGAGGAAAGGATTGCAAAGTCAATTCTGGTCAGGAGTGAAAGGTGTAGGAGTCTTCGCTGTGTTGAAGAGCAGAAGGATCTCGGGGTCCGAGTCCATAGGACTCTTAAATCGGCCTCGCAGGTGGTGGATGTGGTCAAGAAGGCGTACAGTTTACAGGCCTTCATTAATCGAGGGAAAGAGTTTAGGAGTCAGGAGATCACGATGCAGCTCTATAAGACTCTTGTCAGACCCCAGTTGGAGTATAGTGCGCAGTTCTGGTCGCCTCATTATAGGAAGGACGTAGAGGCTATTGAGAGAGTTCAGAGGAGATTTACAAGGACGCTGCCTGGATTGGGAGGCAGGCCTTATGAAGATAGGTTGCGGGAGCTGGGACTCTTCTCACTAGCGAGACTTAAGTTGAGAGGTGACCTGATAGAGGTTTATAAAATGTTGAGAGGGGTAGATACGGTGGACTCTCAGAGACTATTTCCCCGAGCTGAAATGGTCAATACGAGAGGACACAGATTTAAGGTGCAGGGAAGCAAATACAAAGGAGATGTCAGGGGTAGGTTTTTCACTCAGAGGTTGGTGAGTGAATGGAACCGACTGCCGTCGGAGGTTGTTGAGGCAAACTCACTGGGGTCTTTCAAAAGACTTCTGGATGAGTATATGGAAAAGAATAGGATAGGGGGTTTTTGATAGGTCTGTGGATTGGTAGATGTGATCGGCGCAACTCGTGGGCCAAAGGGTCTGTTTGTGCTGTATTGTTCTATGTTCTATGTTCTATGTTATGCTGCAGCTGTACAGAAACTTGGGCCTCATTCAGAATATTGTGTACAATTCTGGTCGCCACACTATTAGAAGGATGTGGATGCTTTGGAGACTGTACAGAAGAGTTGACCAGGATGTCGACTGGTCAGGAGGGTATCCGTTAAGAGGAGAGGTTGGATAACCTCAGTTTGTCCTCACTGGAATGGTGGAGGTTGAGTAGTGGCCTGATAGAAGTCAGCAAGATAATGAGTGTCATGACCAGATGCTCTTTCCTATGGTACATAAGTCAAGTAATAGGGAATATAGGTTTAAGGGGCGTGGGGAAAAGCTCAGAGCAGATGTGCGAGACAAGTTTTTTAAACAGAGGGTAGTGAAGGTCTGGGATGTGCTAAGGGAACTAGATGGGGACACGTACGATAGCAATACTTAAGAGGTAACTGGACAAACACATGAATAGAACATAGAACATAGAACACTACAGCACAAACAGGCCCTTCGGCCCACAAGTTGTGCCGAACACATCAAAACCTACCCAGCCATAGACCTATCTATAACCCCCAATCCCATTGGATCACATATACTCATCCAGAAGTCTTTTAAAAGACCCCAGCGAGTTCGCCTCGACCACCACCGACGGCAGCCGATTCCATTCACTCACCACCCTCTGAGTGAAAAACTTTCCCCTAGCATCCCCCCTGTACTTGCTTCCCTGCACCTTAAATCTGTGCCCTCTCGTCGCGACCATTTCAGCCCTGGGAAATAGTCTCTGAGAGTCCACCCTATCTATTCTCTCAACATCTTGTAAACCTCTATCAGGTCGCCTCTCAACCTTCGTCTCTCCAGGGAGAACAGTCCCAGCTCCCTCAACCTGTCTTCATAAGGCATGCCTCCCAATCCAGGCAACATCCTTGTAAATCTCCTCTGCACCCTTTCAATAGCTTCCACGTCCTTCCTATAGTGAGGCGACCAGACCTGCGCACAGTACTCCAAGTGTGGTCTGACAAGGGTCCTATAAAGCTGCAGCATTACCTCCTGACTCCTGAACTCAATCCTTCGATGAATGAAGGCCAGTACACCGTAAGCTTTCTTAACCACATCCTCCACCTGGGAGGCCGATTTGAGAGTCTTATGGACCCGGACCCCAAGATCGCTCTACTCTTCCACACAGCTAAGACTCCTACCTTTGATAGTGTACTCATTCATCCCGTTGGATCTGCCAAAATGGACCACAACACATTTATCCGCGTTGAAGTCCATCTGCCACTTCTCCTCCCAGTCTTGCATCCTGTCGATGTCATGCTGCAACTTCTGACATCCCTCCAGACCATCCACAACACCACCGACCTTCGTGTCATCGGCGAACTTACTCACCCATCCCTCCACTTCCTCATCCCGGTCATTTATGAAAATGACAAACAGCAAGGGTCCTAGAACAGATCCCTGGGGCACTCCACTGGTGACCGACCTCCATGCAGAAAAAGAGCCATCCACAACCACCCTCTGCCTTCTGTAGGCAAGCCAGTTCTGTATCCACAAGGCCAAAGTCCCTTGGATCCCATGGCCTCTCACCTTCTCAAGACGTCTTGCATGTGGGACCTTGTCAAATGCCTTGCTGAAGTCCATGTACACCACGTCCACTGCTCTTCCTTCGTCAATGTGTTCAGTCACATTTTCGAAGAACTCAATTAAGCTTGTAAGGCACCACCTGCCTTTTACAAAACCATGCTGACTAATCCATGCTGATGAATTAGATGGGAATGGAAGGATATGGAGTCTGTATGTGCATGTGGCTTTAGTTTAGGCAGGCATCATGATCGGCGCAGGCTGTGAGTGCCAATGGGCCTGTCCCTGTGCTGGATTTTGTTTTTGAACAGACAGAGATATTTCCAAGTCAAGGTGGTGAGTAACTTGCAGGAAAACATAGTGGTGTGCCCCTGTGACTGCTGCCCTTGATCATCTGGATGGCTGCAGCCATGAGTTTTGAAAGTGCTATCAAAGCAGCCTTGCTGTGTTCGGCTGTGCATGTTGTAAATGGTAAAATCTGTTGCCATTTTTAGTTGGTGGTGGATGGGGTAATTCTTGTGGGTGGGTATTAATCAAACAGTCTACTTTAAACTAGTAGTGAGGAATTTCATGCCTGTTGTTACCCAGGGTGAGGGCAGAGAATTCCATCACACTTCTGATTTGTGCCTTGTGGACGATGGAAAGGTTTTGGAGAGTAAGAGATGGTCTTCACACTGTAGAATTCTTAGCAGATGATCTGATCTTGTAGTCACCCAATTTATATACTTAATCCAGTTCAGTTTCTGGTCAATGGTAACCATCAGGATGTTGATAGTGGGGGATACAACAAACAATAATGTCATCGATTGTAAAGGGGCAATGGTTGAATCCACTCTTGTTGGAAATAATTATAGATTGGCAAGTGTCTGGTGTGAAATTTACATGCAACCTTGTCAGATCAAACCTAGATTTTGTTCAGAACTTGCTGCATTTGGACATGAATTTCTTCAGTATCTGAGGAGTTATCAATGTTTCAGAACATTGTACAGTCATCAGTGGACATCTCCGCTTTTGAACACTGAGCCTTGCTGGTCTGGGTTTGGTTTGATGGGCCATCTGGAATTTAGCTGCTCACTACTTTGATGTGTTTACAGTGGGAATAATTTCTCAGCGAACCTTTTACGTCTGGCTCAAGTTCCAAATCTTTACTGTGAGTCCAGAATATAAGAATTAGGGACAGGAGTCGGCCATCTGGCCTTCGAACCTGCTCTGCCATTCAATAAGATCATGTTTTTTTTTCCGCGGACTCAGCTTGAGTTACCCGCCTGCTTATCATAACATTTTATTTCTTTACTATTCAAAAACTTATCTATTCCCGCCTTTAAAACATTTAATGTGGTAGCCTCAACTGATTCTCTCGGGAGGGAATTCCACAGATTCAGAAGAAGTTCCTCTTCAACTCAGTCCTAAATCTCCTCCCTCTTATTTTGAGGCTGGGTCACCAAGTTCTAGTTTCGCTTGTGAGTTGAAACAACTTTCCTGCTTCAATCTTATCTATTCCCTTCGTAATCTTATATACTTCTATAAGGGCTCCCCTCGTTCTTCCGAATTCTCATTAAGTATCTTAACAGTCATAGTCTCTCCCAAAAGCCCACTCCCCTAACTCCAGAATCAATCTCGTGAATCTCCTCAGCACCCCCTCCAGTGCCAGTATATTCTTCCTCAAGTAAGGTAACCAGATCCCTATACAGTACTCCAGGTGTGGCCTCACCAGCACCCTACACAGCTGCAACATAACCTCGCTGTTTTTAAACTTCATCCATCTTTCAATGAAGGACAAAATTCCATTTGCCTTCCTAATTACCTGCTGCAGCTGCAAACTAGCTCCTTGAGATTTTTAAAATAGGACACCCAGGTCCCTCTGCACCGCAGCATGCTGCAATTTTTACCATTTAAATTATAGTCTATTTTGCTGCTATTCCTATCAAAATAGATGACCTCACATTTCCCAACATTGTACTCCATCTGCCAGACCCTCGCCCACTCAGTTAGATTATCTACATCTCTTTATAGACTTCCATTGTCCTCTGCACACTTTACTCTGCCACTCATCGTCGTTTCATCTGCGAATTTTGATACACTACGCTTAATCTCAAACTCCAAATCATCTGTGTAAATCGTAAACAATGGCTGTCGCAACACTGATCCCTGAGGCACAGTACCAGTCCCTGGTCACCAAACAGAGAAACACCCATTTACCCCCATTCTTTGTTTTCTGTTAGTTTGAACACCCAGGCACGCAGGAAATCTGTACTAAGATTCACACAGTACCAGGTTTCAGCTAGGTGTGTACAAGACTTCAGGATTAATAGCATTTAACAGGGAAAAGATGCAATGGTCTCAGATTTTTTGGCAAAAAAAAATCGAGAGATCACATGAATTGTAATTTGAAGCTCCGTATGGTTTGAGTATTAGTGACAAAACCGAACCATGTTCTACTTAATTTCCACAATCTTTAATTTTCAGTATCCCAGATTTTCACAATCTCTTAAAAAAACCTGCAATCAGTCATTCAGATTCTCAGAAGTGAAATAGTTTATAGTCTTACCTTTCAGATTACTGGATAATTCAGATAAACCATTTGCGATGTTCATATAATCAAACGAATCAGCACCTGTTTAAATAAATAAACTTCCATGAAATCAGCTCAGTGTAATATTACAGTGATATTGTTTAAATGTGAAATTGAATTCATTGTGATTTTACCGTACTAAGCTCCTGTATTTCTTTCAGTATTTTATTCAGCTTTGGGACTCCGTGATGCATTCTCACAAAGGATTCCCACATCACCCTTTGAGCCCGAGATCCTTTCTCCATCACCAGATTGAGGAGAAGTTTGGAACTTTCCACTCGGTGTCCCTTATCCACAAGCTCAATGACTTTCTATGAATAATAGTAATGAGAAATAATGAGACACAGAGTGAAAGCGAAACACTGAAAATGAGAAGGAAAGGATCTGCTTAGGGATGGGATTTCCCACGTGTTTTCAGTTCAGAAATCATCACTGGGCCGAGTCCTGATCTATAATGAATATGAATTGGAAATTCTCTTGAAATCTCGTTCCAATCATTAACAATAAACAAATGTGAATCAACTGAACGAGAAAGCAAAAACACATTTCATCTTGTGAAAGGAATCATAGTAAATATTTTCATGTGATTAGTCGTCTGTCCTTCAGTGTCCAACATGATGGGGCGGCACAGTAGCACTGCGGCTTCACAGATCCAGGGACCTCGGTTTGATTCCCGGCTTGGGTCACCGAATGTGTAGAGTTTGCACATTTTCCTCGTGTCTGCGTGGATTTCCTCCGGGTGCTCCAGCTTCCTCCCACAGTCCAAAGATGTGAGGTTAGGTTGATTAGCCACTCTAAATTTGCCCCTTAGTGCACTGAGATGTGAAGGTTAGAGGGATCAGCAGGTAAGTATGTAAGGATAAGGTGATAGGGCCTGGGTGGGATTGCGGTCAGTGCAGACTTGATAGGCCAGATGATCTCTTTCTGCACTGTAGGCATTCTATGACATTCGATTACTGATTCACAACATGATTCATTTTTTCCACATACTTAAATCATGCTGTGATTTACCAGGAAATCCTGATGAAATGTGGTGATGAGTTTTTTTCTCTCTGAAAGGGTAGCGCGCCTTTGAAATGCTCCTCCAGAAACGGTGGTAGGAACAAAGAGATGGATGGTGTCTTGGTAAGCAAGGAGTTATGAGTATAGGCATTCTGCAGTTTGGAGGTTACAATCAAATCAGGCATAATGTTATTAAAGAGCGGGTCAGGCTCGAGGGGATGAGTGGCTTATTCCTATCCACACAGTGGTTACCATTGCTGTCTCACAGGTTTGATCCTGGCTTTGGGTGACTGTAAACTCCACACAGCCATTGTTCCCATGTTGGGATTTCCAGCAGATGTTCCTGTTTCCATTGTCTGAAGATGGGCCTGGGTAAGCTGCTCTCTCAAAGAGTTGGTGCAGAATGATGGGCCTCCTTATGGACTGCAGGGATTCCTGATCTCCATGCGTAAGTAAACTAAACAGCAGCGAATCAGAACTCAGATAGCAGGAAAATAATGAGTCTGATCCTTAAGTTATTTCGATGGAAGCAATGTTAAAATGAAATCTGACTGAGAAATTGGCACTGACGAATCCAAATACCAATTGCTAATTTAGATCAGGAGAATGAGCCACTAACAATGGTGAAAAATCTAATGTAATCTTTACCGCTCAGTAACTCAAATTCCAGGAACAAAACATTTTTTGTTTTCAAGCTACTAGTATGGAATCTCGGTAAAGAGAAGAACGGAGTTAGAAAAGATTTGAGAGATAGTAACACAGTTACAAGTGGGGAGTGAAGGAGGGGCTGCGTAAGATTCAGAGACATGTTAAAGGAGAATTACAGATTGGAGTTTAAGGAATCGTTCAAACTCATTTTCTCATAAACTAGAAGATTGGGAATTTTAAATTGAAGACATCTGAGGACTGGGGGCCATCGTGAGTACAAAGTGATATCTGGAGTCTGACGGGGAACACAGTAAAGGCAGCAGAATCTGAATAACTGAAGATAAAGAACAATGTGGGAGGCCCCCAGGAGAGTATTGGAACAGATGAATCTGGGGGGTAACAAAAATAGGGATTCGGGTTTAGCAGGAACTGTGCTGAGGTGGGAGTAGGAATCTGTAGTGTTACATTCAGAGAATGAAGATATTTCTGCACTGACAACTATGCAGGAAATGGAGTTCAGCTTGGTTCTCAACACTGAAGTCACAGATAATCTGGACAGGTCTCAGTCAGTGGCTAGGAATGGGAATACTTAAGCACAAAACTTCAGTGTCAAAGCCAGGATGTTGTCAGTGTTCCTGCACACCAACACTAAGTTATTCCTTTAGATCCTGTGGATGGAATTGAATTTTATTTCTGTGATGATGGGGAGCCTATGAAGAGGCTGAAATGAATAACTCAGTAGCATGTCTGATTGAATATTATTGTGAATGCTTCAGCCTTGTCTTTTGCACTCATGAGCTGAATGTGTAACTTACAGAAATCCCCTCCACACGTTTGCTGTTTAATTATCCAACATTATATGCCTGGTGTGGCAGGGTTTTGTGTTGTGTCAGTTATAGCAGGGGGCAAAGGGCTGTAGATTCACCAGGGTTGCACATCATTTGTATGTATCCCTGCTGCTGTTCCTGCAATACTCTCTGTAGTAATTCAGAATAAAAGACAGTTTCCTCTTTCCAGACATCCACTAGTGGGTCTAACAAGGTGAGTTGCATCGACTAGAATAAACAAGTCTGTAAACTTGGGACTCAAAACAACAGCGTGGCTCAAAGCAAAAGGTTTTAAACTCGTTATCTTCCTCTTGGGCACGTCTTCTTTTGCTTAATAATTGACTTTGTACTCCATAAAGTCCACGGACAGATCTATCAACAATCCCTTGTGTCCTTCATAACACTCACCCCATCCCTCCCCCTCACCTTGAGTCTGTTTCTTCCCTAACACCCCGCCCCCCGCCCCGCCCCGCCCCGCCCCGTAAGGAAACACTTTCTGTCACTTCGTGTTTGGTCTGTGGTGCATTAAGGTGGGCCTGGATCAGGCAGTGAAGTGAATAGGGGGGAACCTCTGTTTCCAGGGAGCATCATAGGTTCACTGATTCAGTCTCCTCTTTTGGTTTTGTTGTAGCCTGGACGCTCACTTCCTCAGCTTTCATCTCTGAATCCATGCCTTCCTTATCTGGAGAGACTAATGCAGACTCAGCTTTGAGTTCAGGTCCAACATTGGAAATGACTGTCTCCATGGGCACTGAGACTTGTTCAGAAGTAGACACCCCGCATCTGAGATGTTTCTTTAAGGCTTTAAGCTGATGATACAGGCCCTGTTTTCGCCATAACAAGCACAGGGTTCCAACTGGGACCAGCGCTGAAGTTGATTGCGTGAATCAGGTGACCTGTTTCAAATGTTCTTTCTGTCCTTGTAGAATCATTACTTCTTTTCTGATTTTCTCGTTGCGTCTCCACTCTCGCTGCCAGGTTTGGAAACAGTAATCTCTGTCTGATATGAAGCTGATGTAAAGATGCCGGCGTTGGATTGGGGTGGTAAGAACTCAGTAAGAATTGAGCAACACGAATTTTTAATCCAACCGATTTATTTGATAGTAGAATTGCGAGCTTTCAACACTCTGTGTCTTCCTCAGGCAAATGCAGTTTTCTGGACCAGAACACTGCATTTGCCTGAGGAAGACACAGAGTGTTGAAAGCTCGCAATTTTACTATCAAATAAATCGGTTGGATTAAAAATTGGTGTTGCTCAATTCTTACTGATATGAAGCTGCCATCCCTTTAACAGTACCACAGAGGCAACTCCATTTGTCATATGTGGTGTGGTCCTGCAGTCAAACAAATATCATATTAGTTTGTTCTCCATGGTTGCCGTCAGTTGTTTTTTTTTCTCTCTCTCATGCCATTTCTGAAGATTTGAACTGCCTGTTCCGCAAATCTATTTGACAACAGACTGATAGGTGCTGGATGGTTTGGACACTATGAAAGAGATGATATTCTGAAAATCACTGCTACTAATGACCATCCCATTATTGGAAACTAGGACTCCTGCTGTCTCATGTGTACAACAGCTTTATCACAATTTATTGATTGTAGTCTGGGATAAGTCGTGGAACCCACGCAGTGCGTCTGCAATCATTTGAATTGTGTATGTACCATGATTAAAAACATGGAACCCATAAAGGGTTCTGCAAAGTCCCCATGTACTTGTACCCATAGCTCTCATGGTATAGAGAGGCTGCGGAGGAAGCTTTTGATTTTCTGACTCGAGCCGGGCCAGCAGACTGGCCAGCATTTTCATCTCTGATACTCCAAGGTGGCCATTATGTAGTTCCATTAATATTGGATGTCACTGTGGGGATGGAACGACACTCGAGACCCTCAATGATCACATCCCCAACACTGCTAATCTTTCTTAGCTAGGTAAGGTTGCATCTCTTCACAGGGTCATCATTGGAATCCTCCATGTAGGATCAAATACTGCAGATTGATCTTTCTATGTCCAGGCTCTAATCTGCCTTGTGGAGATTGGCAAACTCTCCAAATGATTTAGTGCCAACACTTAGAATCAGTTCTGTAAGATCAACTTGAGCTGCTAGTTAAAGACCAAGTGGCACCGGTTGAATAGAGTAAAAAAAAAACTGACACAAGACATCCATTTCTTAAAAGCACAGTATCATCACACTCACTATAGTGAATGGGAATGTGTAACTACTTGTGATGATATCATTAATTGCTGAACATCCACATAGTATAACAGTGAAGTGTCTAATATGATAAGATGCTATACAGATGCAAATCTTTTTTTTTGTTTTGTGGATTAGCCTGGTTAATTGTCCACTTATCACAGGGCATATTTGCAATAACAATTTGAAATTAGCTTTGCCCTACGTCTCTCAAACTGATCAATCTGGTGTGTGGAGACAGTTGGAAATGGCTGCTGCCCGTGCACTTTTTTTTAGACCCATACAAATTCATCCTGTTTGAAAATATGAGAACAAAAACACAAGTCAATCCCAAAATAAATTCCGTTTAGCAAATAAAAGTCTGGGTAATCAGATGCTCCTGCTTTAGATTACCAGTGTAAGGTAGAAACAGAAATGGAATAAAGTAAGGTAGCTGTTCCCGACGAGCAATCTTCCTACAGCGAGAAGGAGGGGAAATGCTCGGGGTTGGTACCCAAGCCAAAGGCAGTGCCTGATAGTATGTAGTGGTCATATCGAGCCATTCCCCTGGCACTTCCCAGTCATCATGACCCAACATAAGCCTCAAAGTAAGGGATAAGCAGGTTTAGGACTGAGTTGAAGAGGAACATCTTCAGATTCACAAACGGTTGTGTGTCTGTGGAAATCCCTGCCCAGTGAGGCAGTTGAAGCTACCTCATTGAATGTTTTAAAGGCAATGTTAGATAACTTCTTGAATAGTGAAGGAAGTGAGGGTTACGTGAGCGGGTGGGTAAGTAAAGCTGAGTCACGAAATGATCAACCATGCTCAAGTTGAATGGAGGAGCATGCTCCACGGGCCAGATGGCCTATTCCTGCTCCTAGTTCTTAAATGAATTATAGCCATCACGACATGATGCAATGCTGGTAGAGGAGGCAGGCTTGTGGGCGATGGGAGGTGACTCAGTATATTGACAATTTGGATTCCAGGCTGGTGCTCTGTACGATATTTGTAGGCGGCTGGCAAAAAGGCCCAACGCTGGATCTGGATGGAGACAATAACGGGATGCCTTGTCCTGGTTGAAACGTCCCAATAAGAATTTGTGGTTGGTAATGATTGTGAAACGTATACAGTAGATATATTAACTTTTCCATCAGGTTTAGCATCGGTGTTGATGTAGATTTTGTCACTGGCCCCCTTTTTTCCAGGACATTCTTGGAAACTTCCAAGACATTGAATGGGCTTTGCACAGTCACTCAACGCCCAGACTAAAGATCTCCAATCGCATCAGCAGAATCTTCTGGAGCCAATGTCTCCCCATGAAACTTGTTCCTTTTGTGTGAGGCGAGTTGCTTGCAGCCTTGAAGTCACTGAGACCACGATGGTGATTTTTACTTGTAAATATTCCCTTGTGCAGGTGGCTAACCTGGCCTTTGTGTCCTCCAAGCTTAGGAGTTGGATACCAGGTTGGAGGTGTTTGTGTGTCTGTTCTCCTGTAACAGAGACCAGCTAAGGATGTATCAAATGTCCATTATGAGTATACATTATTTAGTCCATCAGTATAGGGAAATTATTGGAGAGGAATCTTTGAGACAGGATTTATTCCCACTGGAAATTAGAGAACATGGTTTTGTGAATCAGAGGTCGTATCTCACTAACTTGATCGAGTTTTTTGAGGAAGTCACAAAGATGAAGGTCATCTTGGTGAAGGTAGGGCAGTGGATGTGGTCTTCATGGACTTCAGTCAGGCCTTTGGCGAGTTTTCTCATGGCAGACTGATGGAGAAGGTAAAGTTGCATGGGATTAGGGTTTGAGCTGGTAAGGTGGATACACAATTGGCTCTGTCAAAGAAGACAGAGAGTAGCAGTAGTGCATTTCTGAGAGCTGTGACAAATGGTGTTCCTCCGGGTTCAGTATGGGACATTGCAAAATGATTTGGTTTAATTAGTAAGTTTGTGGATGACACAAAGGTTGGTGGATTTGCTGGTAGCAATGAGAACAATTAAAGGATAGAGCAGGTTGGAGACTTGGGTAGAGAGGTGGCAAGGCTTTAATGGGGACAACTGTGGGGTAATGCATTTTGGAGGTCTAATGCAGAAAGGAAATGTCAAGAAATGGCAGAACCTTTAACAGTATTGATTGACAAAGGGATCTGGGTGTACAGGTACACAAGTCAGTGAAAGTGACAATGCAGGTGTACAAGGTAGTCAGGAAGGCCTGGCCACTGAGTTTTCAAATTGGCAAGCCATGTTGCAGCTTTATAGAACTTTAGTTAGGCCATACTTGGAATATAGTGTTAAATTCTGGTCGTCACACTACGAGAAGGATGTGGAAGCTTTGGAGAGAGTACAGAAAAGATTACCAGGATTTTGCCTGGCATGGAGGGTATTAGCCATGAGGAGAGGTTGGAGAAACGTGGTTTGTTCTCACTGGAACGACACAGGTTGAGAGGAGACCTGATAGAAATCTACAAGATTATGAGAGGCACGGACAGTATGATAGTCAGAAGTCTTTTTTTCCCAAGGTCGAAGAGTCAATTACTAGGGGGCCCAAGTTTAAGGAGTGAGGGGCACTTTTTTTTTACACAGAGAGTGGTTGGCGCCTGGAACTCACTGATGGGGGAGGGAGTGGAATCAGATGCGATAATCACTTTACAGGCATCTTGACAAATACATGACTAGGATGGGAATGGAGGGGATACGGTTTCCTGAAGAATAGGACATAGAACATAGAACATTACAGTGCAGTACCGGCCCTTTGGCCCTCGACATTGCGCCGACAAGTGGAACCAATTTTATGACCCTCTAACCTAAACTATTCCAATGTTATCCATATGCCTATCCACTGACCATTTGAACGCCCTTAAATTTGGCGAGTCCACAACTGCTGCAGGCAGGACATTCCACGTCCTTACTACCCTCTGAGTAAAGAACCCACCTCTAACATCAGTCCTATAACTACCACCCCTTAATTTAAAGCTATACCCCCTCGTGTTAGCAATAAAAATAACATAGGGCGACAGCATAATTGGCAGACTTGGAGGACTGGAGGGCCTTTTCCTATTTTTGTTCTTTGGGGTTAACCATTTCCCAATAAATCTGTAATTATGAGGACAGCCTTTGCTATGTTGATGTGATTCCGTTGTATATCGGCGACTTTGGAAGAAGGAACAGCAGCCTGGTACGGTCAGGTATTGGCCATAGTTTCTTCACTAGGCAGCACACGTTTTGCCTATTCCTGTAATTTCGCCTTGGCTGTGCCCTTTGGCTGTACTTGTAATAATTTATTGTCTGGCATCCGCAACACTCTGGCATATGTTCTCTTAGGGTCATCATTGCCTTTCGTTGACTGTTTCATGGTATTTTAAAGTCCTCATCTCGCAAAGGATCCGTTAACACCTGGTTTATACAAGCCCTCTCTATTGAGAACTGTTTAAAGGATGACACTCTCTCGAGTTGGATAACTTTGCTGCCTGACGCCCCTTGCAGCTCCTGAGCACCTAGTCTTCATTCTTCTGACATTAGGTATTGGAATTATTTGTTGTAAATCCAGACTGAGTTATATCAACAGCTTCTTTTGTCTAGTTAGATTATTGATGCTGTAGACCAATCTATATCACCACAATTCATCTCGAGGCAGCATCTCGAGGCAATTCATCTCTGAGGCAACAAATATTCTGCTAATTTTCATCATACAGTCAAGAATTGGGAGACAGTTTCCCTACAGGTTTCTCAATCAAGTTGAATTGATATCTCTGGCGTTTAATAGAGAGATTTGAGTCATGGAGTTATTTTTTCCCCTCTGTTTACTAGTTCATCAGAAGTTTAAGTCAGAGACATGCAGCAAGGTCAGATTTTTTAAATCATACTGAATGTCAGGATCTTGCTCGCTGTCAACAATATTCCATTTGTTTTTCATCTCCTTCAATGTTGCTAACATGAAATTAGTGATGCATACACTCTGTACACTGTTATCATAGGGCTCAGGTTTCACAAAAACAAACATGTTTACCTTTCATTATTGAAGAAGCTACTTGACAAATAGCGGTCGTCCGCAGTGGGGACTCCTCATCGCCAATGCAGTAAGCATCCAAATCCATTTTCGCTTCACCAGAAACTGTTTATTGAAAATCAAAAGGAAGAGCCGCAATCACGACTTACATCAAGCAAGTCTGTATCGCAGAACCAGCAGTCCGGCTAAAGCCTCTTCTCAAGCAGGACGTTTGTACTTCAAAAAACCGCCAGAGAGATCTAATGACCATCTGCCATGTCCTTTATGGCCGTCATAACACTCATCTACACAACTCACTGAACTAGGGTTAAGCCTCTGGTTTGATTATAATGGTGGAGTGATGGATGTGTGATGTTGTTATCAAATAGATTGAGGTGATCAGCAATGCTGCACCTGAAATATCTATCACATTTCGCAAGGACGTAACATCGCACGACACCACACCCATTCCTCAGTTTAAAGAAGGTAATCATCTCCAACACAGACTGTGTGCTGAGTGTTACCAACATGAACAAGTGAATCTGCCTGGATAGCTCAGTCAGTAATCGTGCTGTCAAGGCATACTTGATTGGAGAAATTAAGCTGCTTTGCCTCTTTTTCTAGATCATTTCAAAGGAGTGTGAGTAGTGATCCACATGTCTGTGTGTCTAGATCCACATAGAGGCCACCTCGAGTCCGAACAACAGGTTTCCTTAGCTAAAATCACAGGTAAGATGCATGAAGCTTGAGGCGTGGCAAATGTGCCTTTGTTTAAGAAGTTCTTATGGAGATCTTATCGAGGCATATAAGATAATGAAGGGGCTAGACAGGGGGGAAGCAGAGAGATTATTTCCACTTAGAAAGAAAACAAGAACTAGAGGTCACAGCCTTAAATAAGGAGGACTCAATTTAGAACAGAGTTGAGAAGGAACTTATTCTCCTAGAGGGTAGTGAATCTTTGGAATTCTCTGTCCATTGAAGCAGTGGAGACTACTTCGGTAAATATGTTTAAGCGACAGATAGATAGATTTTTGACCAATAAGGAATTAAGGATTATGGGGAGCAGTTGGCTAAGTGGAACTGAACCACTATCAGACCAGCCATGACGTTATTGAATGGCGGGGCAGGCTCGATGGTCTACTCCTGCTCCTATTTCTTATGTTCTTAAGGGCTGCAAGGAAAAAGTCTGCGAAGTACAGGCTGGTGAGCCTCAATTTGTGGTAGGTAAGTTGTTAAAGGGTATTTTGAGAGACAGAATCTACAGGTACTTAGAGAAGCAAAGACCGATAGGGGACAGTCAGTATGATTTTGCGAATGGAAAATCATGTCTCTCAAATTTGATTGAGTTTTTTTGAAGGCGTAACCAAGAAGGTAGATGAGTAGAGTGCAATGGGATCTTGATCAACTGAGCCAGTGGGCTGAAAAACGGTAGATGGAGTTTAATTTAGATAAATACCAAGTGATGCATTTTGGTAGATCGAATCAGTTTATGGTAGGACGCTGGTGAGAATTACAGAGCAAAGAGATCTAGGGGCGCAAGCACATAGCTCCTAGAAAATGGACAGAATGGTGAAGAAGACAATGGCATATTTGGTTTCACCAGTCAGAACATCAAATACAGGAGTTGGGACGTCTTGTTGAAGTTGTACAAGACATTGGTAAGGCCACACTTGGAATACTGTGTACAGTTCTAGTCACCCTATTATAGAAAGGATATTATTAAACTAGAAAGAGTGCAGCAAAGATTTACTCGGATGCTACTGGGACTTAATGGTTTGAGTTATGAGGAGAGGCTGGAAGACTGGGACATTTTTCTCTGGAGTGTAGAAGGCTGAGGAGTGATCTTATAAAGGTCTATAAAATAGAGGTGCGTAGATCAGCATCTACGTCAACATCTTTTCTCAAAAAGGGAGACTAAACTAGAGCTAACCGGTTTAAGGTGAGAGGGGAGAGACACAAAATGGCACAGAGAGTAATTTGTTTCACACAGAGGATGGTGCGTGTCTGGAACAAGCTGCCAGATGTAGTAGTAGAGGTGGATACAATTTTGTCTTTAAAAACGCATCTAGAGAGTTACATGAGATGGACATAGAGGGAAATGAGACAAACAGGGTCAAATCGGACTAGGTTAGAGGTTTAAAAATGGGTAGCATGGACACGCCGGGGAGAAAGGCCTATTTGCATGCTGTAAATCTCGATGACTCTAGAAAGGACCTTTGCGAAACAAATTGATGTTGACTAAAATCGAATATTAATATACAAACTGTTACGGTGAGATCAAAGCAAGTTTCGTGGTGTTTTAAAGCTCCGATCACGCAATGGCTTCTTTCACACTGGTTTACATACGCAGCGGAGTGGATTTCTGGATTTTGAGACCAGATCTCCAGTTTGCATATCCAGTAATATCCCAATAAGGTGCGGGGCCAGCGCAGCCAAGCTGCTGTCCCCGGGTGGAGCAAGTGTGGTCGAGCTGTGGAGGATCTCCAGATTCCAAAATTCCCAATCTCTGAGGTTTCCCTCTCCTCCTATCTGAGTCTGATGTAGACTTAAAGACAGGAATATTATTAGTAAATGTCTCCATTATGAGTGCAATTTCTGATTCCTTGTATGCTAGAAGATTATCTGGACAGAATCTGTTCTTTTATCATCATTTGTTAATATATCCTGAATGTTCTACACTGATTGAAATAACGCATTCTGTGTGCCTCCCACTTACCCGACGTTCTTGTCCAGTGAAAATCCTCTTGTTTTTTAATGATAAGCTGACTCCATCCACTCCTCCTTCTATCGCCTGCTCTAGTCTGTCCCGGTAGAATTTTGTCAATTGGAACAGTTGGTAATCATCACCGTTTGTCAGGAACTCCGGGATTGAAGTGTTTGGATCTGTGAACACAAATGGAGAAAAATAAACGTGCAAATGAGTTTCTATCCATGTTGTTACACTTCATTTTACAAGAAGCAACTGAAGCCCGCTGTGAACTGTATTATCAAACACCTCTGGGAACACAGAAACATTCAGTGACAGAGTAAATAGGGTTCAGCTTTTTCCTAGGATGGACTCGAATAGCACGAGGGGTCACGGGCTTAGGGTGAGGGGGGTAAGGTATAATTTGGATGCTAGAGGTAGTTTTTTCACACAGAAGGTAGTGGGGTTATGGAATACGATGCCAAGTAAAGTGGTGGAGGCAGGTACTCTGGAGTTATTTAAGAAATACTTAGATGGGCACATGAACAGAATGGGAATGGAGGGGTATAGAAAACTGGTTTAAAATAGGGATCATGAGCCTTGGGAGTCCCTGGGAAGTGTGTAAATAGATGATGATATTGATGTTTTTATCCTACAGGTGCTTTGGTCCACCTTGTTGTCTAATGAGGGGCATACACGCGATGGGTCATGAGAGGGCTGCTCTTGGATTTTTTTTTTCGAGAGTATCCTAGTGCTTCACGTCGTTAGCGTACGCTTGACCTGGACCATTTGATGGGCAACACGACAGCTCAGTGACTATCACTGTACTGTGCAGATACATGGATTTGGGCCTGTGTCTGTGGGAGTTTGCGCATTCTCCCCGTGCTTGTGTGGGTTTTCTCCGGATGCTCCGGTTTCCTCCCACATCCCAAAGATGTGCTCTTCGGCTAATTGGCAAAACAAATTCTCCCTAAATTGTCTCAAATTTGGTTTTTAATCCATAGATCTATAAACATGGACAGGGATCGCGGGTAGAGGTGGGAACATCGGGGTGGCGGCGTGGGCTCGTTGGGCCGAAGGGCCTGTTTCCCGTGCTGTTTTGTTCTTTGTTCTTTGAACCCACCTGGTCCATCCAGTCTGTACCGACTCTCCGACAGAACATCCCACCCAAGCACTTTCCCATCACTTCACATATTTACCCTTGCTAATCTCCCGAAATGGATTAGTTAACTGAGGATTTGAACTATTTAAAGAATAAACTTGAAAAAAACAAACTTGGCAACTGTTTGGTGAAATTCAGGCATTCGAAGTATTTATGGGGACTATGGTGGGAAATGCACA
This sequence comes from Sphyrna mokarran, assembly GCA_024679065.1. Classification (NCBI taxonomy): domain Eukaryota; kingdom Metazoa; phylum Chordata; class Chondrichthyes; order Carcharhiniformes; family Carcharhinidae; genus Sphyrna; species Sphyrna mokarran. The sequence continues at coordinate 15,504,669 of JAGIQG010000038.1, read as the reverse complement.
GAACGAGAAAATGAGGATCTGGTTAAACAAACTTGGTTAAGTGAAAAAGTATAAGTACAACAGATGAAAGATGATCTGGAAATAAAAACAGGAATGCAATGTGAAGATGTGATCAGCCATGGATTTGCTCAGTGGTGGAGCAGTTTAGAGGAACCGAGAAGTCACATTTGCTCCTAATGTGTACGGTCATATGAAATGTAAACTTGAATCTATGCAGAACCATGAGGATGGATGACAAATTCAAACAATATTTAATCCTGATTCCGAGACTTCGATTTTCTGATTCCCAAATTTTGACAAGTAATTGTTCAGACGCTTAGAAGTGAAATAATTAGTTTGGAATCTTCATTGTCATCACTTACCTTTTAGGTTACTGGGCATTTCTGATAAATCTTGTGGGATTTTCATGTAACCAAATCCATCAGGACCTGATTAAAGGAATTACAATCATGAAATCAGTCACATGTAATATCAGAAAAATCCGCAATGAGCGGATTTCAATTCATTGAGCGATTTTACTGTACCAAGTGTCGGTAATTCTCTCAATATTTTCTCCAACTTTGGTAACCCACGATGCATTTCCACAAAGGATTCCCACATCATCCTGAGGGCCTGAGAGCCTTTCTCTATCACCAGATCCAGGAGAAGTTTGGAACAGTCCGCTGGGTTCCCATTGTCTGCAATTTCATTTACTTTCTGTGAAGAATAATAGGAGCATATTTAAAAACAGAGTGAAAGGTAAACACTGAGATTGAGAAGGAAAGAACCTGTTTAGGATTTCCCAGTTGTTTTGAATGCAGGAGGCAGTCCCTGGACTGGGCCCTGATTTGTTCTGGACAGTGAATAAAAATCACACTTTGATTCTGTCCTATGTCTAAACTATGAATCGTTTAATTTAAAGTAATTTTCAAAGCGAGTGAGAGATCCCAGAGAACTAGTAATAATTTCAATGGGATTAATTTAATCTGAACTTCCATGCCCAGCATGACATCAGGTTACTGTTAGACTGTATGATCCACTTTTTTTATTACGTTGTGGCAGTGTATCATGTAAATAGCAAACACTCAAACACTGTTGCCGTGTATGTCAATAGTGGAGGGCGTGAATGTTGATGTTGGAGAGATAGGGTGTCAATCAGGGGGCTGTTCTGTTCAGGATTCTATCGAATGCGTTGAAAGTTGTTAGATCTGCGCACATCCAGGCAAGTGGAGGCTATTCCATCACACTCTGATTTGTGCCTTTTAGACGATGAATAGGTCTTGGGGAGTGAGGAAGTGAGTCACTCTCCACAGAAACTCCAGAATCTGATCTGCTCTCCTCACCAGCATTTTATGCCTGGTACAATTCAGTTCCAGGTCAACTGCGCCACCACCCCCCGCCCCCCCACCAAACCCTGCATCGTGATAGTGGGTGATTAAATGATTGTAATGAAATTCATTCACTAACAAGGGAGGGATGTAATCTCTTTTGATTTTTTTATAGCACGAATGTTACTTGGCATATAGCAGCCTGGGCCTGACTGGTATCCAGATTTTCTTGCACATGTGCACTAATTGCTTCTGCATCTGAAAATAGTGCAATGATCAGCAAACAACCCACATCTGAGATTAAGTTATAAATACGATCACTGATACATCTTTCTCTTGCCAGAATATTGCCACGGCCCAAAGCATTTACAGTTTAAATTTATTTTGGTTATTCCATGATATCATTTGAAGGGAACTGAATTAGCTGATGATTAACATCTGTGATGACAGGGATGTCAATAGGCAGTCAAAATTGATCATATACTGGCTACTAAAACAGGAAAGGCTGTAAAATCTCAGCAGATCGGAGAGCATCTATGGGGAGAGAATAGAGCCAAAATTTCATGTCCAGATAATTCTTCGTCAAAGCTCTGATGAAGGGACATGTAGACTGGAAACGTTAGATGGTTAGTTACTCATTAACACCAGCCATGGACCAATCCGGCAGGAATGCAGAGCTTTGGATCCGATTCATTGGTTTTCAGGTCACTTCCCTCATGTCTGTTCTGCCGTTTGCTACAAAAGCATTCCTGCGTTGAGTTTTCACCAGTTCACCCGTTGTACCCCCGGCGCCATCCGCTCCTGCACTGTTCATTCACTAGGACTGATACAGAGCAGGTGATATGCTGGGCCGTTAAACAATTCTGCTGTTTGATCACAGTATCCAATGGAGGCGCAGTTTTGACTCAACTGATCCGTACAAAACCTTCCACATTTAACTCGTTGGCAATGCCACACAGCTCCTGAAGATGAAGTGGGGACTTTGCCTCCTAATGGAAAATTTGTTGGTCACTACGATAACTTTGACCATGTGCATCTGAGCAGACAGCCTAATAAACAGGAGATCAGACAATTTAAACCCCTTGTCAATTCACTCTCCACCTGCCTCAGACCCTGTCTAGCAGCTATGCCCTTCAGGTTACTAGCTCATTCAATGGTGGCGCTACTGAGCATGACTTGCTGATGGATATTTAAGCCCCCACTCAGAGTATAATTCCTGCCCTTATCATCCTCAGTGCATCCTCCAAATTGTGTGTCAGATGGAGAAGCACTTATTCATCAGATATTGGCAAACAAAGCTTTCTTTAATACTCAGATGTTGAGTATCAGGTGCTGGAGATTTGCCACTCTTTAAGCCCATTAAAATCCCCATCATATCGTTCTTACTAATACAAATTTAGTTCGGTTCCATCTATTCAGTTGTTTCCCTAACATATTTGGAAGTTATGTTTTATTTTTTCCTTTCCTGTGCCCTCTTTTGTGATGACAGAATGAAAGTTTGTGTTCAATTCATGTGCCATATCTTTATTTTCCATTACAATTTCCTTGCTTCTGATAATAAGGGACCTCCATTTTATTTAGTTTTTTTTTTCTGTTTGTATATTTACAGAGGCTGGTACTGTTAGTACCTGTCTGTAATTTTAATCTCGTAATCTAATTCTTCCGCTGGATCACTTTTAATCTTATTTTCCTGGATTCAAATATTCTGGTATAGTGCCGGAAGACTGGAGGATAGTGAATGTGGTTCCATTGTTCAAGAAGGGGAATAGAGACTTTCCAGGGAATTATAGACCGGTGAGTCTTACTTCTGTTGTGGGCAAAGTATTGGAAAGAATTATTAGGGACAGGATTTATAGTTATTTAGAGAGAAACGAATTGATTGCGGATAGTCAGCATGGTTTTGTGAAGGGTAGGTCGTGCCTTACTAACCTTATTGAGTTTTTTGAAAAAGTGACCAACGAGGTGGATGGGGGTAAGGCAGTTGATGTGGTATATATGGACTTTAGTAAGGCGTTCGATAAGGTGGCCCATGGAAGGCTTCTGCAGAAAATGCAGATGTATGTGATTGAGGGTGATTTAGCTAATTGGATTAGGAATTGGCTAGCAGATAGAAGACAGAGGGTGGTGGTTGATGGGAGATATTCATCGTGGAGTTCGGTTACTAGTGGTGTACCTCAGGGATCTGGTTTGGGGCCCCTGCTGTTTGTAATTTTTATAAATGATCTGGATGAGGGTATTGAAGGATGGATTAGTAAATTTGCGGATGACATCAAAGTTGGAGGAGTGGTAGATAGTGAAGAGGGGTGTTATAGTTTGCAGAGAGACTTGGACAAGTTGCAGAGCTGGGCTGAGAGGTGGCAAATGGAGTTTAATGCGGAAAAGTGTGAGGTATTTCACTTTGGCAGGAATAACAAATGTGTAGAGTATAGGGCTAATGGTAGGACTCATAATAGTGTTGATGAACAGAGGGATCTTGGTGCATATGTGCATTGATTCCTGAAAGTTGGCAATCAAGTCGATAGGTTGTTAAGAAGGCATATGGAGTCTTAGCTTTTATTAGTAGGGGGATTGAATTTCGGAGCCGCAACATCATGTTGCAACTGTACAAAACTCTAGTGAGGCCGCACTTGGAGTATTGTGTGCAGTTCTGGTCCCCGCATTATAAGAAAGATGTGGAGGCTTTGGAGAGGGTACAGAGGAGGTTTACCAGGATGTTGCCTGGTATGGAGGGCAGGTCTTATGAAGAGAGGCTGAGGGATTGGAGGTTGTTTTCGTTAGAAAGAAGGCGGCTAAGAGGAGACCTTATTGAAACATATAAGATGATTAGAGGTTTAGATAGGGTGGACAGTGATAGCCTTTTTCCTAGGATGGAGAAAGCTAGCACGGGGGGACATAGCTTTAAATTAAGGGGTGGTAGTTATAGGACAGATGTCAGAGGTAGGTTCTTTACCCAGAGGGTGGTAAGGATATGGAATGCCCTGCCTGCTACAGTTGTAGATGCGCCAAGTTTAGGGGCGTTTAAGAGGTCCGTGGATAGGTTTATGGATGAAAATGGAATGGTTTAGGTTAGAGGGTCATTGCTTTTTCTTAATTGGTCGGCGTTACATCGAGGGCCGAAGGGCCTGTTCTGCACTGTAATGTTCTATGTTCTATGTATTCTGCTCTGCCAGAATCAAATTGTTCCAAAATTCACAATTTGTCACTTTAACAATATTTGCTCAACTCTGGTAACATCCTTGCTTTGACTTCTATGTTCCATGTTCTAATTCTCGAACGGAATGAAACATTCTGTCATTTAATGGGTGGTCTTCTCCAAAGGGACTGCACTGGATTGTGAGTTAATCCTTCAATGCTCGTTGAACAGTATCTGATTTAGAATAGCCTGTTTGCTTGTTGGCTCCTCAATGTATTTGTCTAAAAATGACACTCCAGAAATGCCTCCTCTACTATACCTTGCTAGTTTGGTTTATTCAATCTATGTGTAAATTTATGTCATCCATGATTTCAGCTGAACCCTTATTCCATGATTTTTTTCTATTTCGTGTTTAACACCTTCACTTCTATACCCCACATAGGTTGCAGCATTCCATGACGTCAGATCATCAACACAGTCAATGAATAATGAATAGGAATAAATGAATAAACATATTCTGCCTGGATGGTAACACACACATACATCCAGGGACGAATAAATGAAAGAAAGAGAACTTTATCCTGCTGGTGTTGGGGATTGAGAAGAAAGGGGTAAGGAACCTGGTATGCAGTTTTAACATGTCCATATTAAGTTGTCATGCAGTCAAAGCAAGGATGTTACCAGAGTTGAGCAAATATTGTTAAAGTGACAATTTGTGAATTTTGGAACAATTTGATTCGGGCAGAGCAGAATACATAGAACATAGAACATTATAGCGCAGAACAGGTCCTTCGGCCCTCGATGTTGCGCCAACCAATTAAGAAAAAGCAATGACCTTCTAACCTAAACCATTCCCTTTTCATCCATAAACCTATCCACTGACCACTTAAGCGCCCCCAAACTTGGCGCATCTACAACTGCATTCCATACCCTTACCACCCTCTGGGTAAAGAACCTCCTCTGACATCTGTCCTATAACTACCACTCCTTAATTTAAAGCCATGTCCCCTCGTGCTAGCTTTCTCCATCCGAGGAAAAAGGCTATCACTGGCCACCCTATCTAAACCTCTGATCATCTTATATGCCTCAATAAGGTCTCCTCTTAGCCGCCTTCTTTCTAGTGAAAACAACCTCAAATCCTCAGCTTCTCCTCATAAGACCTTCCCTCCATACCAGGCAACATCCTGGTAAACCTCCTCTGCACCCTCTCCAATGCCTCCACATCTTTCCTATAATGTGGGGACCAGAACTGTACACAATACTCCAAGTGCGGCCGCACTGGAGTTTTGTACAGTTGCAACATGACGTTGCGGCTCCGAAATTCAATCCTCCTACCAATAAAAACCAAGACTCCGTATGCCTTCTTAACAACCTTATTGACTTGATTGCCAACTTTCAGGGATCTATGCACATATACACCTAGATCCCTCTGTTCATTAACAATATTAACAGTTCTACCATTAGCCCTGTACTCTACACGTTTGTTGTTCCTGCCAAAGTGAATTACCTCACTTTTCCACATTAACGGGATGTATTGGTGCAAGTTTTCAAGATGCTGAAAGCAAGAAATGAGATCAATGTGCAGTAACAATGGGGAACAGTTTGGTTTCTGGTTCCCAACATTTTCATTTGCGTCCCTTTTCCAGTTTTTGTTTGACACATTTCCACCATTCCAACTCTTTCGTGTATTAAGCTGCCTTGGTTACTTCTCACTCTACTTTTTTTTCACTGCCATTAATACCATTTTCTCTTTATTTCAGAGTTAGTCCCAAACCGTTTCCTTTTTTTACAGATGATGACAGATCTCCTGGCTACTTTCACCTCTGCACACCGTTTTGAGATCACGATATTTGTTATGTTTCTCCTTTTCTTTCCTATTTTCCAGTTTCCTTCCTGTCAAATTCTACAAAGATCTTGCTGCATTCATTATCAATTGCAGCAAAATTATGTGGTATTGTGCATTTAACAATAAAATGTTTATTTGAATCAGTGAGATCATTCTTCTTCCGCCTGCGATCAGATTTTTTTTGGACGTTAGATCTACACTCGACGACAGTGGTCAAGGGTTACATTTTTTGGAAGTGCTTTCTTACAAATGAAACATTTACACAAAATACGATCTACCCATTCCAGTGGATGAAAAATGCTGCGCAGTGCCATTTTAGAAAATAGTCAGAGGTTTATACCCCAATCAACATCGTGCGAAAATACACTAAATGCTATTTATTACATTGTAAGCTATAAGAATTTGATGTATGAAAACTGTCTAACATGTTTCCTATAAGACAACGACTACAACTGAAAACTATCTCATTGAATACAAGGAGCTAGGAGATGCATGGTATACATGAAAAAAACAATTTTAAACCCAAAATATTTCAATATGTTTGTGTAATTAAAGATGCCTCAGTACAAAATAATTATTGAAGGAAGCAATTGGGTGAAGGGAGTAGATGAGTAGTTATTGGATACTCTGGACTTATCTCTCACCCATTGTCTTAATGGTGGTAGAGACGTAGGCTTTGGACGTTTTGTTAAGGGAGTAATAGTAATTTGGTTCAGTGCATCTTTAATGAGATGCATATGTTGATATTGTGATGTGGAAGGAAATATGTTTAAGAACAAATTCCATGCAAATCAAGTGGGTGACTTTATTCTAGATGGTGTCTAGTTGCTTAGGTAATGTTGGATACAATAATCTGTTTAACAAAGGAGGTAGACAAAAGACGGATAACTACATCCGTAGTTGGGAAAATGCTGGAATCTATCATTAAGCAAGAACTAACAAGGCACCTGGAAAAGAATGGTTCAATTAGCAGACGCAGCATGGATTCGTGAAGTGAAAGTCGTGTTTGTTTACTGGATTTTTTATGAAGATGTAATGAGTGTGGTTGGCAGAGGGGAACCAGTGAATGTGGTGTTTCTTTCTGATTTCCAGAAGGCGTTCGATAAGGTGTCTCTCACATAAAGGTTGTTGCAGAAGATTAAGGTACATGCAGTTGCGGGTAAAGTGTTAGCGTGGATTGAGGATCGGTTATCTAACAGGAAGCAGAAAATTGGAATAAATGGATGCTTTTCTGGTTGGCAGTTGGTGACTAGTGGCGTGCTGGGACCGCAACTGATTATCTTACACATCGATGATCTGGAGGAGGGGACCGAGTGTAGGGTAACAAAATTTGCTGATGACGCAAAGATGAGTGGGAAAGCTAATTGCGTGGAGAACGCAGAAAGTCTGCAGAGAAGTTTGGATAGGCTGAGTGAGTGGGCAAGCATCTGGAGTATCACGTTGGCAAGTGTGAGGTTATCCACTTTGGAAGAAATAATAGTAAAATGGACTATTATTTAAATGGTGAAAATTTACAACATGCCACTGTGCAGAGGGACCTGGGGGTCCTTGTTTATGAATCGCAAAAACTCAGTCTGCAGATGCTACAGGTGATCAAGAAGGCGAATGGGATGTTGGCCTTTATCGCGAGGTGGAGAGAATATAAAAGCAGGGAGGTCTTGCTGCAACTGTACAGGGCACTGGTGACGTTGAACTGGAGTACTATGTGCAGTTTTGGTCCCCTTATTTGCAAAAGGCCTTGGAGGGGGTGCAGAGAAGGTTCACCAGGCTGATATCGGAGGTGAAGGAGTTGGCTTATAGGGAGAGATTGAGTAGTTTGGGTCTGTACTTGGAGTTTAGAAGGCTGAGGGGAGATCTGATAGAGACTTATAAGGTAATGAAGGGGCTGGACAGAGTAGAGGTAGAAAGATTACTTCCACTTAGAAAGGGAAACAGACCCAGAAGGCACAGCCTCAAAGTACCGGGAAGTGCGGGGTGGGGAAAAAGTTTGGAAAAGAATTGAACTTCTTCTCTCAGAGCGCAATGAATCTTTGGAATTCTGTGCCCATTGAAGCCTCGTTAAATATGTTTAAGTCACAAGTAGATAGTTGTCTGTATAATGATGGAATTAAGGGTTATGGAAACAGGCAGGTAAATGGAACTGAACCACTGTCAGATCAGCCATGATCTTATTGAATTACGGGACAGGCTCGATGGGCTAGATGGCCTACTCCTGCTGGGCCTGTTTTCCTTTCTTATTTTCTTATTTTCTTATAATCCATTATTGTAGAGTATATTCCATCACGTTGCCCATTTTTGTCTTTGGGAATTCAGGAAGTAAGCCTTGCAGCAAAATTCCTATCCACTGAACCTTCTATTTAAGTTTGTGTTCAATTGCAACCCTCATGCGTGTTGAAGGGGAGATTCAGTAATGTTAATGTGACTTAGTGTCGAAAACGGATGCACTGACTATTCACTAGATTGGATATTGTCCAGTTCCTGATATCTGAGGATTAAATTGTACAGTTTAACGTCAACAGTAAACACCTCCACTTCTGACCAATTGATAGCAGATAGATTACGAAACAGCTGGATATATTTTCAGACAATGTACATGGGATTTAATGGGATTGGGAGTTACAGATAATTCTATGGCCTGGTAAGTATAGGTATGATCGGCACAACTTGTGGGCCAAAGGGCCTGTTTATGCTATAGTGTTCTATGTTTTATGTTGAGGAACTCTGGTATCAGTGCAATGGGTTTGCCACGATTGAACTTCAACAATCACCGCTATCATTGTGCTAGGCATGACTGCAACCATTGAAGAGATTTACTCCAAATCCCATTCATTTCCATTGCTTTAGCATTCCTTGACAGAGTTCAATCAAATAATGTTGTAATGTCAGAAACAGAGCTCGTGTTAGTCCTGAATGGACCACGGTTTAAAGAGAACAGGAATAAAATGATAACTGACAGTACCTAAAATGAAATTCAATTCTCATGTTTTTAAATGCTTAATGTGTATTTATTTATGTTACAAAGAGGCTTGCATTAACAATGCAATGAAGTGACCGTGGAAAGCTCGTTGTTGTCACGCTTTAGTGAGTTTTCAGGCACATTGAGGGAGGATTTCGCATGGTTAGTGCACCTAAACATCACGCCTTTCAGACTGTAGGAGGAAAACTGGATACACAAACCAGAACACTTCATTCGCCTGACGAAGGCCATAAAGCTGAAAGCTTGTGAATTTACTATCAAATTAATCGGTTGGATTTAAAACCAGTGTTGTCAGACCTCTTTCTGTGTTTACACGATGAAACACACACAAAAACTCGGCAGCACGGTTGCAAAGTAGTTGGCAGTGCTACCTCATAGTGCCAGGGACCTGGGTTCAATTCCAGGCTTAAATCACTGTGTGCAGTCTGCACGGTCTCCCTGTGTCTGCGTGGGTTTCTTCTGCGTTTCCTGGTTAGATGCATTGGCCATGCTAAATTCTACCTCAATGTACCTGAAAAGACGCTGGAGTGTGGCAACCAAGGGACTGTCACTTTTTGCAGTTTTAATGCAAGCCTATTTTTGAGAATAACATATAAACTTTAAAACGTGGAGAACATGCAGACACCACGTAGACAATAACTCAAGCCAGGAATGGAACCCAGGTACCCAGCGCTGTGAGCAGCAATGCTAACCACCGTGTCACCGTGTCACTTAGTGGGAGGAGACTTGTGGAATGCAATTTTTACACATGGATTTGTCCTGTTTTGGGCAAATGGGGTAGACATGTTTTTATACGTTTTTGGGTAGATATCAGCATTGTAGCTGTACTGGAGCAGTTGTCTTTTTTAGATAGCAGCAAGAGCGACCCTGGCTTCTCACTTTTCAGCAAATTATTTTCCCTCTAATTTCATCAGGTCTGCGATGTCTGGGACAAAATCACTGAACACACTATATGCTGGACTTACACGACCTTCTTTCACACCAATATGATCACGTGTTGTAAACATCAGACAAAGTCTCGCTACTCCCTCAATCGCCTGTTCCAGTCTGTCCCGGTAGAATTTGGTCAACAGCAACAGTTGGTCAGCTTTACAGTTTCTCAAGAACTCAGTGATTTTAGAATTTGGATCTGTAAACAGAAATTGTAAAAAAACATGAGAACACAATGAATAGGATGTTTCAATTTCCCGTGAACTTAAAACTGAAATCTTACGTGAGTCATATTATTCACCATCTTTCAGAAAACATTCATGATATTTTTCTCATTTGTGAATAAAACCCATATACCCAGCGGAGCTCCAAATCAATTTATACCCTGGTTAATAAGGAGGAATTCATCTCAAATTGCCAATATCAATTGCCTTATTTTTCCTGGATTTTTTTTTGCGTTTGGAAGCATTTTCCAATTTCATTCCTGAAAGGCTTTGCCTGCTTTTTGTAACTGCAATCGCCATAGTCGGAATTGGTTTATTCAGGAGCTTGTCTCGCTTGTAACATAACCTCTATTCCTACTCCTTTGGACATAAAATCCAACATCAAATTGTTTGTTTCATTTTGTGCTCCCTTTTCATGATCATTTTAACAATCGATATTCAGGAATTCCCAAGTTTCTAGTTTTGCCACATTTGAAGAGGGCTCTGTTCTATCCCTTATTAAAAGTAGACGATCTGATATTTGCCTGCATTTTAATCTATTTGCCACAAACCTGCCAATTCATTTAATTTACTGCCATGTCTCTGCATATTGCCTGCTATACTGACTATCATGCTTCAATAACTTTGTGTCATAATCAGTTTTATATATGCAATTTTTTAGTCCATCATCTAAACTGTCAATAAATTTGATTAGTAACTGTGAGCCTAACACATAAGGTTAAGAAGGCATACGGAGTCTTAGCTTTTAACATAGAACATAGAACATAGAACACTACAGCACAAACAGGCCCTTCGGCCCACAAGTTGTGCCGAACACATCAAAACCTACCCAGCCATAGACCTATCTATAACCCCCAATCCCATTGGATCCCATATACTCATCCAGAAGTCTTTTAAAAGACCCCAGCGAGTTCGCCTCGACCACCACCGACGGCAGCCGATTCCATTCACTCACCACCCTCTGAGTGAAAAACTTCCCCTAGCATCCCCTCTGTACTTGCTTCCCTGCACCTTAAATCTGTGCCCTCTCGTCGCGACCATTTCAGCCCTGGGAAATAGTCTCTGAGAGTCCACCCTATCTATTCCTCTCAACATCTTGTAAACCTCTATCAGGTCGCCTCTCAACCTTCGTCTCTCCAGGGAGAACAGTCCCAGCTCCCTCAACCTGTCTTCATAAGGCATGCCTCCCAATCCAGGCAACATCCTTGTAAATCTCCTCTGCACCCTTTCAATAGCTTCCACGTCCTTCCTATAGTGAGGCGACCAGAACTGCGCACAGTACTCCAAGTGTGGTCTGACAAGGGTCCTATAAAGCTGCAGCATTACCTCCTGACTCCTGAACTCAATCCCTCGATGAATGAAGGCCAGTACACCGTAAGCTTTCTTAACCACATCCTCCACCTGGGAGGCCGATTTGAGAGTCTTATGGACCCGGACCCCAAGATCCCTCTGCTCTTCCACACAGCTAAGACTCCTACCTTTGATAGTGTACTCATTCATCCCGTTGGATCTGCCAAAATGGACCACAACACATTTATCCGCGTTGAAGTCCATCTGCCACTTCTCCGCCCAGTCTTGCATCCTGTCGATGTCATGCTGCAACTTCTGACATCCCTCCAGACCATCCACAACACCACCGACCTTCGTGTCATCGGCGAACTTACTCACCCATCCCTCCACTTCCTCATCCAGGTCATTTATGAAAATGACAAACAGCAAGGGTCCTAGAACAGATCCCTGGGGCACTCCACTGGTGACCGACCTCCATGCAGAAAAAGAGCCATCCACAACCACCCTCTGCCTTCTGCAGGCAAGCCAGTTCTGGATCCACAAGGCCAAAGCCCCTTGGATCCCATGGCCTCTCACCTTCTCAAGAAGTCTTGTATGTGGGACCTTGTCAAATGCCTTGCTGAAGTCCATGTACACCACGTCCACTGCTCTTCCTTCGTCAATGTGTTCAGTCACATTTTCGAAGATCTCAATTAAGCTTGTAAGGCACCACCTGCCTTTTACAAAACCATGTTGACTATTTCTAATCAACATAAACTTCTCCAAATGCTCGTAAATCTTGTCCCTCAGAAGTCTCTCCATCAGCTTACCAACCACTGAGGTCAGACTCACCAGTCGGTAATTTCCAGGACTATCCCTGTTCCCTTTCTTGAAAATAGGGACCACATCCGCAATCCTCCAATCCTCCGGAACCTCTCCCGTCTCCATCGACAACGCAAAGATCATCGCCAGGGGCTCTGCAATGACATCCCTCACCTCCCACAATAACCTGGGGTACATCCCATCTGGTCCCGGAGACTTGTCTATCTTGATAGCATTTAAAAGTTCTAACACATCCGCTTCCTTAATATCTACATACTCAATCTTTTCAGTCTGCCGCAAACTTGTAGTGCATCCTCCCAGATCACTTTCCACCGTGAATACTGAGGCAAAGTACTCATTAAGCACCTCTGCCATTTCTTCCAGTTCCATACAGACTTTTCCCTCTTCACCTTTTATAGGTCCTTTCCCTTCTCTTCTCATCCTTTTACTTTTCACGTATTTGTAGAAGGCCTTGGGATTCTCCTTAATCCTACCAGCCAAGGCCTTCTCATGACCCCTTCTGGCACTCCTAAATTCCTTTATAAGCTCTCTTCTATAAGCCTTATACTTCTCTAGATCCCCAACATCTCCTAGCTCTTTGAACCTTTTATACACCTTTCTTTTCTTCCTGACTATGTTCACCACATAGTCTTCGTTCACCACAGCCTTCATGCACCACGGTTCCCGCGTCCTACCAAAACCTCCTTGTCTCACCGGAACATTGTCGTGCAAAGCTCCAGACAAGCATTCCTTGAATATCTGCCACCTTCCTTCTGGGCTTTTCCCCAAGAACACCTCCTTCCAGTTTATTCGCCCCAACATCTGCCTGATGTCTTCATATTTCCCCTTATTCCAGACAAACACCTTCCTAGCCTGCCTGATCCTATCCTTTTCCAACGCAAGGGTGAAGGAGATAGAATTATGATCTCCATCCCCAAGATGCTCTCCTACCGAGAGATCCATCACCTGTCCTGGTTCATTAGCTAGTACCAGGTCCAGTACAGCCTCTCCTCTCGTAGGCTTGTCCACGTGCTGTGTCAGGAAACCCTCCTGAACACACCTAACAAACTCCTCCCCATCCAAACCCCTTACCCTTGGGATATTCCAGTCGATGTTTGGGAAATTGAAGTCTCCCATCACAACAACTCTGTTATTTCTACATCTCTCCAGTATCTGTTTCCCTATCTGCACCTCAACTTCCCTGTCACTATTGGGCGGCCTATAGAATACACCCAGCAACGTCACCGACCCTTTGCTATTCCTAACTTCCACCCACAGAGACTCCGTAGACATTCCCTCCTCGGTATCCACCTTCTCTGCAGCCATGACACTGTCCCTGATCAACAGTGCCACTCCACCACCTCTTTTGCTTCCCTCCCTGTCCTTCCTGAAGGATCTGAATCCCGGGACCTGTAGTACCCAGTCCTGTCCCTGAGACATCCAAGTCTCTGTAATGGCCACCACATCACAATTCCAAGCAGCAATCCACGCCCTAAGTTCATCCACCTTATTTACTACACTCCTGGCATTAAAATAGAAACAGCTCAGTCCCTCAGACTGGACATTTCCCTTCTCCCCCACTCGTCTAACCTGTTTCTCATCCTGCCTAGAGTCCTTCCCTACCTGGGAGCTAACTTCCTTGCTCCCAGTCTCCACATCACTATTCCCTCCCCCTAACCTTTCTAGTTTCAAGTCCCCCCAGTAGCCCTAGCCAGTCTTCCAGCCAAGATATTAGTCCCCCTGGGATTCAGGTGCCACCCGTCTTTGCTTTACAGGTCACACCTGCCCCTAAAGAGGTCCCAATGATCCAGGAACCGGAATCCCTGCCCCCTGCTCCAGTCCCTCAGCCACGTATTCAACCTCCATCTCATACTATTCCTGCTCTCACTCTCCCGAGGCGCAGGCAGCAATCCTGAGATTACTACCTTCACTTTCCTCTCTCTCAGCTGCCTACCCAGTTCCCTATAATCCCTTTTCATGTCCACTTCCCTCTTCCTGCCTATGTCAGTAGTACCTATATGTACTACAACTTCCAGTTCCTCACCCTCCCCTTTCAGGATGTCTGGGACGCGTCCAGAGACATCCCGAATCCCAGCTCCAGGGAGACATACCACCATCCGCGACTCCCGTCTGCGTCCACAAAAACGCCTGTCCGCCCCCCTCACTAGGGAGTCCCCTATAAGCACTGTTTTTTGCTCTGTTTTTTAGGTTTTTGTTTTTGTTCAGCTCCAGGGAGCTGGCCACCGCTGCCTCCCTTGGATGAGCTGTCCCCCACAGTAGTACTCAGGCAAGAGTACTTATTTTGAAGGGGGACATCCACCGGTGTACTTTCCATCACCTGAGGTTTCCCCTTCCTAATAGTTACCCATGTGCCTTCTCCCCTTTGCCCTGGTGTGACTGCTTGTCTGTAGCTCCTATCAATAATCTCCTCATTCTCCCTAATGAGTCGAAGGTCCTCAAGCTGCATTTTCAGTTCTTTTACCTGGTCCCGTAGGGATTGCAGCTCCACACAGCGATCACAGGTATGGACATCTGGGAGACCAGGAGCCTCCAAGACCTCCCACATGTTACACTGGCAACAACATGCTGGCTTCACACCCATGCTTGCCCCTTTTTAGTAACCCAGAGAAAAAAAAAGTAAGAAAGATTAAAACTTACCTTGCCTCCCCTTTTTGCTTAGGCTCTGTGAGCCAAGGACCTTACAGCTCACACAAAAACAAACTTACCTGCTCCTTCTCAGAGCTCTCCTCTCTCTCTCTCTCTCTCTCTCTATTTTAGGTTAGAGGAGGGGGGGTGGGTTGGGATACTCTACTTGTGTAGAGTATCGGGATTCCACACCACCCCAATTTATAGTGAGGTTGAAAAAAAAACTACACTACCCAAGGTGCTTTGCAACACCTTGCGGGTTTAAAAGTTTAAAAAGTTTAAAAAACTAGTAAAATTTAGACTTAAAAATCGCTCTACTCACTCACAAGCTCTCCACTCGCAAATCGCTGCCTCTCCACAGTGCTCCCAAGGAACAATTATTGGTAGGGGGATTGAATTTCGGAGCCGCAACGTCATTGCAACTGTACAAAACTCTAGTGCGGCCGCACTTGGAGTATTCTGTACAGTTCTGGTCCCCGCATTATAAGAAAGATGTGGAGGCATTGGAGAGGGTACAGAGGAGGTTTACCAGGATGTTGCCTGGTATGGAGGGCAGGTCTTATGAAGAGAGGCTGAGGGATTTGAGGTTGTTTTCGTTAGAAAGAAGGCGGCTAAGAGGAGATCTTATTGAAACATATAAGATGATTAGAGGTTTAGATAGGGTGGACAGTGATAGCCTTTTTCCTCGGATGGAGAAAGCTAGCACGAGGGGACATAGCTTTAAATTAAGGGATGGTGGTTTTAGGACAGATGTCAGAGGTAGGTTCTTTACCCAGAGGGTGGTAAGGGTATGGAATGCCTTGCCTGCGTCAGTTGTAGATGCGCCAAGTTTGGTGGCGTTTAAGAGGTTAGTAGATAAGTTTATGGATGAAAAGGGAATGGTTTAGGTTAGAGGGTCATTGCTTTTTCCTAATTGGTCGGCGCAACATCGGAGGCCGAAGGGCCTGTTCTGCGCTGTAATGTTCTATGTTCTAACACAGATGCTTCTGGAACACATCAAGTTACACCCTGACAGTCAGCCTAAGTGTCCATTTACCTAATCTCCATCCCTTGTTTTTTTCCATTAATTTCATAATGAGGTCAAACATTTCCTTCAATTGCATGACAGAAATTTTAAGAAATTTTGCCTAGATGTCCATGATCGACATGCACTAGACATTACTTTCAGCACAACTTCATTATATCAGTTTAACTGGTTTGAATTCGCTGCCACTATATTCTTCTCTCCTCGTTGTGTGAACTGCATGTTCAGGAATGAGGTTTGGATTCATTAACAGGATGGTGAAAACTTGAGAGTATTTTTTGATCCTACCATTGTCCAGTGTCAATCTCTTTGAAGATATTGGATATACTCCGCTGTTGAAACTTGCAGCCATTGTTGTGATAGGTGTTTTCGATTCTGGCGCTCTGAAATAAACAAATCCACGGTTAAATGGAAACTGTGAAGTGAAAATGTTTTGATTGTATCTTTAAGCAGCAATATGATTTCCAAAATTTATATGGGGACTATCTTTTGGTATTTATAGTCTCACAAACAACATGTAGACATACATATATATATATAGGTACTGTTTGTGCTGCCTCTTCAAAAAATCATCTTGATCTCATTTGTCCTTGAAAATTTCTGGCCCATGTCCAGCCTTCGTTTTCTCCAAAACACATGACGATAAATTTATCTGCTAAACGTAGACACAACTTTCTTGGAACTTGTTTGAATGCATCTAACTAAGTTACCACCTACGCCACAATACTGAAACAGCTGTTATCAGAGTCAAACATTTCATTCTCACAGAAATAAGATGATCAGTGAAATATCTTCAGCGGACTCTATGTCTCTGAAGCCTTTGTCACAGTTGATCGCATGATCATCCTCTTCACTACCTTCAGCTGGGTGGAAGTTATCCTTGTCTTTTTGTTTATCCAGTAAATCACAGAACACATATCACTGGTTTATCTTCCCAATCCCATTCTCTGGAATCCCATTGCGTGAGCTATCTGTTTCTCAAATATATTGCTTGTCAGCAAATAAAAAGTAGTGTTCCACATGCAAGATGATCTTACGAATTGCACTGAAATTTGCTTCTTGTATCCCAACTTGCATCACGTCTGATTAATCCTAGATCCTTGTATACTATCTGGAACCTCAGTTGAACTTTTCAAATATCTCCACTGTAAGAACATAACAACGTAAGAAATAGGAGCAGGAGTAGACCATTCAGTCCCTCCAGCCTGTCCCGCCATTCAGTAAGATCATGGCTGATCTGTAGTGGTTCAGTTCCACTTTCCCACTTTCTCCCCGTAACCCTTAATTCCCTTGTCAATTAAAAACCTATCCACTCTTGACTTGAACATATTCAGTGAGGAAGCCTCCACCACCTCATCAGGCAGAGAATTCCAAAGATTCACCACCCTTTGCGTGAGGAAACTCCTCCGCAACTTTGATCTGAACTGCCCCCGTTCCCCCCTAATCTTGAGGCTGTGCCCTCTAGTCCTGCTATCTTTGTTAAGCGGGAAGAGTCTCTCAACCTCTACCCTATCCATCCCCTTCATTATCTTATACGTTTCTATAAGATCCCCTCTCAGCCTTCTAAACTCCAAAGAGTACAAACCTAGCCTATTCAGTCTCTCCTCATAATCAAACACCCTCATCTCCGGTATCAGTCTAGTAAACCTTCGCTGCACTCCCTCCAAGACCAATATATCCTTCCTCGAATGCAGTAACCATAACTGCACACAGTACTCCAGCTGTGGTCTCACCAGCACCCTATACAGCTGCAACAGAACCTCCCTACTTTTATATTCTATTCCCCTCGCTATAAAGGCCAACATTGCATTCACCTTCTTAATCACCTGCTGCATCTGCACACTGTGTTTTTGCGATTCGTTCACAAGAACCCCCAGGTCCCTCTGCATCATCGCATGCTGCAGCTTTTCACCATTTAAATAGTAATCCTTCCTACCGTTATTCCTACCAAAGTGGATAACCTCACACTTGCTAACATTATACTCCATCTGCCAGGTCCTCGTCCACTCACTCAACCTATTGAGATCCATCTGCAGGCTTTCCACACCCTCCACGCAATTTGCTTTTCCACTCATCTTTGTGTCATCAGCAAATTTCCTGCACTCTATGTAAATGGTAAATAGTTGAGGCCCCAACGCGGAGTCTTGGCTTTTATTGGTAGGGGGATTGAATTTCGGAGCCGCAACGTCATGTTGCAACTGTACAAAACTCTAGTGCGGCCGCACTTGGAGTATTGCGTACAGTTCTGCTCGCCACATTATAAGAAAGATGTGGAGGCATTGGAGAGAGTACAGAGGAGGTTTACCAGGATGTTGCTTGGTATGGAGGGAAGGTCTTATGAGGAGAAGCTGAGGGATTTGAGGTTGTTTTCATTAGCAAGAAGGCGGCTAAGAGGAGACCTTATTGAGCCATATAAGATGATCAGAGGATTAGATAGGGTGGACAGTGATAGCCTTTTTCCTCAGATGGAGAAAGCTAGCACGAGGGGACATAGCTTTAAATTAAGGGGTGGTTGTTATAGGACGGATGTCAGAGGTAGGTTCTTTATCCAGAGGGTGGTAAGAGTATGGAATGCCCTGACTGCTGCAGTTGTAGATGCGCCAAGTTTGGGGGCGTCTGAGTGGTCAGTGGATAGGTTTATGGATGAAAAGGGAATGGTTTAGGTTAGAGGGTCATTGCTTTTTCTCAGTTGGTCGGCGCAACATCGAGGGCCGAAGGGCCTGTTCTGCTCTGTAATGTTCTATGTTCTAACACCAAACCCTGGGGCACTCCACTAGTCACCAGCTGCCACTCAGAATAGCGCCCATTAATACCTACCCTCTGCTTCCTATTAGACAACCAATCCTCTATCCAATCTGACACCCTACCCCCGACTCCCTGCATCTTAACCTTCTGCAGCAATCTTTTGTGAGGCACCTTATCAAACACTTTTTGGAAACCCAAAGACATCACATCCACTAGTTCTCCTCAATCTACTGCACTAGTCACTTCCTCATAGAACTCCAATAAATTAGTCAAGCACAACTTCCCCTTAACAAATCTGTGCTGCGTTTGCTTGATCAAACAGTTCGTATCCAGGTTATTTCTACTTTGACGACAGATTCAAGCATTTTTCCGACTGCAGACGTTAAACTAACAAGCTTGTAATTCCCTGTCTTTTGCCTGCTCCCTTTTTTAAACAGCGGCGTAACACTAGCCGTTTTCCAATCTTCCGGCATTTTCCCGAGTCCAGCGAATTCTGAAAGATAATTACATCTGTTATCACCTCTGCCATTTCCTTGAGGACCCTGGGATGCATTCCATCCGGTCCCGGGGACTTATCTACCCTCACAATTCAAAGCCAGTTATTATAGCCCAGCCTTAGATGTTGGCAATATTTCAGCGCTCCTGAAAGCTTGACCAGCCCTTATTTGGATTCTTCTACACATGGACCACTTGCCTTCAACTACCAATAGACTATGCTCTGGAATGCTCATCCCAACTATCTTCCAGCCTGTGGAAACCTTTTTTTTTAAATGGGATACTCATTAAAAGCTATGGATCTGAATAAACTGGTTTAACATTGGGAGACACTGGGTGGCAGAATGATTAGTACCACTGTCTCATCTCCAAGGATCTGCCTTCAATTCCGGGATGACCCATGTCTCTGTGGAGTTTTCGCATTCTCCCTGTATCATTCTGAGTTTCCAAATACTGCTCCAGTTTTTTCCCAGTCCAAAGATGTGTGGCTCATGTTGATTCGTCATGCAAGATCGTCCCTTAGTGTGGCGGGACGTATTAGTTAGAGTGATTAATGGGGTAACTGCGCAGGGTTGTGGGGATAAGTCCAATGTGTGATTGCTGTCGGTGCAGATCCGATGGGCCGAAAGGCCTAGTTCTTCAATGTAGAATTTCTATTATTTTGTGAGGTTTCTGGGTATCCTTCCTTGTACTTCTTTTGTATCATGGGATACGGCATCAAGTAGGCAGAATATCAGGAAAAATTGAAACGTTAAATCACAATCTCTGTAAAGAGATTCAGTTTCTATCCTCGCCCTTGCAATATCCTCCAGATAAGGAACTTCTCACTCATGCCAGTGGTCATGTCATACTCTCCTTCCTAGAAACCAGCAGTAAACTTGGCCACAGAAAATGAGTAAACAGTCTAAAGGAGAACCCCAATGAATCTTGTCTTCCTGGAACCAAGAGTAGCCTAGAAGGCCAAAGAAGGAACGAGATGGTCTTCACTCCTCTTAGTGCACATCCCCCCCATCTTCATTTCCACCAGTTCCCCCCTTCATTTCATCTACCGTGGGAACACCAAGATTGAAAAAGGGGCAGGAGGAGGGGGGTAGAGGAGGCATATCTTCAAAACTTAACATGCTTTCAGAAAACAGGAAAATGTACGTAGTCAAGGAAAACTTCCCTTAATGGTGTTCCATGGAATCTTAAATGCCTCAGACGAATTGTGAATATGTGTGAACAGGAGAAACTTGAACTCTAAGTGATTGATTTTTGCAACCTTCCTCCAATGCAAGTCCAAATGCCAAGGAGGATTCCAACATTTTGAACTGTCAACCTGAGATGGGGTCTGTCTGAATGACAACATTGCGAGGCAGGGGTGGGGTGGGGGGGGGAGAGAGCGAGGGGAAGGAGTGGACTGCCTGATAACAGTCTCCCCAGATTACACACTGTCTGATCACGCTGACTCCATTCTGTCTGGGTTCCACACTGCCTGAATACAATGACTCCACTCCTCGCCAGCTTACACACATTTTGATTGCACTAACTCCATCCTCTCGGGTGACACAATGACTGATCTCACTGACTTTATCCTCCTCCAGCTGATCTCATTGATTACATTTTGCCAGGTTAACAATTTTTCTGATCTTACCGGCTCCATCTACCCAGGGTCACGTAACATCTGATCTCACTGGTTCCTTCCTCCTCTGGTTAAACACTATGTGATTTCACTGACTCCATTCTCCCATGTTACAGTCCGTCTGATCTCGCTGACTCCATCCTCCCACGTTACAGTCTGTCTCATCTCACTGGCTCCATCCTCCCCGGGTTACACATTTTCTGATTTCACTTCCTTATTCTCTGCGCGTTAGTAGACATAGAATACAGAACATTACAGCGCAGTACAGGCCCTTCAGCCAACAATGTTGCGCCGACCAGTGAAACCAATCTAATGACTCGCTAACCTAAACTATTCCAATATTATCCATATGCCTATCCAATGACCATTTGAATGCCTTAAAGTTGGCGAGTCCAAAACTGCTGCAGGCAGGGCATTCCATGCCCTTACTACCCTCTGAATAAAGAACATACCTCTGACATCCGTCTCTCAATGTAAAGCTATGTCCCCTCGTGTTAGCTATCACCATCCGAGAAAAAAGGCTCTCACTGTCCACCCTACTTAACCCTCTGATCATCTTGTATGGCTCAATTAGGTCACCTCTTAACCTTCTTCTCTCTAATGAAAACAACCCCAAGTTCCCCAGCCTTTTCTCATAAGACCTTCCCACCATACCAGGCAACATTTTGGTAAACCGCCTCTGCACCCTTTCCAAAGCCTCCACATCTTTCTTATAATGTAGCAATCAGAATTGTATGCAATACTCCAAGCGCAGCTGCATCAGAGTTTTGTACAGCTGCAACATGACCTCACGGCTCAGAAATTCAATCCCTGTACCAATAAAAGCTAACTGTACGCCTTCTTAACAACCTTATCAACCTTGGTGCCAACTTTCAGGGATCTATGCACACCTACATCGAGATCTCTCTGCTCATCCACACTACCAAGAGTCCATCCATTAGCCCAATATTCTTTAATCCTGTTCCTCCTTCCAAATTGAATCATCTCACACTTTTCTGCATTTAACTCCATTTGCCACCTCTCGGCCCAGCTCTGCAGATTATTTGTGTCTCTCTGCAAACTTAGTAGCCATCCTCACTGTCTACAACTCTTCAGAATTTAGTGTCATCCATAAATTTACCAACCAATCCTTCTGCACCCTCATCCCATCCTTCTACACCCTAATGAGGGTGTAGAAGGTTTAGACCTTTTTAACTCTCTGATTTCATCCTCCCCGGGTTACACACTGTCTGATCTCATTGACTCCATCCTTCATTATCTCCAGGTTACAGCTGTCTCGTCTCACTTGATCCATTCTCCCCGGGTTATGCAAACTGTCTGATCTCACAGACTCTCTGCACCAGTGGTTACACACGGTCTGATTTCATTTGTTTTAGCTTCCTCAGTTTACACACCGTCTGATCTCACTGACTTCATCCTCCTCATGTTAAACACTTTCTGATCTCACTGACCCCATCATCCCCAGGTTACACACAGCCTGACCTCACTGAATCCATCCTCCTATACGTTTATACCCTCAAACCAATATTTTCCATTCACTTTCACCTTGAATTAAATCACTGTAGAGCTTTGCACAATTGTACCCCGAGCAAAGTTGACCTATTCCTGTCACGTTTAATGACCGATGTCCTTGCGCACACATTCTTCAGTTCCTGTCCTCAATGAGAATTGTACGCCTTATGTTAAGAATAGAAGATTGGTTAGGGCAAGATCAGAGCCAATCAGAGACAGCAGTGGGAAGTGGGATCTTCAGGTCGTCGTTGGTTACAGGTATAGTGCCAGAAGACTGGAAGATAGCGATTGTGGTCCCATTGTTCAAGAAGGGGAATAGAGACTTTCCGGGGAATTATAGGCCGGTGAGTCTTACTTCTGTTGTTGGCAAAATATTGGAAAGAATTATTAGGGGTAGGATTTATAGTTATTTAGAGAGAGACGAATCGATTAGGGATATTCAGCATGGTTTTGTGAAGAGTAGGTCGTGCCTTACTAACCTTATTGAGTTTTTTGAAAAAGTGACCAAAGAGGTGGATGGGGATGAGGCAGTTGATGTGGTATATATGGACTTTAGTAAGGCGTTCGATAAGGTGCCTCATGGAAGGCTTCTGCAGAAAATGCAGATGTGTGGAATAGAGGGTGATTTAGCTAATTGGATTAGGAATTGGCTGGCAGATAGAAGACAGAGGGTGGTGGTTGATGGGAGATATTCATCGTGGAGTTCGGTTACAAGTGGTGTGCCTCAGGGGTCTGTTTTGGGGCCCCTGCTGTTTGTAATTTTTATAAATGATCTGGATGAGGGTATTGAAGGATGGATTAGTAAATTTGCAGATGACACTAAAGTCGGTGGAGTGGTAGATAGTGAAGAGGGGTGTTATACTTTGCAGAGAGACTTGGACAAAGTTGCAGAGCTGGGCCGAGAGGTGGCAAATGGAGTTTAATGTGGAAAAGTGTGAGGTAATGCACTTTGGCAGGAACAATAAATGTGTAGAGTATAGGGCTAATGGTAGGGCTCTTAATAGGGTTGAGGAACAGAAGGATCTTGGTGTATGTGTCAATAGATCCCTGAAAGTAGGCAGTCAAGTGGATAAAGTTGTTAAGGCGGCATATGGGGTCTTAGCTTTTATTGGTAGGGGGATTGAATTTAGGAGCCGCAGCATCATGTTGCAGCTGTACAAAACTCTAGTGCGGCCGCACTTGGAGTATTGTGTGCAGTTCTGGTCGCCACATTATAAGACAGATGTGGAGGCATTGGAGAGGGTACAGAGGAGGTTTACCAGGATGTTGCCTGGTATGGAGGGCATGTCCTATGAAGAGAGGTTGAAGGATTTGAGGTTGTTTTCGTTAGAAAGGAGGCGGCTAAGAGGGGATCTTATTGAAGCATATAAAATGATTAGAGGTTTAGATAGGGTGGACAGTGATAGCCTTTTTCCTAGGATGGAGAAAGCTAGCACGAGGGACACAGCTTTAAATTAAGGGGTATGAGTTATAGGACGGATATCAGAGGTAGGTTCTTTACTCAAAGAGTGATTAGGGAGTGAATGCCCTGCCTGCAGCTGTTGTAGATGCGCCAAGTTTGGTGGCGTTTAAGAGGTTAATTGATAAGTATATGGAAGAGAAGGGAATGGTTTAGTTTTGAGGGGCATTGCTTTTTATTTTGGTCGGCACAACATCGAAGGCCGAAGGGCCTGTTCTGTGCTGTAATGTTCTATGTTCTATGTTCTATGTATGGGATTGAGGGTGATTTAGCTAATTGGACTAGGAATTGGCTAGCTGGTAGAAGACAGAGGGTGGTGGGTGATGGAAGTTATTCATCGTGGAGTTCGGTTACAAGTGGTGTACCTCAGGGATCTGTTTTGGGGCCCCTGCTGTTTGTAATTTTTATAAATGATCTGGATGAGGGTATTGAAGGATGGATTAGTAAATTTGCCGATGACGCCAAAGTCGGTGGAGTGGTAGATAGTGAAGAGGGGTGTTATAGTCTGCAGAGAGACTTGGACAAGTTGCAGAGGTGGGCCGAGAGGTGGCAAATGGAGTTTAATGTGGAAAAGTGTGAGGTAATTCACTTTGGTAGGAATAACAAATGTGTAGAGTATAGGGCTAATGGTCGGACTCTTAATAGTGTTGAAGAACAGAGGGATCTTGGTTTATATGTGCATAGATCCCTGAAAGTTGGCAATCAAGTCGATAAGGTTGTTAAGAAGGAATACGGAGTCATAGCTTTTATTAGCAGGGGGATTGAATTTCGGAGCCGCAACGTCATGTTGCAACTGTACAAAACTCTAGTGCGGCCGCATTTGGAGTATTGCGTACAGTTCTGGTCCCTTCATTACAAGAAAGATGTGGAGGCATTGGAGAGGGTACAGAGGAGGTTTACCAGGATGTTGCCTGGTGTGGAGGGCAGGTCTTTTGAAGAGAGGCTGAGGGATTTGAGGTTGTTTTCCTTGTAAAGAAGGCGACTAAGAGGAGACCTTATTGAAACATATAAGATGATTAGAGGTTTAGATAGAATGGACAGTGATAGCCTTTTTCCTAGGATGGAGAAAGCGAGCACGAGGGGACATAGCTTTCAATTAAGGGGTGGTAGTTATAGGACGGATGTCAGAGGTAGAACATAGAACATAGAACATAGAACATTACAGCACAGAACAGGCCCTTCGGCCTTCGATGTTGTGCCGACCAAAATAAAAATCAATGCCCCTCCAAACTACACCATTCCCTTCTCTTCCATATACTTATCAATTAACCTCTTAAACGCCACCAAACTTGGCGCATCTACAACAGCTGCAGGCAGGGCATTCCACTCCCTAAATCACTCTTTGAGTAAAGAACCTACCTCTGATATCCGTCCTATAACTCATACCCCTTAATTTAAAGCTGTGTCCCCTCGTGCTAGCTTTCTCCATCCTAGGAAAAAGGCTATCACTGTCCCCCCTATCTAACCCTCTAATCATCTTATATGCTTCAATAAGATCCCCTCTTAGCCGCCTCCTTTCTAACGAAAACAACCTCAAATCCTTCAACCTCTCTTCCTATGACCTGCCCTCCCTACCAGGCAACATCCTGGTAAACCTCCTCTGTACCCTCTCCAATGCCTCCACATCTTTCTTATAATGTGGCGACCAGAACTGCACACAATACTCCAAGTGCGGCCGCACTAGAGTTTTGTACAGTTGCAACATGATGCTGCGGCTGCTAAATTCAATCCCCCTGCCAATAAAAGCTAAGACTCCATATGCCTTCTTAACAACTTTATCCACTTGACTGCCTACTTTCAGGGATCTATTGACACATACACCAAGATCCTTCTGTTCCTCAACACTATTAAGAGCCCTACCATTAGCCCTATACTCTACACATTATTGTTCCTGCCAAAGTGCATTACCTCACACTTTTCCACATTAAACTCCATTTGCCACCTCTCGGCCCAGCTCTGCAACTTGTCCAAGTCACTCTGTAAACTAAAACACCCCTCTTCCCTATCTACCACACCACCAACTTTAGTATCATCTGCAACTTTACTGATCCATCCCTCAATACCCTCATCCAGATCATTTATAAAAATTACAAACAGCAGGGGCCCCAAAACAGACCCCTGAGGCACACCACTCGTCACCGAACTCCACGATGAATATCTCCCATCAACCACCACCCTCTGTCTTCTATCTGCCAGCCAAAAAGGTAGGTTCTTTACCCAGAGGGTGGTAAGAGTATGGAATGCCCTGCCTGCTGCAGTTGTAGATGCGCCAAGTTTGGTGGCGTTTAAGAGGTTAGTAGATAAGTTTATGGATGAAAAGGGAATGGTTTAGGTTAGAGTGTCATTGCTTTGTCTTAATTGGTTGGCGCAACATCGAGGGCCGAATGGCCTGTTCTGCGCTGTAATGTTCTATGTTCTAAGTTCTATGTTATTTCTTTATTGTCTCTCCATTTTCCTCCAAACAAAATACACCCATTTGCACCTCAACACAAAGAATTATAGTTGCCAATTATAAGTCCACTCCAGCAACAAAAAAGAAAGTTTTTTTTTTCATTTTGCATTTTACAGATTCAGCACTATCATTGAGGATGGAGATAAGCCGTGGCAGTCAAGTGATAGATTTGTTCTCCCTTGGGGCTTTCAGGTTTGTTTTGGAAAATAGTTTAGCAGGAAGATAAGAAACAATTTCTATCTTTTTTTTTCTTTGTTTGATTCTGTCTTAAAGAACCTGAGTTTAAGGAAAACAGATTTTACTGCAATCTCTTCTGAGTTTCTTTGAAAAGGAATTAGGGACAGAGGAGGGGAACTGTGCTTAGAGCCCGAGGGAATGGCGGAGACCCTGAATAAATACTTTGCGTCGGTATTCACAAAGGAGAACATAGAACATTACAGCGCAGTACAGGCCCTTCGGCCCTCGATGTTGCGCCGGCCAGTGGACCCTCTAACCTAAACTATTCCAATATCATCCATATGCCTATCCACCGAACATTTGAATGCCCCCAAAGTAGGCGAGTCCACAACTGCTGCAGGCAGGGCATTCCACGCTCTCACCACCCTCTGTGTAAAGAACCTGCCTCTGACATCCATCCTATAACTACCACCTCTTAATTTAAAGTTATGTCCCCTCGTGTTGGTCATCACCATCCGAGGAAAAAGGCTCTCACTATCCACCCTATCCAATCCCTTGATCATCTTATACGCCTCAATTAGGTCACCGCGTAACCTTCTTCTCTCTAATGAAAATAACCTCAGGTCCCTCAGCCTTTCCTCATAAGGCCTTCCCACCATACCAGGCAACATCCTGGTAAACCTCCTCTGCACCCTTTCCAATGCTTCCACATCTTTCTTATAATGCGGCGACCAGAACTGTACGCAATACTCCAAGTGCGGCCGCACCAGAGTTTTGTACAGTTGTAACATAACCTCACGGCTCCTAAATTCAATCCCTCTACCAATAAAAGCTAACACACCGTACGCCTTCTTAACAACTTTCTCAACCTGGGTGCCAACTTTCAAAGAGCTATGTACTTGTACCCCAAGATCCCTCTGCTCGACAACACTATTAAGGGTCCTTCCATTAGCCCTATATTTCATATGCCTGTTATTCCTACCAAAGTGAATCACCTCACACTTATCCGTATTGAATTCCATTTGCCACCTCACGGCCCAGCTCTGCAACCTATCTATGTCCCTCTGCAAACTGTAACATCCATCCTCGCTGTCTACAACTCCCCCCACTTTGGTATCGTCAGCAAATTTACCAATCCAAATTTACTCATTTACACTTTACTAGAGGGGCTTGTTGACAGTTCCTGTCTCTGAAGGAGCTGTGGACCAGTAGAGGGAAATATCCATACCGAGGGAGGAAGTGTTAGAGCTTCTAGGTAGCATTAAAACGGATAAATCTCCTGGGCCTGATGGCATTGATCCCAGACTGCTTAGAGAGGTGCGAAGTGAAATTGCTAGGCCTCTGACACAAATCTTTGTCTCTTCCTTGGACACAGGTGAAGTCCCAGAGGACTGGAGAACAGCTAATGTTGTACCGTTGTTTAAAAAGGGTAGTAGGGATAACCCTGGAAATTATAGGCCGGTGAGTTTGACATCAGTAGTAGGAAGCTGTTGGAGGGAATTCTTAGAGATAGGATGTATAGGCACTTAGAGCGTTGCGATCTGATTAGGGATACGCAGCATGGATTTGCTAAGGGGAGGTCGTGCCTTACAAATCTGGTAGAATTTTTTGAGGAGGTGACGAAATCGGTGGACGAAGGGCGAGCCGTTGATGTTGTCTATTTGAATTTTAGTAAGGCGTTTGACAAAGTCCCTTATGGGAGATTAGTCGAGAAGGTCAAGGCAAATGGGATACAAGGACAGGTGGATAAGTAACTGGCTTGGTAATAGGAGACAGAGAGTAATAGTGGAAGGGTGTTGCTCTAGCTGGAGGTCGGTCACTAGTGGTGTGCCGCAGGGCTCGGTACTGGGACCTCCTATTTGTAATATATATAAATGACTTGGAAGAGGAAGTAAGTGGAGTGATCAGCAAGTTTGCATACGATACAAAGATGGCTGGACTTGCGGATAGAGAGGAGCATTGTCAGGCGATATAGCAGGACATAGATAGGCTGGTTGCTTGGGAAGACAGATGGCATTTGGAATTCAATCCTGATAAATGTGAGGTGATGCATTTCGGGAGAAAGAATGCAGTGGGGAGGTATATGATAAAGGGTAGACCTATTAAGAGTATAGAAACGCAGAAAGACCTGGGGGTGCAGGTGAACAAGTCTCTGAAGGTGGCAGAGCAAGTGGAGAAGGTTGTGAAGAAAGCATATACTATGTTAGCCTTTATAGGAAGGGGTATAGAGTACAAGAGCTGGCCTTTAATGTTGCAGTTGTATAAAACATTGGTTAGACCTCATTTGGAATACTGCGGCCAGTTCTGGTCGCCTTACTACCAGAAGGACGTGGAGACTCTGGAGAGAGTGCAGAGGAGGCTTACCAGGATGCTGCCTGGTATGGAAGTCTGAGTTATGAGGAAAGATTAGGCAAATTGAAACTATTTTCCTTAGAAAGACATAGACTTAGAGGAGATCTGATAGAGGTGTACAAGATTTTGAAGGGGATTGATGGAGTAAACAGGGTTAAGCTTTTTCCTAAGATGGACTCAAATAGCACGAGGGGTCACGGGCTTAGGGTGAGGGGGGTAAGGTATAATTTGGATGCTAGAGGGAATTTTTTCCACACAGAGGGTGGTGGGGGTATGGAATGCGCTGCCAAGTAAAGTGGTGGAGGCAGGTGCTCTGGAGTTATTTAAGAAATACTTAGATGGGCACATGAACAGAATGGGAATGGAGGGGTATAGAAAACTGATTTAAAATATGGATCATGAGCCTTGGGAGTCCCTGGGAAGTGAGTAAGTAGATGATGGATGATATTGATGTATTTGTTTTTATCCTACAGGTGCTTTGGTCCACCTTGTTGTCTAACGAGGGGCATACACGCGATGGGTCATGAGAGGGCTGCTCTTGGATCTTTTTCGAGAGTATCCTCATGCTTCACGTTGTTAGTGTACACTTGACCTGGACCTTCTGATGGGCAACACGACAGCTCAGTAACTATCACTGTGCTGTGCAGATACATGGATTTGGGCCTGTGTCTGTGGGAGTTTGCGCATTCTCCCCATGCTTGCGTGGGTTTTCTCCGGGAGTTCCGGTTTCCTCCCACATCCCAAAGATGTGCTCTTAGGCTAATTGGCAAAATAAATTCTCCCTAAATTGTCTCAAATTTGGTTTTTAAATCCATTGATCTATAAACATGGACAGGGATCACAGGTAGAGATGGGAACATCGAGGTGGCGGCACAGGCTTGTTGGGCCGAGGGCCCTGTTTCCGGTGCTGTTTTGTTCTTTGAATTGCAGCATTCAAACTAGCAAGTGGGATTCCTGTAATGAGTGTGCATTAACTGATGCTGTAACGTATTTGTTTGTCAGGTCTTGTATGTTGGACGGTGTCTTTGGTTGGAAGACACTAGAAATATTACCTTTGGAGTTACATATTATCGTGGTTGCTGTGTTTCTTGTTTGTAATTGTTAAATATTCTTGCTACGATTCTTACCCTACATATCAAGGATACTCTTAATTAAACATTGGTGTTAATAAAGCTCCTTGTGGGTTAATTGAATCATACCTAAAATGAAACCTCTTATGCTCATCCTAGCGAAATTCAATGTAAAACATTACAAGCCAGGCGAGCATCCTAGACCACCTTGAAGTATTCAACCTGACTTGTAGCATTTGAACTTTCACACTGTCCTCCTCACAGTTTACAATGTCCACACCTTTGTGCCCACAAAATTTGCAGTTATCCTCTGTACATCAAGATCGAAATCAGAATATATTCAAAGAAAAGCATAAGCAACAATCGCTATCGCTTTGGAGCATCACTATCGCCGTTTTTCTGCCATGTATGCATCAAACGTCACTCTCTGCTTCCAATTTTTCAGCCATTTCTTTCTTACCTACTTTGCTAACGCCCATTTCTTTCCATGAACTACAACTTTTCTCACACGCCCTCTGCATTCCTTATATCCAATACCTTCTTATAGTACATCTACACTACACCAATAGCTGTATTCTTCTCGAACTTTCTGCTTGTTTCCTCGCAAAATAAACTCCAGAAACTTTTTGTATTCTAATGCAGGATTTATCTTTATAAATCCACAGTAGCTTTTCCGATTCAATTCACTTTTTTTCCCCCAGGTGAGTGCTATTTCTGTTGTGAATAATTATTTCTGGAAATATGACCCAAATGGTGACAATCCCAGTGCGGTGATTTCATACGAGCTGTGACCAACATACCTTCTAATTCTGCCTTTGCTCTGTCACATGATATTCTGCACGCTCTCCTTTCCTTCCTCCCCCATGAACTCTATTTCAATTACAGAGGCAGGTTGCTGGAACCGGCCAATATACATCAGAGGAAATTTCAAGTTCCTACAGTTTGGCAGGAAGAAAGGAGGCAATATAACATCAAACATATAATTCTAAAGGGACAACGGGAGTCGGGACTTGGGGTAATGTAGACAAATAGTTAACGTTGGCAGGGCAACTTGAAAAAAATGATTGATAAGCTTGGGGGATACTGGATTTTGCAGATAGAAGCATAGAATACAAACTCAAGGAAGTTGTATTTCTTAAACATGCAGTCTCGAGCAGGAACATAGTGGTGAATTCTAAAACAATACTTAATGAGGACTCTAACAGCTTCAAACACAATTCAGCAAAGCTTGATGAGAATGGAGCAGGAAGACGAATACTCAGTGACATGGATATATTTTAGAAGCTTGGAATGGTTATCGCGAGGGAAGCGAGAATCAGAAATGATTTGAAAGCTGTGCAGCACATCAGCAGTTTAGGCAGGGTTAATAGAGACTAAGTGATTCCATTACTAAAGAGTTGAATAATTTTGTACCGAGCTGCACCGATAAATTCCAAAAAGAAAATGAGAGATGTGAAGAAAACAACGAAAATGAGATAGTGGAACTGGAATGAATGATCTTGCACAGCTCAGTGGAAACTTGCTGATCTTCTTCAGTGCTGGCAAAAATTATACCTGTGCTTTTAACAAGTGCACCAAAAAAGAATGATGGGCAGCATTTACTCAACTAAAACATAATGTTATGGACTGTATTCTGGGACTAACCTTGCGCTGTAATTCCTAATTCTGCTTTCAGAGTCCGGGAATTTTTTCTGTCATTGTTTCAGCATTTTTTTTAACAAGCCCACGGTAAATATCAGTTATACACCAGAGTGACAAACATTAACCCTAACCTTCAGACTGATCAGTGAAATCCCTTCCCACACTATTCTCTCATATAGAGCAGCATGTGATTTGCACTCAAACTCGTTTGGATTTAATTGTTCTAATTTCAGGGCTCATTTTAGTAATGTCATTAATGCTGCCTCACGTGGCAGTGACTACTTTTCCCTGACTCTTTCACGTGAGGTTTAATGAATACCACAAAAAAAGTGTATGCTGTAGTTGGAGGCGATGTCGTTCTAATTTTATTGCCCGCTATTTAGTTTATGGATTATTTGACTAGAAAAGTCGGCAGACAGCAAGGTGCAAACAATTTTGCTCAGTTATTGGGTTCAGACACACTAAACATTGCATCATACCTGCATTTGATCAATGGCTCCTATTTCTCTCCAACTGTACAAAACTCTAGTGCGGCCGTACTTGGAGTATTGTGTGCAGTTCTGGTCCCCGCATTATAAGAAAGATGTGGAGGCATTGGAGAGGGTACAGAAGAGGTTTACCAGGATGTTGCCTGGTATGGAGGGCAGGTCTTATGAAGAGAGGCTGAGGGATTTGAGGTTGTTTTCGTTAGAAAGAAGGCGGCTAAGAGGAGAACTTATTGAAACATATAAGATGATTAGAGGTTTAGATAGGGTGGACAGTGATAGCCTTTTTTCTAGGATGGAGAAAGCTAGCACGAGGGGACACAGCTTTAAATTAAGGGGTGATAGTTATAGGACGGATATCAGAGGTAGGTTCTTTACCCAGAGGGTGGTTAGGGAGTGGAATGCCCTGCCTGCAGCAGTTGTAGATGCGCCACGTTTGGTGGCGTTTAAGAGTTTATAAGTTTATGGAAGAGAAGGGAATGGTTTAGTTTGGAGGGTCATTGCTTTTTTCATAATTGGTCGGCGCAACATCGAAGGCCGAAGGCCTGTTCTGTGCTGTAATGTTCTATGTTCTATGTTCTAACTGTTAAATGGTTAAAATCAACATACGTTCATTTTAGATCTTTTGACCTCGGTATCCAGCTGGCTATAAAATTTACCAGATTTTTCTGTTCTGAATTTGTACTTTTCCTTTAGTAGATTGGTTACTCTTAACAACAGTAATATCCCTGTGGACTAATCTCCAGTTAATAAGTAACTATCTTTGAACTGCCATTTGACATTTTGTAGTGTTTTGTGATTATACCTGTGTAATCATTTCAGTTTCGGGAACGCAATTAGTAAATGCCTGTCTCACTAACAGGGCAGATAGATCAGATGCGATGGACAGCTGTTGGGAGGAAGTTACGGCAGTACTTAAGGTTGACTCCAGGCTCCATCAGCGGTCATGACATTAGGTCATATCTGGGTCACACACAT
Source organism: Sphyrna mokarran (assembly GCA_024679065.1). Taxonomy (NCBI): domain Eukaryota; kingdom Metazoa; phylum Chordata; class Chondrichthyes; order Carcharhiniformes; family Carcharhinidae; genus Sphyrna; species Sphyrna mokarran. Next base: position 15,471,504 of record JAGIQG010000038.1, on the reverse strand, counting down.
CCAGCTGTTTTACTCTTGACAGTCCCAACTCTCTTCTGGTGAATCAGTGCTCTTCCATATGAAACATCACATGAAATTAGCGCTGAGAATGTTGAGGGCTCATGATTTACTTTGTGTTGGGAGGCAATATTGCCATTGAACTTCGAGAATGACTCGGCTGCAACAAGTCTAAACTTGTTTTTTTTTGGATTTATAGGACATAATTTTAGACCAGGAATGAAGCTTGTGGCAAGATAATCAACAATAGAGAAATGGATGTGCAAAAAAAAGCTTTCTCACCAATCTACAAGTTTCCAGTGTATGTGTGCATGATAATAATTGCAGTAGTGACTAGTATTCAGCCCTTGTGGAAATTAGAATTTGTTTACAGGATTATAATAGACTCCATCGTATTTGGCTCATTGTCAGAGCACTAAGTGCGATAAGTCTTGAACAGATCAACAGAATCAAGATTGGACATCTCTGAGATGTTGTTGTCCACAATCACCAACATAATTCTGTCAACAAATGGCCTTCAACCACTGAGCCAGGAGGTCAATCCCGGGATAACAAATGTTCAGGACGGCATGCAAGGAGAGGCACCCTGCCTACAGCAAAGTGAAGTGCCAAGATTTTGAAGAAACAAGATGCTTATTCACAAGATCTAAATCTATATTGGCATCATCCTGAGGTTTCTCACATCACGGATGCCATTCTTTAGGAAACATAATTATCTATATATAATACACTTTAAAGTGGTTGAACATACAAGATAACACAAAATATATGTGCTCTAACACCAATCTGCCATTATAGTCAACAGGTTCCATGGAGTACTAGGGTGGTTAATCTTACATTTCATCATCGGGGAGACAGTGCACAATTCTTAGGTGTTGTGGTCAATCGGAGGCTAAGGCAAAAGTGGAGGCAGTGGCAGTTGATGGTAAGGATCTAGTGGTCAGTTGGTATTCCATGTGATTCTCACTGGGGGGAGATATGGAAGCCAATTTTTCGTGACCACTGCTGGATGTTGTACAGAGGGAGTCCGTGTGGGATATCTCCGTAGGGAATAGTCAGAAAATAGTTGGGTACTTCAGGGTAGAGCCTTAGAAATGTTGCAACTCATATCATCAATGCCATCACAAAGGCACCCAGGTATCCATTCTAAACCCACACTTAAGATGTAGATCAGGGCACCTTTTTAATACATTTCAGGGCTTCTGCCTTCAACACTAACTCAGGTAGAAAATTCCAGACAGGGCTACCCTCTGAATAAAATAGACTTTCCCCATTTCGCCTCTGACTCTTAGTTGGAATCGATGCTCCATAGTTCTAGAATTATTCGCCAAGGGAAACAATTTCATCCTCCATAGTCAATCTACTCCCCTCATTATTTTGTACAACTTTGTTCCATGAAAAATATCTGTAATCTATTTACTTTTCCTAAAAGCAACAGTTTTCTAGCCCAGGAAACATTCTTGTAAACCTCCTTGGCATTCTCTCCAGAGCAATTATATCCTTCCTGTTATATTATGACAAAAACTTCACACCATATTTCAGTTGTGGCCTCGTCAGTGTTTTAATCATTTCCAACATTATATCCTTACTTTGATATTCTATACCACTATGCCGACTTAAACTGCTTTCTTTAGGCACCGGTACACTTGTACCCCAGCATCTTCATCTCTTAATATATTCCCTTCAATTGTGTAATCTCTATAACTGTTTGACCTCCCTAACTGCATGACCTCACTCTTCTCTGTGTGAAAATCCATCTGTTAATTTCCTACCCACTCCACCAACCCATTCATATTATTTCAAAATTATAGCTGACCTTTACATTATTCATGACTCTGTCCATCTTTTTAATGTCTACAAATTTGTGAATCCTGCCCTCACCTTCATGGCTACATCATTAAATTGTAACACACAAGTAAGGCGTCGCAAAACCAAATACCGTGGAACACTACTTGAAACAACTTTCCAGCTGCAAGAGTTTTGATCGAACATTACCCTTCATTTCATGTCGCGAAGGCAACTTTTCATACAGTTTGCCACATTACACTGCTTCCATGGCTTTTTACTCTTTTGACCAATCTACCATGTTGGAACTTGCCACATGCCTTGCTAAATTCTATGTACACAACATCCACTACACTATCTTCATCCACATTAGTCACGTCCTCAAAGAATTCATTCAAATTCGTGGGGCAAGATCTTGCTTGAACAAGTGCATGTTAACCATCCTTGAAAGGTCAGTGTTTTTCTGCACGACAGTTAATCCGATCTCTCAGGATTCATTCTAATAATTTACCAATCACCAATGTAAGGCTAACTGGCCTGTAATTGTTTGACATTTCCCTCAACGCCTTCTTAACAATGGAACTAAGTTTCCTATTCTGCAGCCTTAAGCTACCTCCTCTATATCTAGTATGGATTGGAAAATCAATCTGACAATATTGAGGGGAGTGTTGATCCTGCTGCGGGGCAGTTGCGTTGTCCTATCCTGGATGAAGGGGGTAATCTTGTGGTGGAGGGGAATTGGCTTGTCCCATGGATTTCTGAGAGAGTAGTAGACAGATCACGTGTTGAGAATGGGTGAGAGTGAAGCCCATGGAGAATGTTCGACATTGTGGTGGTCAGTGGAGTGGTCGGGTGGGTGTGTGGTCATGCAAATGGTCAGTGGAAAGCTTTCTTGAGAGGTGTTCAGATATGGCGTTGTCAGGTGGTAAATAAAGTGGTTGTTAGATTTTCAATGGCTTCATTATTTGGCAGAGCTCAGCTTGAACATTGAAAAGACAGTAGGGCATACGGGTGTTTGTCGTGTGGTCAGTGCAGATGGTTTGTACTGGGAGGTTCAGGTGGTCGGAATGATCAGTGCAGATAGTGCTAAGTGGTGAAAGGTGCTCACTGGCATTTAGTCACTAGGGAGTTGACTGGGGAGGTAATTCAGGTCATAGCCGTGAGGAAACCCGATGCGGGGAAGGGGATGGTATTACTCGAACAGCTCATAAGAACTCACATGGGATCATCTGGGTATTCAGGAGTGTACTCGTAGAGATCACAAGGGGTCAAAGTCAGGAGTGTTCTGCAGATCCGGCGGGTTATCCGTGGGATCCTGTGGAAATTTGGAGCCGGGGCAGTTGACAAAGGGTGAAGGAAACTGATGCTCTTTGGGTTGTCCAGAAGGGATCGAAATGGCATTCATGAGGTTTGGAGGTCAGATATGGAATACCATCGAGCGTTATGGAGCTAAGACATTGTGCCTCGGGTTGCCAGTGGTTAGTGTGCGCTGTTCGAGAGGGCAGTCGAGGGTTCCTCTGTGGTAAGTGCAACTGGTCAGCGGGCTGGGATTGTATTCGCTCCTGTTAGGTTGTCTGTAGATAGGATGATCACCAAGTTGTCAACAGATATCTCACTACTGTAGATTGCAGTTTGAAGCGGTTTAAAATATTCTAACTTCCACTATGTGACAATTATTTACAGACACTCTGAACTATTGGAAGTTTGTAATTTGCATCTGAGTTTGTAAGTTTGGAAGTTTGTAATCTGACGATTCTCATGACAGAGCAATGGACCAATCTGTGATTGAACATCCCAGGCAATCGTCAGGTAAGCATTTCCTAAGGAATTCTGCCGTGTGGCCAGCGCTGTTCCACAGCATCTTGTGAGAATTACAAGGTAGGATGCCTTAGCGCGTGAAAGGTATGACGCCAAACTGAATGAACATAGAACATAGAACACTACAGCACAAATAGACTCTTCGACCGACAAGTTGTGCCGATCATATCAGTACCTGCCAGGCCATAGAACTATCTGTAACTCCCGATCTCATTAAATCCCAAGGACTCATCCAGAAGTCTTTTAAAAGACCCCAGCCAGTTCGCCTCCACCACCACTAACGGCAGCCGATTCCATTCACTCACCAGCCTCTGAGTGAAAAACTTACCTCTGACATCTCCTCTGTACTTACCCCCCCCCCCAACCCCAGCACCTTAAACCTGTGTCCTCTCGTAGCGACCATTTCAGCCCTGGGAAATAGCCTCCGAGAATCCACCCTATCTATTCCCTCAACATCTTATAAACCTCTATCAGGTCGCCTCTCAACCTCTGTCTCTCAGGGAGAAGAGTCCCAGCTCCCTCAACCTATCTTCATAAGGCATGCCCACCAATCCAGGCAACATCCTTGTAAATCTCCTCTGCACCCTTTCAATAGCTTCCACATCCTTCCTGTAGTGAGGCGACCAGAACTGCACACAACACTCCAAGTGAGGTCTGACAAGAGTCTTATAAAGTTGCAGCATTACCTCCCGATCCTAAACTCTATTCCTCGATTAACGAAGGCCAGTACACCATACGCCTTCTTGACCACATCCTCCACTTGCGGAGCAGATATAAGAGTCCTATGGACCCGGACCCAAGATCCTTCTGCTCCTCAACACTGCCAAGACTCCTACCCTTGATATTATATTCCTTCATCCCATTGGTCCTGCCAAAATGGACCATCACACATTTATCCTCGTTGAAATCCATCTGCCACTTCTCCGCCATCCTGCATCCTATCTATGTCTCGCTGCAACTTCTGACATCCCTCCAGACTATCCACAACACCACCAACTTCGTATCGTCGGCGAACTTACTAACCAATCCCTCCACTTCCTCATCCAGGTCATTTATGAAAATGACAAACAGCAAGGGTCCTAGAACAGATCCCTGGGGCACTCCACTGGTGACTGACCTCCATGCAGAAAAAGACCCATCCACAACCACTCTCTGCCTTCTGCAGCCAAGCCGATTCTAGATCACCAAGGCCAAAGCCCCTTGGATCCCATGTCCCCTCACCTTCTCAAGAAGTCTTGCATGGGGGACCTTATCAAACGCCTTATCAAATGAAAATAACTTAAAACATTCGTTCTGCTTTATGCAGGAATAATGTGTTGAATATTGGACACACAATTAACAAAGTGCATCACTGGTTCGGAAAGGTGAAAAAAATGCAGATACAAATGGTATCAAAGGTGAGGATCTTCAGTTACATGGTGAGTTATATCAACACAGAAAAGAAAAAAAACCTGAGGAATGTTTTAAGATATGTTTAAAATATTGAGCGGTTTGGAGGAGGAACTGCAACTACTGTTGGAAGAATTGAAAAATCTATGTGCTCAATTAAACCGATATCTTCCAAAGAAACAAATTTATTTGTTTATATATATATTTGTGAAGGAAGGTCGTGCCTCACAAGCCTTTTATTGAGTTTTTTGAAAAGGTGGCCAAAGAGGTGGATAAGGGGAAGGCAGTTGATGTGGTGTACATGGATTTTAGCAAAGCGTTTGATAATGTTCCTCATGGAAGACTACTGCAGAAAATGGGATTCAGGGAGATTTAGCAATCTGGATTAGGAATTGGCTAGCTGATAGAAGACAGAGGGTGGTGGTTGATGGGAGATATTCATCGTGGAGTTCGGTTACTAGTGGTGTACCTCAGGGGTCTGTTTTGGGGCTACTGCTGTTTGTTATTTTTATAAATGACCTGGATGAGGGTGTAGAGGGATGGGTTAGTAAATTTGCTGATGACACCAAAGTTGGAGAAGTTGTAGACAGTGAGGATGGATGTTACAGTTTGCAGAGGGACATAGATAAGTTGCAGAGCTGGGCCGAGAAGTGGCAAATGGAGTTAAATGTGGAAAAGTGTGAGGTGATTCACTTTGGTAAGAGTAATACATGTGCAGAATATAGGGCTAATGGTAGGACTCAGTAGTGTGGATGAGCAGAGAGATCTCGGTGTACAGGCGCATAGATCTCTGAAAGTTGGTACTCAAGTTGATAAGGTTGTTAAGAAGGCGTATTGTGTGTTAGCATTTATTAGTAGAGGGATTGAATTTCGGAGCTGAGATGTCATATTGAAACTGTACAAAACTCTAGTGTGGCCGCACTTGGAATATTGTGTACAGTTTTGGTCGCCATATTATAAGAAAGATGTGGAGGCATTGGAGAGGGTGCAGAGGAGGTTTGCCAGGATGTTGCTGGTATGATGGGTAGGTCTTATGAGGGAAGGCTAAGGGACTTGAAGTTATTTTCATTAGAGAGAAGAAGGCTAAGAGGTGATTTAATTGAGACATAGTGAGAGCCTTTTTCCTCGGACGGAGATGGATATTACGAGGGACATGGCTTTAAATTAAGGGATGGTAGTTATAGGACAGATGCTAGAGGTGGGTCCTTTACTCAGAGGGTAGTAAGGGCGTGGAATGCCCTGCCTGCAGCAGTTGTGGACTCATCAAGTTTAAGGGCATTCAAATGGGCAGTGGATAGGCATATGGATAATACTGGAATAGTTTAGGATAAAGGGTCATAAAATTGGTTCCATTGGTCGGTGCATCATCGAGGGCCAAAGGGCCTGTACTGCGTTGTAATGTTCTATGTTCTATGTTTGAAGGAAACAGGATGTCTAAGAAGGCGGGATGGTTAGGGAAGAAGGATTGGTCTTGCACTGTCCGGCACACTCGCTGACGTACTTCAGTGTTTTAACTATTGTATAATCTATTGAATCACTGTGAAAAATAACACGAAATCGCCCGTGCTCTTTATTCATTCACTGCAATGGTTGCTAATATATTCTCAGTCCTTACCTTCTAATGTGATGCTTGATTCTGATTGCAGGGAGTCCTGATTCATGAGTGGAGGGGTTTCAACGGTTTATTGAACACACCCTGGGTAAAGATCAATTGCATATGACAGTCATAAACAAAACTTTTAGCCCGATTAGGGCAATCCTATCTAGAGCTAGAAATGAATTAAACAACATGTTATTTTAATTGAAATATTCTGATTAATATTCATCAGTTTTGACAAAGGTGTGCATTTGTTGCCTGTTGATAATTAATACACATCCCCAAGCTCTGTTAGACACAGAAACAAACAGTCAACAATGGATCATTGGGATATTTTTCCCTCATTTTATTACATACTGTATAGCGTATTTATTATCGGACTATAAACTTTACAGAGAGCAAAGTGCCAAGAGTTAGTTTATTGGGTTCGAACACCAGAGGATAGGAAACACTGAGCTCTCCCGTTACAACACCTTAGCTTTCAATCGCTAGATGTTCACTCTAATTGGCCATAATTCTATCCGAGTAAAAAGCAATATACTATTACTATACCTTTAATCTCGGTACCAAAGCTTCTGTTATATTCTACTGCCCTGAATTTGTGTATTTTCCATCTATTACCTGGTAATCTACTAGTTTCTTTGTTACGGCTTTCACAGCTTGTTTACAGCAATGACCAGAAATACAGCCACAGTCTGAACCTTTAGTAATTGGCTCTGTCTGCTGCAGTCATTTATTCGAATGGAATCACTCAATATCTGTCGCGTCAGAGAACAGATCAATCAGAGGGAGTAGCAGAATCATCTCAAGGGAGTTGGTGGGAGCCCTAAATTCGGCTTCACTGGCAATGCCGTAGAAACCTGCATAAAGAAACTCCGGCCAGTTATAAGGACATTTGGTGCACCCCACAGTTCGGATGCCACCGCCCTTACCCTCCGGGTCAGGGCTGACTTGCTCAGACTTAGGAGGTTATGATGAATCTTCACAAAACATTATATCGCCTTCAAGCAGCAGTTTTGCCTCAAATAAAAGGACACACACTTGGGAGAAAATGTAACAGATTCACAGAGGATGAAGAAGGAAAAGAAGAAAAAACCATGCCAGACTTGAAGCAACACATTGGCATCATTATTATCGGCACTTGTAGAATAGAGGTTGACAGGACGTTCCATGTAATGTTCCAAATAATGAACAATTTAATATGGGCTGCAGTGTAACAGATTTAATTGGTGGAAGGATTGAGAAGCATTTTATCCCACTTCATCGTGTTCTAACAAAATCGAAGAAGCATTTTGAGGGGCTAAAGACACGAAGAGGGGCTAAAGGCAGAAACACTGGGTAGAGGGACTGTTTGGATTGTTGTGACGGAGAACTAAGACAGAGAAAACTGACCTCCTTTAGCGTTCTGAACTCTGAATCTGTAGAATTACTGCACCAAAAAAGATGGCTCAGATTATCAATTTTTAACATTATATTGGTGGTCAGGATATTCCAGTTCCTCCCTTGGTCAGCCGCTTCCGATCCTTGTTCCAGGAGCTGTGATAAATTATTGTGGTTGACTCAACGGTTTATTGAACACAGCCTGGGTAAGGATCAGATACACACCAGAGTCATAAACACGACCTTCACCCCAATGAGCACTATTCGTCACCACACCTTCCTCTTTTGAAAGTTGTATCTGCATTGCACAATATCATTTTACTGAACAAAGAACAAAGAACAAAACAGCACGGGAAACAGGACCTTCAGCCCAACAAGCCCGCGCCGCCACCCCGATGTTCCCACCTCTACCCGTGATCCCTGTCTATGTTTATAGATCTATGAATTAAAACCAAATTTGAGACAATTTAGGGAGAATTTGTTTTGCCAATTAGCCTAAGAGCACATCTTTGGGATGTGGGAGGAAACCAGAGCACCCGGAGAAAACCCATGCAAGCACGAGAAGAATTCGCAAACTCCCACAGACACAGGCCCAGATCCATGTATCTGTGCAGCACAGCGATAGTCACTGAGCTGTCGTGTTGCCCATCAAATGGTCCAGGTCAAGCGTACGCTAACGACGTGAAGCACTAGGATACTCTCGAAGAAAATCCAAGAACAGCCCTCTCACGACCCATTGCGTCTATGCCCCTTGTTAGACAACAAGGTGGACCAAAGCACCTGTAGGATGAAAACAAGTACATCAATATCATCATCTATTTACACACTTCCCAAGGCTCATGATCTCCATTTTAAGTCAGTTTTCTATACCCCTCCATTCCCATTATGTTCATGTGTCCATCGAAGTATTTCTTAAATAACTCCAGAATACCTGCCTCCACCACTTTACTTGGCAGCGCATTCCATGCCTCGATCACCCTCTGTGTGAAAAAATTCTCTCCAGCATCCAAATTATACCTTGCCCCCCCTCACCCTAAGCCCGTGACCCCTCGTACTATTCAAGTCCATCCTAAGAAAAAGCTTAACACTGTTTACTTTATCTATACGCCTCATAATACACCTCTATTAGATCTCATCTAAGTCTACGTCTTTCTAAGGAAAACAGTCCCAATTTGCCCAACCTCTCCTCGGAACTCAGACCTTCCATACCAGGCAGCATCCTCTGCACTCTCTCCAGAGTCTCCACGTCCTTCTGGTAGTAAGGCGACCAGAACTAGACGCAGTAATCCAAATGAGGTCTAACCAGTGTTTTATACAACTGCAACATTAAAGGCCAGCTCTCGTACTCTATACCCCTTCCTACAAAGGCTAACATACCATCTGCTTTCTTCACAACCTTCTCCACCTGCTTGCCACCTTCAGAGACTTGTTCACCTGCAGCCCCAGGTCCCTCTGTTTTTCTTAATAGGTCTACCCTTTATCATATACCTCCCCTCTACATTCTTTCTCCCGAAATGCATCACCTCACATTTATCAGGATTGAATTCCATCTGCCTTCTGTCTGCCCAAGCTACCAGCCTATCTATGTCCTGCTGCATCGCCTGACAATGCTCCTCACTATCCGTAAGTCCAGCCATCTTTGTTTGTCTGCAAACTTGCTGATCACTCCACTTGCTTCCTCTTCCAAGTCATTTGTATATATTACAAATAGAAGAAGTCACAGTACCGAGCCCTGCAGCACACCACTAGTCACCGATCTCCAGTCGGGAAAAACACCCTTCCACTCTTACTCTCTGGCTCTTATTACTAATGATGTAGAGATGCCGGCGTTGGACTGGGGTAAACTCAGTAAGAGGTCTCGCAACACCTATTTTAAATCCAACCGATTTATTTGATAGTAAATCTGTTAGCTTTTGGTGTTTGTGACTTCGTCAGGTGAATGAGGTGTATTGGTCTCCAATAGCACACATATCAGCACAGACAGTTTACAGATTGCTGATTAGAATGCGAATCCTTACACCTAACCTGCTATTCAAGTCTTAAAGTGGCTAACAAAGGAACACTGAGCACTGAGGTTAGAGAGATGTGTATTGTCTCCAGACAGCACAGTAAGTGAGGTTTTTTGCGAACTCACGCAAGTCACGGGGGTTACAGATAGCGTGACATGAAGCCAAGTCATAGTGTCCTCTGGGACCTCACCTGTGTTCAAAGAAGAGACAAAGGTTTGCATCAGAGGCCCAGCAGCTTCACCTCGCACCTCCCTAAGCAGCCTGGGATAAATGCCATCAGGTCCCGGAGATTTATCAGTTTTAATGCTACCTAGAAGCTCTAACACTTCCTCCCTCGGTATGGATATTTCCCTCAACTGGTCCACAGCTCCCTCAGAGACAGGAGCTTTCAACAAGCCCCTCTCCTTTGTGAATACTGACGCAAAGTATTCATTCAGGATCTCCGCCATTCCCTCGGGCTCTAAGCACAGTTCCCCTCCTCTGTCCCTAAGAGGTCCGATTTTTCCTCTAACCACCCTTTTATTCCTAACATAGGAATAAAAAGCCTTTGGGTTTTCCTTAATCCTATCCGCCAAAGTCATTTCATGCCCCCTTTTTGCCCTTCTAACTCCCTGTTTGAGCTCCCTCCTACTCTCTCTATGTTCCTCCAATGCTGTCTCCGTTCCCAGCTGCTTCGACCTATCATACGCTTCTCTTTTCTTCCTAACCAAGTCCTCAATATCCCTAGTAATCCACGGCTCTGTAATCCTAACTTTCCCACCTTTCCTCTTGGCTGGCACGTACTTATCTTGCAACATTTTCAGTATTCCCTTGAAAGAGTCCCACATGCCTACTTACCCTCGAACAATCGTTTCCAATCAGTTTCCATAAGTTCCTGCCTAATCCGACCGTAGTTAGCCTTCCCCCAATTCAGCACCCTGCCCCTCAGGCAACAACATCCTTTTCCATCTGTATCGTAAAGTAGACAGAATTGTGGTCACTGTTAGCCACATGTTCCCCTACTACAACATCAACAAAGAACAAAGAACAAAGAGCAACACAGCACGGGAAACAGGCCCTTCGGCCCAACGAGCCCACGCCGCCATCCTAACGTCTTAATGACATATCCTTGACTTTAGGCTATGCCTATTGTTGAAGATTCCCATATAGGGACCAATATAGGGACAATTTGTCACCCAATCAGCCTAAGAGCACATTTTTGGGATGTGGGAGGAAACCGGAGCACCCGGAGGAAACCCACGCAACCATGGGGAGAACCCGCAAACTCCCGCAGACACAGGCCCAAATCCATGTGTCAGCACAGCAACAGCGATAGTCTCTGAGCTGTCATGTTGCCCATCAGATGGTCCAGTTTAAGCATACACTGACGACGTGAAGCACTAGGCCACTCCTGAAGCAACCTCCAAAAGCAGCTCTCACACGACATTGTTGGTCAACAAGGTGGACCGAATTGCCTGCGGAAACAAATAAGACTTCATTAAACATGCCTGGCTCATTACTCAGACCTAAATCCAATATAGCCCCTTCTCTAGTCGGGCTAGCCACATACTGCTCTCACGATCCTTTCAGTACACATTTTACAAATTCCTGCCCGTCCAAACCCCCAGCTCTAGGTAACTTCCCAATCCACCCAGGGAGATTAAAATCTCCCACTATAACGACTCTGTTCTTTCTGCACCTATCCAAAATGTCTTTACATATGCCTTCTTCAACTACCCGCGGGCTGTTGGGTGGCCTATAATATACCCCTAGCATAGTAATCACCCCCTTTCTATTCCTCAAATCCACCCATAGCGACTTCAATCCTAACTCTTCTGTATTGTCCTCCTTCTGCACCGCCGTGATGCTCCCCCTAACTAACAACGCCACTCCCCCACTGCTTCTGGACCCTCCTCTGTCACGCCTGAAACTCTTATACAGGAATATTCAGTTGCCACTGCTCCCCTTCCTGTAACCACGTCTCCGTCACTGCAACCACATCCAAGTTCATCGCAAACATTAAGGCCCTAAGTTTATCTGTTTTTCCTGTTACGCTCCTCGCATTGAAACAGACGCACTCCAGACCTCCAAGCCCACTCGGAACCTCCTTCTCCCTGGTGTATTTCTTCTCATTCAAGCTTACTCTATCTCCCATCTCGCTCTCTACCGAGAGATCGGCCTCAGCCCCTCCCCTCTCCATAATAGTTTAAATCCTGCCGAAACACTCCAGCTAACCTCCCAGCTAAGATATTCACACCCTTCCCATTTAAGTGTTCCCCGTCCCTTCTATACAGGTGCCCTTCTTTCACAAAGACTTCCCAGTTATCCACAAATATGAAACCCTCTGCCCTGCACCAGTCCTTCAGCCATGCATTCAGCTGTAGGATCTCATTTCTCCTGGCTCCGCTATTACCCAGCCCTGGAAGCAGCCCTGAGATCGCCAGCCTGTTCCCGTGCTGTTTTGTTATTTGTTCTTTGTTCTAAAACCCTGTGTGAGTTGCATATGAGAAACAATTAATGGTAGCGAAAGTTCAGGACCAGTCTATTTGCACCAAATTGGCTTTAAAAAAACCAGTTAGATCCTTCAAATATCTTCAATCTGAAAAATGGTCGTCTGAATGAGAACCTGAACAAATATCTGGAGGTTTCTCCGGAATGCTGAGGGACAATCAAAGAGTCAAGGCAAAATTGCACGTCATCTGGAGGCAGTCCTGAAGTTTTACAAAGCCTGAATGGTACCATTTGCGTTAAGGGAAAAGGTCGACGTCGAAATCAAAAAGTTGTAGCATGAAGGAATAAAACTGGTCCAGTTTGCGAAGATGGTACTTAGTAAAGCCAGATAGCTATGTGTGCCTTTGTGATGATTTCAAACAGGCAATAAATCACTACTCTCACATACCTAATCCCCAGGATTCAGTATCTGTACGCAGAGTTGGCAGGATTCAGAAAAACTGGACATGAGGCATTCATAACTGCAACTGCGGCAAGATGAGGATTCGCAAAAGTTCGACACAATAAATATGTTGAAAGGCCTCTTCCAGTGTGAGAGATTACCTTTCGGGGTACCATCACCTTGTACCATTCCATTAAACCAAACCTATAGGTTTGCCAAAGGCTGCCATTTACCAGGCGGAGGCGTGGGTAAGCTAAACTCAGCTGGCATGATGGCAATTGTTGATGGCAATTGCCATTGATGGCAATCACAGCGCACGTGATCCCAGAGTTATTAGATTCCAGTAATAGTTCAGCGTTACCAGCCTTGAGTTCATAAAACTTATGAAGTCAAGTGAAATCAAGACAACACCTTACCACCCAGCATTAAATGGACTAGCAAAGAGAGCAATGAAGATGTTCAAGTCCGGGTTGGAAAAAAAAACTAATGGCCTGATTAGAAACTGAACTCTGAAGGTGGTTATTTGGTTAGAGGACAACAGTAAACACCATGAAGGGAACTGTGTCAGCAGTTAGTGATAGGCAGACGACCCCGTATCAAACTGAGCCTGTTGTAGCCAACCCTGGTAGGGAAGGTGGAAAGGCATCAGAAAGCCCAGTGTAGGGGCCTTAACAACACTCGCCAAGAGAGGCATTTTGGAGTGGGGGAGAGAGTTTAGGGTCAGAACAGCCTGAGTAACCAGAAGAGTCAAGTCGAGGACAGATATCGAGGACACACCGAGGTGTGGGTGAGGCAGTAGTAAGGAAACACCTGGAGCAGGTCCGGGCCTCAAGATCTCCACCCGTTCCTGCGCCAAGTTCTGGCCCTCGAGCCCCAGGAGCGAACAGGGTCCTCCTCAGCAAGCCAGGGTCCTCCTCATCTTTCCTGCACCCTTATTGGGGACCTCAGATTCTGAAATGGACACACAGGATGAAGCTGCAGAGAATCCCCGACCACCTGAAGTGGGCGAGGAAGCAGCACTCTGGCATTGGTACGAAAGAGACGGGCACCATTCTCTACATCCCACCGACAGCAACATCCTGACCCAATGCTTAAGGAGAGAAAGATACCCCGAGGGAAAGCTAACCGAAGAGTTTCCTCGGATTTTGGCGGGGAGGAATGTGATGATTTCAGCCAGGCCGATGAAGTTGGCATGCTCAAGTATGAACTATCTGATGGGTCCAAATTGTTGGTCCAATCAAGAAACTTCATACACTCTCTGTAAAGCAGTCTTTCAGCCTGTTTTAAGAGGAAGCTACCGGAAGCACCAGCTCTGTGAATATACTATAGTCTGTGAATGAAGAGACTTACTAACCTCATTTCATCTCCGTAGACTTATTTCAAAGCCCTATCCCCATTGTATTACATTTTAACCTGCTAATCGCTTTGAAGTTAAGGGGTAATTTTAGCATGACTAATAAAACTAAGCCACAAACCGTTGCAATGTGAAAGGAAACCAGAATACCCGGAGGAAAATCACATAGACATCAGGAATGTGCAAACTCCTCACAGACAGGGATTCGAGACTGGAATAAAACCCGTGCCCCTGGCACTGTGAGACAGCAGTGCTAGCCACATGTCATTAGATATTCCAGAAATCCCCACCCTCGACTTTCGATATCTCATTCCTCATCATCCAGTGAATGAGGTTGGGAAACATTGGGGTGTCGCAACTTACAGCTGTGATGCTGCCTTTAAACCTTTAGATGGTGTTCTTTACCTATTCCAAATTGATAGTTTGGAACTGGAGAGAAAGGCAAGAAGGGAGGAGAGAATGTCCAGAATGAATGGTCCGAAGGATCAGAAAATACCAATCATAAATAAAACAGCAGAGAACAAGACAATAACCTGGATAAACGGACCGGGAAAGAAGATTAGTAACTCAGGTAAAAGGAGCAGAAAGAAAATATTACATTACATCATAAGGACTGTATATAGAACATAGAACATAAAACATTACAGCATAGAACAGGCCCTTCGGCCTTCGATGTTGTGCCGACCAAAATAAAAAGCAATGCCCCTCCAAATTAAACCATTCCCTTCTCTTCCATATACTTATCAATTAACCTCTTAAACGCCACCAAACTTGGCGCATCTACAACAGCTGCAGGCAGGGCATTCCACTCCCTAATCACTCTTTGAGTAAAGAACCTACCTCTGATATCCGTCCTATAACTCATACCCCTTAATTTAAAGCTGTGTCCCCTCGTGCTAGCTTTCTCCATCCTAGGAAAAAGGCTATCACTGTCCACCCTATCTAAACCTCTAATCATCTTATATGCTTCAATAAGATCCCCTCTTAGCCGCCTCCTTTCTAACGAAAACAACCTCAAATCCTTCAACCTCTCTTCATAGGACCTGCCCTCCATACCAGGCAACATCCTGGTAAACCTCCTCTGTACCCTCTCCAATGCCTCCACATCTTTCTTATAATGTGGGGACCAGAACTGCACACAATACTCCAAGTGCGGCCGCACTAGAGTTTTGTACAGTTGCAACATGATGCTGCGGCTCCTAAATTCAATCCCCCTACCAATAAAAGCTAAGACTCCATATGCCTTCTTAACAACTTTATCCACTTGACTGCCTACTTTCAGGGATCTATTGACACATACACCAAGATCCTTCTGTTCCTCAACACTATTAAGAGCCCTACCATTAGCCCTATACTCTACACATTTATTGTTCCTGCCAAAGTGCATTACCTCACACTTTTCCACATTAAACTCCAACATGGACAGTTGTGTCAGGTGTTGCACTCCCATTTGTGACCCACAGTCCGCCCGCTTCTACACAAACACATCCACGTACATGTGTTTTTTCCATAGAGTCGCACAGGCCTTCTCAAATGGAGAAACGTATATGCGTAAATATTAACTAAATACTGTGTGTATTCAGTGTAATATTGAAGAGCGGTTGATAAAAAATAAAATGTGGTTATACATTTTCAGCAACTTGTATTGGACGTCTAACACACATCGAAATATGACAGCAGATTATTGTTCCCATCAGCATTATGTATACTGCAGGCTTCAAATATTAGGATTAATTGTTTAACTTAGTTTCAAAATGACTCTATAGGGAAATTGATTTGTTTGCAGTTGCATGAGTGTTGTTAATATGAACAGGCTTACGAAAAAGTGGAGCAATATTAAATTGTGTGTGACCAATGTAGTTATCAGTTAACCACCAAAATACTGACAAATAATTAAACACTATACTTTCTTCAACCGAAAATTTCGTTCAAAAGAAGGAACAATTTATTGAAGAAAAAAAAGAATGCATAACCCAATGTGCACTTCAAATATAATGAAATAATTATTCAACTGAATATCAGGACACCATAAATATTAACATTTTTTGAATTTGCAAATTTAAAATTAAAGATATTCTTGCTTTTTTCGCCCAATATGATTGAAAGGGCTCACAACCGCGTCTTACCAATCTGTTGTGGGTTTGCTCCCATGTCTTCTTTCACTCCCAGAACCAGGAAAGGGCCCCATTGTTCTCACTTTCCACCCCATCGGCCTCTATATTCGAAGGATCATCCTCTGCGATACCACCACCAAACCCATCTGTTCTCCACTCCCACGTCAGAATTGCACTTGGACGATCTCCTGCTGGGCATCCTGGTCGACTCCTCCATCACAATCAGGACCCGAACTGCCTCCTCTGACACCACCCTATGACAATGGAGGAAGATGCTGACTGATTATTTAATTTTGATCAATGCTAATTGATTATTTAATTTTGCCAATCTATCTGTTTCTTCTCAGATCCTTCTGCTATCCACAAAATTTGTCACATTGCATCCAATTGCTGCGTTCTCTCAGATCCTGTTGCTATGCTCTGTCTTTATTACATTGCACCCATTACCAATCGTGCGAAATCTTGCCTGCATCATCACTCTTTAAAAAATGTACCCAAACTGTACTCGTCCTCCACATTACATAGAAACATAGAGAAGCAGGAGTAGGCCTATCAGCCTTTCGAGCCTGCTCCTCTGTTAATTCTGTTCATGGCTGATCCTCGAATTAACAATAAGGGCTTGGTGACAGACCAGAGTGGAGAGGGGAGAGGGTAGTCAGTGAAGGAATCACCTTCACTGTTTTGAATACTGGGGTGGGATAGCCATGGTGATCAGGTCACTGGCACAGAACGGAAAAAAGAGGGGCTAGGAAGCAATATTAGTGGGGGTAAAATAGTTAGAGACACAGACAGGCAGTTCTGTAGGAGAGAGCGAGATTCCAGGATGGTAGTCTGCCTCCCTGGTGCTGGGGTCCTGGATGTCTCTGAGAGGGTAGGAAGCATATTAAAAGGAGCGGGTCATCAGTCAGACGTCATTGTCCACATTGGTGAAAATGACTTAGGTAGAAAGAGCAGGGAAGTCCTGTGCGAGCAATTCAGGGAGTTGGGTAGTAGGCTGAAAAGCAGGGCCTCTAGCGTAACTCACAGTGCCCAGTGGTAGTGAGGTTAGGAGCAGGGAGATTGTGCAACTGAATGCGTGGCTAAAGAATTGCAGGAGGGAGGGTTTCAAATTTGTGTATTATTAGGAAATCTTCAAGAGAGGATGGCACCTGTCCAAGAAGGAGGGTTAAACCTTAACTGGGGAGAGGGGCACGAATATCCTGGCTGGGAGCTTTGCTAGTGTGGTGTTTGGGTGGGTTTAAACTAATGCAGCTTTGATGGGGATCAAAACAGGCTGGGGACGAGCTTGGGGCCAGGACTAGGCTATCGAAGAGGAAGAGCATTCTAGGGGAGGATGACATCAGTGCGCCTGGAGATCCGGACTGCGTCTGCTTCAATACAAGGAGAGTAATGGGCAAGACCGACGAACTTAGAGGCATAAACCCGCTTGGGCAGAATTTGGATGTTGCTGCAGTGATGGAGACTTGGTGAAAAGAAGGACAGGACTGGCAGCTGAATATTCCGGGGTATAAGTGTTTTAGGCGAGACAGAGAATAGTACAGCGATACAGAGGGTGGACAATTTAGAAGGGTCATGTAACAATACTGTGGGTTGAGCTCAGAAACAGGAAGGGTGCAGGGGCTATGCTGGGGGTATACCGCAGACTCCCAACAGCCCACAGAAAGTTGAAGAACGGGTATGTAAGGAGATTCTGGATAGGTGCAGAAAAAATAGTGTAGTTGCATGGGAGACTGTAATTTCCATCGTAAAGATTGGAAATTGCTTAGGGATGGGAGTCTGGATGGGTATAAATTTATAAAATGCGTACAGGAAGGTTCCTTGGAAAAATATGTTGATAGCCCGACTAGAGAGAACAAAGAACAAAACAGCACGGGAAACAGGCCCTTCGGCCCAACGAGCCTCTGCTGCCACCAGGCTATACTGGACCTAATATGGGGAATGCTCCCGGTCAAGTCATCAAAGTTTCAGTAGGGGATCATGTGGCAAATAGTGACCATAATTCTGTAAATATTAGGATAGTAATGGAAGAAGATAAGTGTTGTCCTATGGGTAAGGTGCTGAATTGGGGGAACACTAACTACCGTCGGATTAGGCAGGAATCAGTGGCCATTGATTGGGAGAGGCTGTTCAAGGGTAAATCCACATCTGACATGTGGGAATCTTTTAAGGAGCAGTTGATAAATCTGCAGAATACGCTGTGCCTGTAAAAGGGAAAGGTAGGAAAGGTAGGATCCGAGGGCCGTGGATAACCAGGGAAATTGTGGATCTAATTAGGAAAAAAAGAGGCATACGAAAGGTCCAGGCAGATAAAAAAAAGGAAGACTGACTACAGAGAAAATAGAAAAGATGGAATTAGAAAGGCAAAAAAAAGGAAATGTCCTGAGCAGACAGGATTAAGGAGAATCCTAAGGCATTTTGTACATACGTTAGGACCAAGAGGGTTAGAACATAGAACATAGAACATTACAGCACAGAACAGGCCCTTCGGCCTTAGATGTTGCGCCGATCAATTATGAAAAAAGCAATGACCCTCCAAACTAAACCATTCCCTTCTCTTCCATATACTTATCAACTAACCTCTTAAACGCCACCAAACTTGGCGCATCTACAACTGCCACAGGCAGGGCATTCCATTCCCTAACCACCCTCTGTTTAAAGAACCTACCTCTGATATCCGTCCTATAACTATCACCCCTTAATTTAAAGCTGTGTCCCCTCGTGCTCGCTTTCTCCATCCTAGGAAAAAGGCTATCACTGTCCACCCTATCTAAACCTCTAATCGTCTTATATGTTTCGATAAGGTCTCCTCTTAGCCGCCTCCTTTCTAATGAAAACAACCTCAAATCTCTCAGCCTCTCTTCATAAGACCTGCCCTCCATACCAGGCAACATCCTGGTAAACCTCCTCTGTACCCTCTCCAATGCCTCCACATCTTTCTTATAATGTGGGGACCAGAACTGCACACAATACTCCAAGTGCGGCCGCACTAGAGTTTTGTACAGTTGCAACATGATGCTGCGGCTCCTAAATTCAATCCCCCTACCAATAAAAGCTAAGACTCCGTATGGTTGTCAGGGAAAGGGTCGGACCTCACAGGGACAAAGGAGGGGAATTATGCTGAGAACCCGAGGAAGTAAGTGAGATCCCAAACGAATACTTTGCATCAGTATTCACAAAGGAGAGGGACACGTTGACTGGTGGTGTCTCAGAGGGATGTTTTGACCCGTTAGAAAAAAAAACTCAATTACAACGGAGGAAGTGTTAGGTTCCTTAGGAAACATTAACACAGACAAATCCCTAGGACCTGATGGCATCTATCATAGACTGCTCAGGGAGACAAGAGATGAAATTGCTGGGCCTCTGACAGAAATCTTTGTCTCTTCACTGGACACAGGGGAGGTCCCAGAGGATTGGAAGGTAACAAATGTGGTCCCATTATTTAAGAAGGGTAGCAAGGATAAGCCGGGTAATTATAGGCCAGTGAGCTTGATGCACACGGTAGGGAAATTGTTGGAGAAGATCCTTAGAGATAGGATATATGAGCGTTTAGAACTGATAATCTCATTAACGATATACAGCATTGTTTTTTAGAGGGAGTCATGCCTTACAAATTTGGTGGAGTTTTTTGAGGAGGTGACAAAAACGATTGACACTGGAAGGGCCGCGGATATCATCTATATGGATTTTAGTAAAGTGTTTGACAAAGACCCTAATGGCAGGCTGATGCAAAAGATTCCGTCTCATGGAATAAACGGTGTGCTTACTAGGTGGGTGTAGAACTAGCTTGGTGATAGAAGACAGAAGGTAGCAGTGGAAGGGTCTTTTTTCTGGTTGGAGATCTGTGACTAGTGGTATTCCACAGTACTGTACTGGGACCTCTGCTGTTTGTGACATATTGGAAGAAGATGTGTCTGGTGTGATCAGTAAATTTGCGGACAACACAAAAATTGCTGGGCTTGTAGATAGTGGCAAGCATTGTCAGAGAATACAGCAGGATATAGGTAGGTTGGAAAAAATGTGTGGAGAAATGGCAGATGGAATTTAATCCAGGTAAATGTGAAATGATGCATTTCGATAGATCTAATGTAGGGGGACATATACAATAAATGGCAGAACCACCAGGAGTATAGATACACAGAGGGACCTGGGGGTACAAGTCCACAGATCCTTAAAAATGGCATCGCAAATGCAGAGAGCAGTGAAGACAACATATGACATGCTTACCTATATTGGATGGGGCATAAAGTATAAAATTTGGCGTATGATATTTCAGCTATATAGAACTTTGGTTAGGAGACATTTGGAATACTGTGTCCAATTCTGATCGCCGCATTACCAAATGCACCTCTGTACATTTGGGTAAGCAGTTTCTGAATCCTGCTACCAGTTCATAACAAATTCATCATAGTTCATGTTCAAAATGTCTGTGTTTTAACATCATTTAAATTGAATGATTGGAAGCAAGTATGTTTCAAAACGACTTCCAACATATTCCAACATTCTTCTCATTTATGTTTCCTATCATCTGCAGCCAATGAATGTACATTGTTCTTTGAACCTTGTTCTCTCTGGAGTTGCCTTATTAAATAATAGATAAGTTCTACAGTGGGTAGTAACAACTGCTGATTGTTTCATCGTGCGTCTTAAATAGTGAGCGAAAAATGTCTCAGTTATCAGGCACATAGAATGAATAACTTTGTTTAAATTGATTACGTATTTATTGAAAACAACTCAAACCCAGATGGCATTTAGAGAAAGGTGCAGTGAGGATTTGCACTGAAGGTCGTACTTATGACTGTGTGTAACTGATCTTTATCCAGAGTGTGTTTGATAAATGGTTGAATCCACTATATTAATTTGTTCAGACTTTCTGGAACAGGAACGGAAACGGCTGCTCAAGGTAAGAGCCCAGAACATTGAGACCACATTCATATTGTTTTAATGTAGGGAATCTGAACAATCTCGAGTTTTGGCGCAGTAGTTCCATAGATGCTAAGTTTAGAAAGTTCAAGGAGGTCAGTGCGTTTGTGTTAGTTCTCCATAGGAAGAATCCAGCCAGTCCTCTGTCCACTATTTATCCTTGTACCCCCTCACCCTTTCCTTCAATACTTCTTTGTTTCTATTTAAATACGGTGAAATAGAATATAAAGGCTTCTCAATCCTTCTAGCAACGATATCAGCTTATCTGAATTTAATATTAAACTGTCCAGTCTTTTTAATATTCTATTGGTCACTCATCTACATGTGCCTACAGTAATCGTGCAATTGAGTTCCTTCATCCATATCTGATTTTCCTTTTTTTTCTTCATTTTCTGTGAACCTTGTAGCTTCCCTCGAGTGTATATCTTTTATTTGATAAAAATATTCCCGCTTGAAGCTGGAACAAAATATCATAAAATTTCATTGTAACTCCAGGTCTGAGCAAGTCAAGTCTGACATGCAGTATGGGGGGCTTCACTTCCTGACTGTGAGATATCCAAATATGTCCCTACAACAGACCAGAGATACTTTAGTCAGGATTCTACCACATTGCAAGTCGTGCAAGAAGTTCATTTCTGAGGGCTCCCACCAAGTCTCGTACGATAATAAGGCCACTCCCTCTGGTAGATCTGTTCACGCATGTGATGGACATTGAGTGATCCCATTCCAAAAGAAAATGATACCAGCAGACAAAGCTAAATATTGAGGCTAATTAGGTGCTATATTCCTGATCACATCTCAGGCTGTAATAAAAAAAAACGCAGATAACCAACTAGACGAGTCTGAAACATTCTTCTCATTTATCTACCGCTGCTGGGGGAATGATCTACGGTGGAAAATGCACAAGATCGGAAAGTAGAATATGTTGGAAGACGTGATTAATACTTCAATAAATTGCATTTACATGGATAGAATTGTAGCAAAATAGTGTGAAAATCTACCGATTGAAAGTAAATATATTTCAACGGTAAAACTCAGCATTTCCTATCCACTGGTGTCCGCTCCCAAACAAACAACAATGTTCGAATTTTGAACTTTGCTCTCTTTGAAGTTTATAAGGTATGTTATAGATAATGCGTTAGGTAATAACAAGGCAAACAAAAAATCACAACCAATAAATGTTTCTGTGCTTGTCTAAAAGGGGTCGGGGTAATCACTATCAACATGCACGCAAAATGAGCAATGTTGTCAAAATTTATCAGTGAATTATCAACTAAAATCATACACCATTTAATTCTAATCCAGCTCTAAATAAAAGTACAATGTGTACTTTGTGTGTTTGTGTTTGTGTTTGTGTTACATATACAATTGGTATATGAGAATATACCAACAACTATTACAGTGAGTTAATAACGAAAACATGAGCCTTTGTGCTCCAGAATGGCCCAATAGATTTATGGATTAGTTAACGGCGCTGAAAAAGGTCAACAATCTGTACTGGACAGTGCAAGGCCAATCCGTCTCGTCCTATTATCCCGTTTCCATAGCACTCTGGTCCCTTTATATCGACTTACTTTTTTTGAAAGATATCTGTGAAATTAGATACAAAGACTTTCTGGCAAATGTTAGTTTCTATCTACTTCCCTCCTTCCCTCAACTGGTCCACAGCTCCCTCAAAGACATGATTTTTTGAAGAGGCCGTACCAACAGTACCAAGGTTCTGGGATCACCGTCAGATCTATCAGTATATGTCTACATGGCGTTTGTGAGATTGGGAATACATAAAGAAAATCCCCATATAAATTTTGGAAATCACATTATTGCTTAAAGATAAACAAGGTATTTTCACTTCAGAATTTCTAATTGACGCTGCTATGGATTTGTTTCTTTCAGAGCACCAGAATCGAAAACAGCTGTCACAACAATGCTGCAGGTTTCAACAGCGGAGTATTTTCAACTTCTTGAAAAAGACTAACATTGGACAATGGTAGGTTCAGAAAATACTCCCAAGTTTTCACCACCCTCTCAATGAATCCAGATCTCATTCATGAACTTGCAGTTCACACAAGGAACGGGGAAGAATACAGCGGCAGCAAATCATAAACCAGTTGAACTGGTACGATGAAGTTGCGCTGAAAGCAATGTCTAGTGCATATCGATGGATATTCTACACATCTGGACATCCAGGAGGCATCTGGGCAGAGTTTCTTAACATTTCTGTCATGCAATTAAAGGAAATTTTTGCATTCATTATGAAACTGGTGGAACAGAAGGGATAGAGGTTAGGTAAATGGACACTTTGGCTGACTGTCAAGATACAACTTGCTGATTTATTGACAAATGAGATAAAAATGATGAATGTTTTTTGAAAGATAGTTGATAACATGGCTCACATGAGATTTCAGTGGGTTGTTTTAAGTTTACGGGAAATTGAAATAGCCTAGATAGGAACTCATTGTGCTTCATTTATTCCAATTGTTGTTCACAGATACAAACTCTAAAATCACTGAGTTTTTGACAAAATGTGAAGCCGACCAAATGTTGCTGTTGACCAAATTCTACCGGGACAGAATAGAACAGGCGATTGAGGGAGTGGCGAGACTCTGACTGATATGTGCAGCATGTGATCATATTAATGTGAAAGAAAGTCATGTAAGTCCAGAATATAGTGGGTTTACTGATTTTGTCCATTTTACCATCGCAGACCCGATGAAATTAGAGGGAAAACAATTAGCTGAACAGTAAGGAAATCTGCTCTCTGTTGCTGCTTTCCTGAGAAGACAACTTCTCCATTACATCTACAATGCTGGCATCTTAAAAAACTGTCTATCCCATTTGCCCAAAACAGGAAAAACCCATATGGAAATTTGATTCCATCACCCTCCCTCCACTAAGTGGCAGAGAAAAAATGAGTTATTGCCAGTGATTTAACGTTGCTGATACTTTGCAATACGGGAAGGCAAAGTGACACAGTCGTTAGCATTGCTGTGTCACAGTGCTGGGAGCCCGGGTTCGATTCTGGCTTGAGTTATTGTCTACGTGGTGTTTGCACGTTCTCCACGTTTCAAAATTTATTTATTATTATCAAAAGTAGGCTTGTATTAAAACTGCAAAGAAGTGACTGTGAATATCCCCTAATTGCCATAATCCATCGCCTTTTTGGGTGCACTGAGTGTTTATTTAGTATGACTAAGGCACCTAACTGTAGCATCCAGAAGAAACCATGCAGACCGTGTGGACTGCTCCACTGCGAACTAAACCAGGAATTGAACCCGAGGCCCCTGACACAATGAGGCAGCACTGCTAACTACTTTGGAACCCTGCAGAGTACATGAGTGCGTTTCATCGGTAATCCAGCTTTCTTCCACAGTCTGAAAAGCGTGAAGTTTAGGTGCACTAACCATGCGAAATTCTCCCTCAGTATACATGAAAAGGCACTGGGACGTGACAATAACGGGATTTTCAAGGTCACTTCATTTCATTGTTAATGCAAGCCTCCTGGTAACATAAATGAACACACTTTCAGCATTTAATAATATGATAACTGAAGTTCTTTACATCTAAAGGTAAGTATTACCTTACTCCTGATCTTGGTCATTCATGATCCATTGGTCCATTCATGAACAAACACGAGTATCTGTTTCTGACATCACAACATTATTTGATTGAACTCTGTCAAGAAATGTTAAAGCAATGGAAATGAATGGAAACTGGGCAAATCTCTTCAAATGTTACAATCGTACTTAGCACAACCATAGCTGCTTTTATTCGAGGTCAATCAGGGCAGATCCATGACACTGATACTAGAGTTCCTTAACGTCCTACGTTCTCTGAAAATATATCCAGCTGTTATGCTAATTGATATGCTATCAGTTGAGCAGAAGTGGAGGTGTTTACAGTTGATGTTAAAGTGTACAACTTGATTTGTAACTCCTCTGATATCAGGAGCTGGACAATATCCAGTCCATTAAATGGTCAGTGATATTCCTGCCACACAACTCCGTCCCTGTTTGACACTAAGTCACATTACCATTGCTGAATCTCCCCTTTAACAACCATGAGGGTTACAATTGAACACAAACATAACTAGAAAGAGATAGGATCAGGCAGGCGAGGAAGGTGTATGTCTGGAGTAAGGGGAAATATGAAAACATTAGGCAGATAATTGGACCAATAAACTGAAGGATGAACTGGGGAAAAGTACAGAAGGAAAGTAGCAGATATTCAAGGAATGTTTGTCTGGGGATCTGCAAGACAAGTTCCGAGGAGACAAGGTTGTTTTGGTAGGACATGGGAGCGGTGGTGCACGAAGGTTGTGGTGAACCTATTCAGGATGAAAAGAAAGGTGTATAAACGGTTCAGAGAGCTAGGAGATATTAGGGATCTAGAGGAGTATAAGGTGTGAAGAAGGGAACTTAAAAAGGAAATTAGGAGAGCCAGAAGGGGTCATGAGAAGGATTTGGCAGGTAAGATTAAGGAGAATTCTCCAAATATGTGAAAAGTAAAAGGATGAGAAGAGAAGGGACAGGGCCTATGAAGGGTGAAGGGTGAAAAGTTTGTGTGAATCCGGAAGAAATGACATAGGTGCTTAACGAGTACTTTGCCTCGGTATTCACGGTGGAAAGTGAACTGGGAGGTATTACTACAGGTTTGAGTCAAACGGAAAAGTTTGAGTATGTGGATGTTAGGAAAGAGGATGTGTCAGACCTGTTAAATTCTATCAAGATAGACAAGTCGCCGGGACCGGATGGGATATACCCCAAGTTCTTGTAGGAGGTGAGGGAAGTGGTTGCAGAGCCCCTGGCGATGACATTTGCGTCATCCATGGAAACGGGAGAGGTTCCAGAGGATTGGAGGATTGCGGATTGCATTGGAAAGGGTGCAGAGGAGGTTTACCAGGATGTTGCCTGGTATGGTGTGAAGGCCTTATGAGGAAAGGCTGAGGGACCTGAGGTTATTTTCATTAGAGAGAAGAAGGTTACGCGGTGACCTAATTGAGGCGTATAAGATGATCAAGGGATTGGATAGGGTGGATAGTGAGAGCCTTTTTCCTCGGATGGTGATGACCAACACGAGGTGACATAACTTTAAATTAAGAGGTGGTAGTTATAGGACGGATGTCAGAGGCAGGTTCTTTACACAGAGTGTGGTGAGAGCGTGGAATGCGCTGCCTGCAGCAGTTGTGGACTCGCCTACTTTGGCGGCATTCAAATGTTCGGTGGATAGGCGTATGGATGATATTGGAATAGTTTACGTTAGAGGGTCCACTGGCCGGCGCAACATCGAGGCCCGAAGGGCCTGTACTGCGCTGTAATGTTCTATGTTCTATGGATGTGGTTCCTATCTTTAAGAAAGGGAACAGGGATAGTCCAGAAAATTACCAACCGGTGAGTCTGACTTCAGTGGTTGGTAAGCTGTTGGAGGGGCTTCTGAGGAATAAGATTTATGAACATTTGAAGAAATGTTCAGAAATACTCAGCATGGTTTTGTCAAGGGCAGGTCATGACTTACGAGCCTAGTTGACTTCTTCGAAAATGTGACTGAACATATTGACGAAGGAACAGCGGAAGAGGTGGGAGAAAAGCAGCTTAATACAGGAAAGGGTTGGAATGATGGAAATTTGTGAAACAAACACTGGGAAAGGGACACAAATGAAAAATTGGGGAACCAAAAACCAAACTACTCCCCATTTTTGCTGCACGTTGATCGCATTACTTGTTTTCAGCATCTTGAAAACTTGCACCAACACATCCCGCATTCTGCTTTCCCGAATGAAATGGTTCCACAGTTCATAACTTCTCACTTTAACAACAATTGCTCAACTCCGGTAACATCCCTGTTTTGACTGCATGACAACTTAATATTGACATGTTGAAACTGCATACAACCACCTAAGGTTCCGCAAACCTTAATCCTCAACCCCTAATATCAACAGGATGAGTTTCTCTTTCTTTAATTTATTCTTCTCCAAATGTGCATGTCACCATCCAGGTCAGAATATATTTAGAACATAGAACAATACAGCACAGAACAGGCCCTTTTGCCTTCGATGTTGTGCCGACCAAAATAAAAAGCAATGCCCCTCCAAACTAAACCATTCCCTTCTCTTCCGTATACTTATCAATTAACCTCTTAAACGCCACCAAACTTAGCGCATCTACAACAGCTGCAGGCAGGGCATTCCACTCCCTATTCACCCTTTGAGTAATATCCGTCCTATAACTCATACCCCTTAATTTAAAGCTGTGTCCCCTCGTGCTAGCTTTCTCCATCCTAGGAAAAAGGCTAACACTGTCCACCCTATCTAAACCTCTAATCATCTTATATGCTTCAATAAGATCCCCTCTTAGCCGCCTCTTTTCTAACGAAAACAACCACAAATCCTTCAACCTCCCTTCATAGGACCTGCCCTCCATACCAGGCAACATCCTGGTAAACCTCCTCTGTACCCTCTCCAATGCCTCACATCTTTCTTATAATGTGGGGACCAGAACTGTACACAATACTCCAAGTGCGGCCGCACTAGAGTTTTGTACAGTTGCAACATGATGCTGCGGCTCCTAAATTCAATCCCCCACCAATAAAAGCTAAGACTCCATATGCCTTCTTAACAACTGTATCCACTTGACTGCCTACTTTCAGGGATCTATTGACACATACACCAAGATCCTTCTGTTCCTCAACACTATTAAGAGCCCTACCATTAGCCCTATACTCTACACATTTATGGTTCCTGCCAAAGTGCATTACCTCACACTTTTCCACATTAAACTCCATTTGCCACCTCTCGGCCAGCTCTGCAACTTGTCCAAGTCTCTCTGCAAACTATAACACCCCTCTTCACTATCTACCACTCCACCGACTTTAGTGTCCTCTGCAAATTTACTAATCCATCCTTCAATACCCTCATCCAGATCATTTATAAAAATTACAAACATCAGGGGCCCCAAAACAGACCCCTGAGGTACACCACTAGTAACCGAACTCCACAATGAATATCTCCCATCAACCACCACCCTCTGTCTTCTATCTGCTAGCCAATTCCTAATCCAAGTAGCTAAATCACCCTCTATCCCATACATCTGCATTTTCTGCAGAAGTCTTCCATGGGCCACCTTATCAAACGCCTTACTAAAGTCCATATATACCACATCAACCGCCTTACCCCATCCACCTCTTTGGTCACTTTTTCAAAAAACTCAATAAGGTTAGTAAGGCACGACCTACCCTTCACAAAACCATGCTGACTATCCCCAATCAATTCATTTCTCTCTAAATAACTATAAATCCTATCCCTAATAATTCTCCCAATACTTTGCCCACAACAGAAGTAAGACTCACTGGCCTATAATTCCCTGGAAGGTCTCTCTTCCACTTCTTAAACAATGGGACCACATTCGCTATCCTCCAGTCCTCCGGAACCACACCCGTAACCAACGAGGACCTGAAGATCAGAGCCAGAGGGTCTGCAATCTCCTCTCTTGCCTCCCAGAGAATCCTAGGGTAAATCCCGTCCGGCCCAGGGGACTTATCCAACTTCAAACCCTCGAGAATTTCTAACACATCCTCCCTATCTACTACAATACTTCTAAATTGGCAACCCTGTACCTCAGTGCTCTCCACAGCTACATTTCCAGCACTCTGAGTGAATACCGAAGAGAAATATTTATTCAGTGCCTCACCAATCTCTTCAGGCTCCACGCACAACTTCCCACTGCTGTCTATGACTGGCCCTAATCTTGCCCTAACCAATCTTCTATTCTTAACATATCGAAAGAAAGATTTAGGATTCTCCTTAATCCTATCAGCCAACATCTTCTCGTGTCCCCTCTTAGCTCTCCTCAATTCACTTTTTACCTCCTTTCTGGCTAATCTATAGCTACCCATTGCACTATCTGAGCCTTCAAGCCTCATCCTGACATAAGCCTCCTTTTTGTTCTTAACCAGCAAATCAACATTTTTCGTACACCAAGGCTCTCTTACTCGTCCATTTCCTCCCTGCCTGACAGGGACATACTTATCAAGGACTCGCAGCAGCTGCTCCTTGAATAAGCACCACATTCCAGATGTTCCCAGTCCCTGTCGTTCCCTAGTCCAATCTATGCACCCTAATTCTCTCCTGATGGCCTCATAATTACCCTTCCCCCAGCTATAGCTACTGCCCCCAGCTTCATGCCCATCCCTGTCCATCACTACGGTGAACGTAACCGAATTGTGGTCACTATCACCAAAATGTTCACTAACTTCCAAGCCTAACACCTGGTCTGGCTCATTGCCCAGCACCAAATCCAATGTAGCTTCACCTCCAGTTGGCCTCTCTACATACTGAGTCAAAAAACCTTCCTGCACACTCTGGACGAAAACTGACCCCTTTTACGAGCTAGAGCTATAGCTATTAAGATCTATATTAGCAAAGTTAAAGTCCCCCATCACAATTACCCTATTACTTTCACTCCTAATCAGAATTGACTTCGCAATCCTTTCCTCAACCTCTCTAGAACTATTAGGAGGTCTGTAAAAGACTCCCAACAGGGTGACCTCTCCTCTCCTGTTTCTAATCTCAGCCTCAACAGACAAGTCCTCATCAAACTTCTTTTCTATCACCGTGATACAGTCTTTGACCAATAACGCCACTCCTCCCCCACTTCTACCTCCTTCTCTACTTCGACTAAAGCATTTGTACCCCGGAACCTGCAACATCCATTCCTGTCCCTGCTCTACCCAAGTCTCTGAAATGGCCACAGCATCGAAGTTCCAGGTACTGGTCCAAGCTGCAAGTTCCTCCCCCTTATTGCGAATACTCCTTGCATTAAAGTATACGCATCTCAAACCATTCCCCACCCCACCCGTATGCCGCTGTGTTTTACCATTTATTCATTTATTCCTGATTGACAGTGTTCATGATGTGACATCATGGAATGCTGCAGCCTATGTGGGGTATAGAAGTTCAGGTGTGAAACACGAAATAGCAAATTCAGGAATCAACTGAAATCATGGATGACTTAAATTTACACATAGATTGAACAAACCAAATTATTGTAGAGGTGACGCTCCTGGAGTGTCCTTTTTAGATAAATACATTGAGGAGCCAGCCAGCAAACAGGCTATGCTAAACCAGATGCTCTGCAATGAGTAATGACGGATTAACTCACAATCCTGTGCAGTACCCTTGGCGAAGGACATCCAGAACGTTTTATTCAGTTCGAGAATTAAATATTAGAAATTGAATCTATGTCTCTGAATCTAAAAAATGAAACTGAGTGTATGTGAAGCGAATTGTCAAGGATAGATAGTGGAACCTTACTAAAGTGGTTGATAGTGGATTGGAAATGGTTTACATTTAAACAACGGTTTCATGAATTACAATAATGCTTACTTCCTGTCTGGTGAGAAAAAGAACTGATGAAATCTGGTTAAATTTGGCTTATTCAATAAGTTAGGGATAATACTAAAACTAACGTAGTGCCATATAAAATTGGTATGGAAAGACAGCAAAGACTGATGATGGGAAATGTTTTGAATTTAGAAAAAGAAGATTTAAAGATGTTTCAGGGAAAGAATTAGATCATGAGATTAAAATTGCAGACAAATAGAAACTAACAGTAAAAGCCCCTGTAAATATGCAAAGAGATAAAAATAAACAAAACGGAGCTCTCTTATGATCAGAAGCAAGGAAATGGTAATAGAAAATAAAGACATGACAGATAAATTGAACATAAACTTTCATCTGTTATCACAAAGGAGGGCACAGGAAAGGAAAATAAAAACTTCCAAATATGTTAGGGAACCACCTGAATAGGTGAAATTGAACCTTATTTGTATCAGTATGAACAATGTAGTTGGGATATGAATGGGTTTAAAGAATGGCAAAAGTCCAGCAGTTGATACTCGACATCTGAACATTAAAGAAAGTTCCCTATGCCCACTATCCGATGAACAAGTTCTTCCCCACGTGACACATTACTTGGAGGAAGCAGTAAGAATGGAAAGGACAGGAAATACACTCTGAGTGGGGACTTAAATATCCATCAGCAAGTCATAATCAGTGTCGCCACCATTGAATAAGCTAGTAACATCCAGTAGGGCGTACATCCTCAGGCACTGTGTGGCATTACCAACAAGTTAAATGTGAAAGGTTTTGTACAGAACATTTGAGTAAATACTACGCATCCATTGGATACTGTGATCAGACAATAGAATTGTATACTGCTTAACGGCCCAGCATATCATCTGCCCTGCTATTGGCAGTGTATCAGTCGTAGTGAATGAATAGTGCAGGAGGGAATGTCATTGATTTGGCCAGGAGTACCACAACAGGTATCAAACTGGTGAAGTCTCAACGCAGGAATGCTTTTATAGCAAACAGCAGAACAAGCATGAGGGAAGTGAATTGAAAACCAGTGAATTGGAACCAAACCTGTGTATCCCTGCCAGATTGGTCCATGGCTGACGTGTGAATGATTAACTAACCATCTGAAGCATTAGGAACCCCAAATATCCACATCCTTAATGAAATATGTTTCAGTATGTCTGAACATTCCAGTATAAAGCATAAAGTTGCAACATTGGCAAACATTATTAGCCAGAAGAACAAAGGAGGAATTAAAGCAAAATATTTTGGATGCTGCAATATGAAACAAACAGAAAGTCCTGAAAAGTCTTAGCATGTCTGACAGCACCTGTGGAGAGAGAATAGAGCCAACATTTGCAGTCTAGATGGCCCTTCATCAGAGCTCTGACAAAGGATTATTTGGACACAAAGCTTGGCTCTATTCTGTCCCCACAGATGCGGTCAGACCTGCACAGACTTTCCAGCCTTTTCTGTTTCCCAGTAGATAATCTATTCTGATTGTATATTGAGGTTCCTGTCATCACAGATGTCAGTCTGCACTAATCCAGTTCACTCCAAATGATATCATGAAATAACCAAAATAAATTTAAACTGTAAATGCTTTGGGCCATGGCAATATTCCGGAAAGAGAAAGATGTATTAGTGATCGTATTGATAACTTAATCTCAGATGTTGGGTGTTTGCTGACGCTTGCACTATTTTCAGCACAATTTGCAACTTCGCAGATGCTGAAGCAATTCTTGCTGCATATATGCTAGAAAACCCGGATACTAATCCGGCCTGGGCTGCTTATGCTAAGTAACATTCGCGCTACAGTAATGTCAGGCAATTACAAATGCCATCAAAAAAGATCCATCCTTCCCACCGCGGTGATCGAATGCCATTGAAATCATTGAATCCTTCACTATCACGTTTATGTGTGTGTGTGTGGGAGGGGGAGTGGTGGCTGGTGGGGAAGTGCAACTGACCTGAAACTGAATTGAATTGTACCAGGCACAAAATACTAGTGACGAGAGCAGGTCACATTTTTTGGAGACTGACCCACTTCCTCACTCCCCAAGACCTATTCATCGTCTAAAAGACACAAGTCAGAGTGTGATGGAATAGTCTCCACCTGCCTGGACGTACTCAGTTCCAACAACTTTCAAGATGCTCGACAGCACCCTGGACAGAACAGCCCTCTGATTGAACCACATCTCATCAACATCAACATTCACACCATGCACTATCGACATACATGGCAGCAGTGGTTGAGTGTTTGCCATTGACATGATAAACTGCCGCAACATAATCAAAAAGCGGATCATACAGTCTCTCAGGACTGGGATTTCTCACTCTGAAAATTATTTTAAATTAAAAATTTGGTTTATTCGTATGTCGTTTACATTAAGGACAGAATCAAAATGAGATCTTTATTTCGTGTTCAGAATGGATCAGGACCCAGTCCAGGGACTGCATGCTGCACTCAAAACAACTGGAAAATCTCTTAACAGATCCATTCCTTCTCATTCTCAGTGCTTAGTTGTCACTCGTTTTTTTTTCAACACGTTCCTTATTATTCTTCACAGAAAATAAATGAAATTGCAGACAATGGGAACCCAGCAGAGTGTTCCAAACTTCTCCTGGATCTGATGATAGAGAAAGGCTCTCAGGCCCTCAGGGTGATGTGGGAATCCTTTGTGGAAATGCATCGTGGGTTACCAAAGTTGGAGAAAATATTGAGAGAATTACCAAAACTTGGTAAAATCATGCATTAACTTAAACTTGTTAACATTAACTTAAACTTTCTGATATTGCACATTGCTGATTTCATGATTTTAATTCCTTTAATCAGGTCCTGATGCATTTGGTTACATAAAAATCCCACAAAATTTATCAGAAATACCCACTAACCTAAAAGGTAAGTGATGACAATGAAGATTCCAAACTAATTATTTCACTTCTAAGTGTCTGAATAATTAGTTGTAGAATTTGTGAATCAGAAAATTGAAGTCTCTAAATCAGGGTTAAATATTGTTCAAATTCTCATCCTCATCTGTTCTACAGAGGGTCACCACCATAAAAATTAGGAGCAAATGTTGAACTCTCAGTCTCTCTGAACTGCTACACAATTGAACAAGCCCATGGCTGATCTCATCGCAACATTCATATGGTATTTCTGCTTTTCTTTCCCGATCATTCTTTCGTCTGTTGTGCTTTATATATTTTTTTTCATTTATCCAACTCTGAATTTCCAAATCCCCATTTTCATGTTCTGTGTTTTCATCCATTGTCTATAAATACGTTGAATGTCTGAATTTCACAGAACCGTTGCCAAGTTTGTTTGTTTTCTTTTTCAAGTTTATTCTTTAAACAGTTCAAATCCCCAGTTAACTAATCCATTTAGGGGAATTAGCGGGGGTAAACCTATGGAGTTAAGGGAATGTCTTTGGGTAGGATGTTCTGTCGGAGAGTCCGTACAGTCTCGATGGACCAGGTGGCATCCTTCCCCACTATGAAGGCTCGGCTTATTAGCGTGCTCATAACATTTTGCAACTCATGTTGTGGAAGTAAACTATCGAGAGCTCGGCTAGCCTTTGTGAGGCAGGCCATCAAAACGATTGAGTGCTTCTTATTGTGTTTTTATCGTAAACTCTGAATTACCTTTTTGCATTTATTCTTCTTCCTTTTCTGGTCCCCACATTATAAGAAAGATGTGGAAGCACTGGAGAGGGTACAGAGGAGGTTTACTAGGATGTTGCCTGGCATGGAGGGCAGGTCCTATGAAGAGAGGTTGAAGGATTTGAGGTTGTTTTCGTTAGAAAGGAGGCGGCTAAGAGGGGATCTAAGAGGGCATATAAGATGATTAGAGGTTTAGATAGGGTGGACAGTGATAACCTTTTTCCTAGGTTTGAGAAAGCTAGCACGAGGGGACACAGCTTTAAACTAAGGGGTATGGGATATAGGACGGATATCAGAGTTAGGCTCTTTACTCAAAGAGTGATTAGGGAGTGGAATGCCCTGCCTGCAGCTGTTGTAGATGCGCCAAGTTTGGTGGCGTTTAAGAGGTTACTTGATAAGTATATGGAAGAGAAGGGAATGGTTTAGTTTGGAGGGGCATTGCTTTTTATTTTGGTCTGCACAACATCGAAGGCGGAAGGGCCTGTTCTGTGCTGTATTGTTCTATGTTCTATGTTCTATGTAAATGTATCGATACATTCTAGCTAATTACCTTAAACACATTCGTAATAATGTGCATTTCATTAATCTGACCGCAGTAACCAGCTAGGCAAGTCGCCTGATGTCAGGGAAGAAAGCACTGAAAAAGGGGAGAATGAGAGAAAGAAACATGTCCTGCTAATACAGTGGCTTTTACATGGTTCCGTTAGGATTACTGTGAGACAAAAAAAAACTATATACATAAAAGTTTAACTGCATATTTGATCCATTTCCAAATGCTGAAAACCAAATGTGCTTAAACCAACAAAAATGCCTTGATATTCAACCCATTAAATGTCTACTTGGTGTAATAACAATAAATCTCCAGAGCAGATCTTTCGTCTCTGAGGCCTGCAGCTCAATTGATGATAAGCCACATGTGTTAACACTCCCGCCTAAACATGCACAGCTGTGTCCATGGATACGGTCAGCTAAGGCTGGTCGCCCTGCCCATCAAACTGTTCATACCTCCAGTCGCTGTGAATTGGTTCATAAGAACATAAGAATATAAAAAATAGACGCAGGAGTAGGCCATCTAACCCTTCGAGCCTGCCGCTCCATCCCCCCTCACCCCATTCAACAAGATCATGGCTGATCTGAAGTGGATCAGTTCCACTTTCCCGTTTTCTCCCCATAACCCTTTATTCCCTTGTCTATCAGAAATCTATCTACCTGTTGTTACCTGCCTTTTCTCTGCTAGCTTTTTTAAACAGCAGTGTAAGGTTAACTGTTTTCAAATTCAGCACTTCAGCAAATTTTGGTAAATAACTACAATAAAGCATCTGCTATTACTTCTGCCATTTGTTTCAGAACCCTGATATGCATTGCATCCGGTCCCGAGGACTTGTCTACCTTCGTTCCCATTAGTCTGCCAAGCGCTGCCTGTCTAGTGACAGTAACCCTATTAATGGACTTCATCTCCCACCATCCATCCATTTTGAATATTCAGGAAGCTATTTGTGTCCTCCATGTGAAGACCGACACAAAAAACGTATTTAAAGTCTCAGCCATTTCCTCGTTACCCACCGCTAAATCTCCTAACTCATCCTCGAAGCGTCCAACATTCACTCCAGCCATTCTCTTCTTCTTTATTTATAAAAACTTCTAATATCATTTTAGAGCTAGTTTAGTTTCACAATCTATCTTTCTTTTCTTTATCGCTTTCTTCTTACTATGTTGTTTTTCTTTAAATCTTTCCCAATCCTCTAATTTCCCACTATTTTTAGCCACTCTGTACGCATCGCTTTTTAGTTTAATATTCTCCTTTATTTCCTTCGATAACCCTGGCTGGTTATTCTTTTTCTTACAATCTTTTATCACCGGAATATATTTTTGCTGAGTACTGAAAAAAAAACCTCTTAAACATTCTCCACTTTTCCTCAGCTGTCCTAGCAACCAGTCTGCGCCCCCAGTGTACTATAGCAATTCCGACTTCATCTTATGATACTCCCCTCTGTTCAAGTACAGGATACTGATTTGGAACCCTACTTTCTCACCCTCCATCTGTATCAGTAATTCAACCATATTGTGATCATTCGTCCCAAGAGGATCCCTCACGAGAAGATCCCTAATTCTACCTGCTTCGTTAACAGTACCAGATCTAAGATAACTCACTCCCTCTTAGATTCTGTAACATAATGTTCAAGGAAACTATCCTGATAGCATGAGAGCATTCTAAGGACTCTTCCTCAAGGCCACTGCATCCGACTTGATTGAACCAATCAATATGCAGGTTAAATTCCCTCATGGTTATTGCTGTTCCGTTTTTGCACAAATCAATTATTCTCGCCCACCCCACCTCAAAATTATTATTTGGGGGCACATCCACAAATGATTTTTCTCCCCTTACTATTCCTTATCTCCACTCACAATGATCCCACGTTTTGCTGTTTGGAGCCTATATTGTTTCTTACTACTGTCTTGATATTATCCGTTATTAACAGAGCTACCCCACCTTCTTTTCCTTCTTGTCTAACTTTCCAAAATGTCTGATACCCCTAGATATTCAGTTCTCAGTCCCGATCACTTCCTGTAATGGCCACTAGATCATACCTATTTGTGCTGATTTGTGCCATCAACTCATTCACTTTGTTTCGAAAGTTACGTGCATTTAGGCGAAGTGTCTTTATCCCAGCCTTTAACGGATCTTATTTGTAGAAACGCTACTAACCTCTCCCGTGCCCCCACTCCTTTAATTAGTGGAATGTCCTCAACATTTACCCTCACACGGACCCTCTACTTCAGATTTTGTAATTTCCCCCATCCTTGCACCTTTGCCTCACTAATTAGTTTAAAGCCCTATCTACAATCCCAGTTATACGATTCATCAGGGCTCTGGTCCCAGCACGAAGACCACCCCATCTGAACAGGTCCCATCTGGTTGGGGGAGTTTTGTACAGTTGCAACATGACGTTGTGGCTCCGAAATTCAATCCCCCTACCAATAAAAGCCATATGCCTTCTTAACAACCTTATCGACTTGATTGCCTACTTTCAGGGATCTATTCACATATACACCTAGATCCCTCGATCTCTCGCCCTCGATCCTCCTCTCCACTTGTTCCCCGAACAATGAGCAATGTTTTAATGCAATTTCTCTCTGTTCTGATTGAAGATCACCAACAGAAACACAAGGAGAAGCTCCGGGTACAAACTGAAACACTGAGAGTGAACACAATCCTCATAAAAGAGAAGGTTAAGATTTTCCAGCTGGTTGATCGATACGCTGAGCTAACGGTTATTTCCGATGTTCGGGATCAAACAGTTGTCGAACATGAATTGCTGGCAAGAGGCCGAGACCATGAAGAATGGAGAGAGAAACATCTCCGGAGAGAACTGGAAAAAATCCGAACTGATCAATTGTTCCAGAGCAGCTTTTCCCAGAGAAAATCCAAATCTGGGAATTCAGCAGCAGTGAGCGGAGTCCCTGGAATTGGAAAAACAACAATGGTACAAAAGATTGTTTATGACTGGGCCACTGAGAAAATATACCCACATTTTCAATTTGTCTTCAGTTTTAAATTCCGGGATTTGAACACTATTAACTGTCGAATAAACCTGAGGAATCTGTTATTGGATCAGTATCCTTACTTTGGGAATATTCTTGGAGAGCTCTGGAAGAACCCAAAGGGATTGCTGTTTATATTTGATGGTTTGGATGAATTCACGGACAGGATTGATTTTGATGACAATCGGAGAAATACAGTACCTCAGTCCATGTGCACAGATCCTGAATGCTGGTGTGAAGTGTCTGACATTGTGTACAGTTTAATACAGCACAAGCTGCTCCCAGGATGTTCAGTGCTGGTGACCAGCCGCCCCACTGCATTACATTTATTAGAAAAGGCTGAGATCAGTGTCTGGGCTGACATCCTGGGATTTGTTGGTGATGAACGGAAGGGATATTTCAACAAGTGTTTTGAAGATCAAATGGTGGCAGCAGCTGTTTTCAAACACCTTAGGAGAATGAGATCCTGTGCACCATGTGTTATAACCCTTCCTACTGCTGGATCCTCGCTCTGTCACTGGGTCCCTTCTTTACATAAAGAGACAGGAAACAGCAGCAAGTTCCCAAGACCATCACCCAACTATATTCCTACTATATTTACAACATTCGGAAAAACAATGGCCGAGAGATTGAAAACCCCCGTGAAATGTTCCTGAAGCTTGGTGAGGTGGCCTACACAGGAGTCGCCAAGCAGAAGATTGTGTTTAGAAATAAAGATTTGATTGAGTACAATCTACAACCTTCCCAGTTCCTGTCTGGGTTCCTGATGGAACTTTTAGAGAGAGATGATTCTGCCCAGAGTGTGGTTTACTCATTCCCACAGCTCACCATCCAAGAGTTTGTAGCTGCACTCACACAATTCCTGACTCCAGATCCCGGGGAGATCGTGAAACTCCTCAGTGAAGCCCACAGTGAGGAAGATGGGCGATTTGAGATATTTCTCCGTTTTGTTGTTGGTCTCTCCTCCCCGCAGTCAGCTCGGCCCCTGGAGGAGTATCTGGGTCAATTTCTTCATCAAACAACCTGCAGAGTGATTGACTGGATGAAGGAGAAGGTGGAAGGACAGATTGGAAACACACAGACTGAAACTGGGAAAAGGAAGCTCCTGAACATATTCCACTACCTGTTTGAGTCTCAGAATAAAGCACTGGCTCAGAACGCAGT
Source organism: Sphyrna mokarran (assembly GCA_024679065.1). Lineage (NCBI taxonomy): Eukaryota > Metazoa > Chordata > Chondrichthyes > Carcharhiniformes > Carcharhinidae > Sphyrna > Sphyrna mokarran. The sequence continues at coordinate 15,432,550 of JAGIQG010000038.1, read as the reverse complement.
GCGATCTGTGAAAACACTTTCATTTAGTGGATTGGGACTGACCCCGATTGACTGTACAATCCTGTCTCATGTCATTGCACATTGTGATACAGTAAAACACTTCGATATACAGGAATGCTACATTCAGTGTGAAGGGCTCCAGCGGCTGGGATCGGTTCTGCACAAGTGTCAGAAGTTGAGGTTTGTTTGATCTCATAGCAAATGTTTTCTTTGTTCAGAAGCCATTTCCTTTGTTCTAGTAAAACAGAAGCATGTTCATTCGAGGAAATCAAGAGAGAAACAGTGTCTAATGGTTACAGAAAAATGTGGAAGAATTGCACAATGCAATAATACTCATTTCAGAGCAGCTACAGACATGATGGGCCGATTGGCCTCATTCTGAACCTGTAATAAATCTATGATTTTCTGATAAAACTACATCATTTCAAGAAGGCAGATTTTCGGGATCTCTGGGGTACTCCACTGGTGACTGACCTCCACGCAGAAAAAGACCCATCCACAACTACTCTCTGCCTTCTGCAGGCAAGCCAGTTCTGGACCCACAAGGCCAAAACCCCTTAGGTCCCATGCCGTCTCCCCTTCTCAAGAAGTCTTGCATGGGGGACCTTATCAAACGCCTTGCTGAAATTCTGTTAATTGCTGCTGCTTCCTCCAATTCACAGCAATATAAAGCCAGTTACAAACAGCATTTTATAACAACCAATGAATTTAGTTTTCTCTGTGGCACTAATAGATTCACAATTTCCGTTTTGAACTCAGTGTGAGCCGGCTCAGAGTAGCTGAACGATCGACTGACCCTCCAACCCTCAGCTAACTTGAACACTACTGCTCCAGGGCTGGAGGCGCAGACTTGACTAAATTGGATTGACCCACTCGTTTCAGTTGTGTTGACTACTTTCTGGCCCTGTGTTCACCCACTCCAACAAACTGAGATAGCTAGAAATTAAACCCGTATCAACTGCTTGGAAAGCAACTTATCTCACTATTATATCACTATCATTGCATTTTGCGACTCCTGTGGTGTAGGGGCACCGAGAAAGAGAGTCCAGAATTTAGGCCCAGTCACCGTGAAGAAACCCAAGTCAGGATGGTGTATTTTTAGAAGGAAATTTTCAGATGATGATGTTCCCATTCATCTTTTGCAGCAAGACCTCCCTGCTCTTATATTCTATTCCCTCGCTATAAAGGCAAACATTCTCTTTGCCTTCTTGATCTTCTGCTGCACCTGTTGACTGTGTTTTTGCGATTCGTTCACAAGGTTCCAAGATCCCTCTGCACAGTAGCATGCTGCAACTTTTCACCCTTTAAATAATAATCCTGCTCATACCCCATCTGCCACGTCCTCGCCCAGTCACTCAGCCTATCCAGTTCTCTCTGCAGACTTTCCGCTGCTTCCATGCTTTTCCACTCATCTTCGTGTCATCAGCAAATTTTGTTACCCTACACTCAGCCCCCTCCTCCAGATCGTCTATGTAAACGGTAAAGAGTTGAGGCCCCAGCACCGATCCCTGTGGTACTCCACTAGTCACCAACTGCCAACCAGAAAAGCACTCTTTAATTCCAACTCTGCTTCCTGTTGGATAACCAGTCCTCAATCAATTACAGTTGATGATTGAAAGTAGGCTGATGGGGTGGTAAATGAGCAGATTCTATTTGTTCTCTTTTTTGTTTATTTTCATACCTGGGAAATTTCGTACTATTTTGGGTAAAGGTCAATGTTGATATGAAACAGGATTTTCGGGTAATCCTTTTTCTATTTGAAGATCTACCGGGAAGAGGGAACTCCTGGTAATTCCAGGAGATAGAAACACTAGCCATACTGCAAAAAATGTAGAGTCTGTTTACTGTGAAATTTTGCGGGAGACACCCTTACCCAACAAACTAATCAAACAGAGATATTTCAACTTTCTCATGGGAGAATAATCTTTCCTTAATCTAGGGAATGGATCTTAAAGCAACAGTTAGCACAGTTTCACACTTTAACTCACCCTGACATATTATACAGATGATATAATGTCAATAGTTAAGAAGGACAGGGAATCTCGAAGGATCTCACAGTTTTATCATTTAACGCTCAGTAAAATGTACAATTCCCATTAAATCCTAGATTTATGTAACGGTAGAAATGATTTGAATTTCCAGAAATGTAACAAGGTCAGTGAGATTCAGGAGGGTAACTCTGATAATCAAGAAATGTGACCAGAATGTGGGACATGTTTAAAAGGTTCACAGGATGTGGGCATCATCTCCTCTTGGGGCCATTAGCAGTGAGAAATAAATGCTGGCCTAGCCAGCGACACCCATATCCCACGGACAATTAAACAAAATATACATTTTGAGATGTGTAAAAGTGGTTTCTCCCAGTAGGCAAATCAGTGAGAATCATTTTTCAATGCTGCCTTTTCCATTCAACAGAAAAGAGTCTGTATAAGAACATTATGACAGATTCTTGTGTTGAGGATCTCACCTCCGCTCTCTGTACAAAGCAATCACTGAGGTTTCTGAACCTGGGATCAAACTCCTTCACAGACCAGTCTGTCCCTGCTCTCCGACGCCGTATACTGACCTGCAGGAGTCTGAAATGGAACTCGTGAGTGTTTGTGTTAAGTCTAAGTGTAACAATTAAAATATACATGGATTCAAAATATAAATGGGCCTGCATTTTCCAAGCAGCAGCAATGGTAAGCATATTGTCGGAATGAAAACTCCCCCAACCTGAAACTGCTGCATATTTCTCAGAATCTTCAACACTGCGACACCAGGAGCTCCATCAGAGCAGAGTCGGGGAAGAGAGAGCGCACGCCCTATTTACAGCACAGTGACCCGGGGAGCTCCATCAGAGCAGAGTGGGGGAAGAGAGAGAGCACACACCCTATTTACAGCACAGTGACCCCGGGAGCTCCATCAGAGCAGAATCAGGGAAGAGAGAGCACACACCTATTTACAGCACAGTGACCTCAGGAGCTCCATAGAGCAAATCAGGGAGAGAGACACACACCCTATTTACAGCACAGTGAACCCGGGGAGCTCCATCAGAGCAGATCAGGAGAGAGAGCACACACCCTATTTACAGCACAGTGACCCAGGGACTCCATCAGAGCAGAGTTGGGGAAGAGAGAGAGCACACACCCTATTTACAGCACAGTGACCCCGGGGAGCTCCATCAGAGCAGAGTCGGGGAGAGAGAGAGCACCACACCCCTATTTACAGCACAGTGACGCGGGAGCTCCATCAGAGCAGAGTCGGGGAAAGAGAGAGCACACACCCTATTTACAGCACAGTTACGCCGGGGAGCTCCATCAGAGCAGAGTCGGGGAAGAGAGAGCAACACCCTATTTACAGCACAGTGACCCCCGGGGATCTCCATCAGAGCAGAGTCGGGGAAGGGAGAGACACACACCCTATTTACAGCACAGTGACCCGGGGGAGCTCCATCAGAGCAGAGTCAGGAAGAGAGAGCACACACCCTATTTACAGCACAGTGACCCGGGAGCTCCATCAGAGCAGAATCAGGGAAGAGAGAGCACACACCCTATTTACAGCACAGTGACCCCGGGGAGCTCCATCAGAGCAGAGTCGGGGAAGAGAGAGAGCACACACCCTATTTACAGCACAGTGACCCCGGGGAGCTCCATCAGAGCAGAGTCGGGGAAGAGAGAGAGCACACACCCTATTTACAGCACAGTGACCCCGGGGAGCTCCATCAGAGCAGAGTCAGGGGAAGAGAGAGCACACACCCTATTTACAGCACAGTGACCCCGGGGAACTCCATCAGAGCAGAGTCGGGGAAGAGAGAGCACACACCCTATTTACAGCACAGTGACCCCGGGGAGATCCATCAGAGCAGAGTCAGAGAGAGAGCACACACCCTATTTACAGCACAGTGACCCCGGGGAGATCCATCAGAGCAGAGTCGGGGAAGAGAGAGAGAGCACACACCCTATTTACAGCACAGTGACCCCGGGGAGATCCATCAGAGCAGAGTCAGGGAAGAGAGAGAGAGCACACACCCTATTTACAGCACAGTGACCCCGGGGAGATCCATCAGAGCAGAGTCAGGGAAGAGAGAGCACACACCCTATTTACAGCACAGTGACCCCGGGGAGATCCATCAGAGCAGAGTCAGGGAAGAGAGAGAGCACACACCCTATTTACAGCACAGTGACACCGGGGAGATCCATCAGAGCAGAGTCGAGGAAGGGAGAGCACACGCCTTATTTCAGCACAGTGACACCGGGAGATCCATCAGAGCAGAGTCAGGAAAGAGAGAGAGCACACACCCTATTTACAGCACAGTGACCCCGGGGAGATCCATCAGAGCAGAGTCAGGGAAGAGAGAGCACACACCCTATTTACAGCACAGTGACCCCGGGGAGATCCATCAGAGCAGAGTAGGGAAGAGAGAGCACACACCCTTTTTACAGCACAGTGACCCCAGGGAGCTCCATCAGAGCAGAGTCGGGGAAGAGAGAGCACAAATGCTATTTAAAGCACAGTGACCATATAAGTGTTAGTTGATTAACAGAGTGAATGGGTAGTGTGTAGCTGGATTTTTGTTTAATCAGGGAGCTGGGGAGAGGTTGGAGCATTCGTTCTGAGTGTCGAGGAGTGGACAAGATGTATTGCGTTGGGTTGGAGAGTTAATCGGGAGTTTGGATGGTGGCTGGGAGCTGGTCACGTTGCTGGGGTCTAAACAGATGCGGTTGTGTGGTGGGGGGTTGCGGATAGTTAATTGCGTTGAAGAGGATAGTGGGGTCAGTTGGTTCTAAGTCAGAGGCTTAGTCAAGAATGTATTCAAGAAGCAGCTGGATTTAGCACTTGGGGCAAATGGGATCAAATGTTATGGGGAGAAAGCAGGATGAGGCTATTGAGTTGAACGATCAGCCATGATTGCGATGGATGGTGGAACAGGTTCAAAGGGCCGAATGGCCTCTTCCTGCTCCGATCTTCTATGTTTCTGTGTCAGGTGAAGAGAGGTTGGGTCAGGAGGAGGCCAAGTTGGGAGGATTAGTCCGATTAGTTTAAGGGTTCATGGGAGGTTGCCAGGCTGGAGGGGGGCGTAGGGTCTCCCCAATAATGGAATTCCCCAATAGTAGTTAGCACCTCTGGTAGATTCGCAGGTAGATCCATCTGTCAGGACATCCACGGGGTCCCGATGCAGAGGCCGGAAGATTTGCCCCATTAGCTCCAGTCTCCTGTTATTTATCCTGTTGTTCAATCTGTTTATTTCCTGTTTCGTTTTTAATCTGTTGCAGGCTGATGGACAATCAGTTCAGTCCAAATGGAGTGAGACAGCTAGAGTCGCTGCGGGAATCCAGATCGGGGCTGACAGTGTCAGTGTAAACATTTCAATCTCTGAACATTGCTGCTCCACCGGTTACAGTGAAATCCTGAATTGTGAAGATCTTCGACAGCTCCTTCCAAACCCTTCATTCCTGCCCCTCTCCCTCCCTATTCCATCAGCTCCTCCGGCCTGGCAGTGATTTCCCTACTTACCCGGTTTCCCAGCTGGAAAACTGTTGTAGTTTTAATCTCCACATTGAAGGAAAGATTGCTGTAAACCATTGTTTAAACAGCAATGTGTTGTTCACTCTCCTTTCAATCTTCACTCTCCTTTCAAAATGGAGCAGCAGAGATCATTCTCCAGCGAGAGGGTGTGTGATTCTGACAGTAGCCGGCAGAGGACAGATTGGTCAATCTTGTCAGAGATTCCTCTCTGTCTCTCTGTGAATGAATTAAAGGCTCCACCAGCCTCTCCTCAAAACCTCTCTCACTATCAGGGGATTAAAGTGACACAATGCCACCATCTGCTGGCGGCTCACACCTACTGCAGGCTCTGCTCTTTGTGAGCCTCAGAGATGTTCAGTAAGTCCCATGTCTGCCTCTGGGAACCGGTTACTGCAGTGTGAATATTGAACAATATTGACAGGGATCGAAGTTTGCTGCAGGAACGTCGGCTGGTGAATTAACCCTTTTATCCCCAGACACTGTACATGAACTCTGATCCCTCATTCATTATGGGAGATATTGTTTGGAGATTGTAGTTGGGGATGATCTCAGACTGTAATGTGTACGTTTTGGTGCAGTTATTAGACACTAATCCCATTCAGAACGGGAGTGGATAAACTGTGCTGCTCTCTGTAATTCCTGTGTCAGACATGCAGAGTTTAATCTTCCACAGTAGATCTTGCTAACGGTTCTTTTAATGTTTCCAAGATAATTGTCTAAATCTCACAGACTGTTTGAAAATTGGAAGCACAAACATTTTCAGACACAATTACAACATTTAATCACATTTTGTCGGTTTTGAACAGAAAGTATTTTCTAAACTATTCCCCTTTTGCGTCTCTTGCTTTACAATTCCAGAGGTTTCGTTGATACAGAAAACATCTCAGCTGGAATCCAAATGCTCTCATATCTCTCTCGCCCCCCTCCCGTTTACCCTGCAAATTATCAACCTCAACAAAAGTTCCCACATATTTATTAGGGAAAGTTTCTGTGTTGAAGCAGGGTGACCATTCCGTAACCCACAACACACATTCACGGTAAACATTAATTCAATTATTTCTGGAATCGTTAACATCTCAAATGCAACGTTTGGTTAAAGTGATTCTATTCCAAAGATTCTATTCCAGGGAGAAGAGTCCCAGCTCCCTCAACCTATCTGCATAAGTTCATGCCCCCCAATCCAGGCAACATCCTTGTAAATCTCCTCTGCACTCTTTCGATAGCTTCCACATCCTTCGTATGGCGAGGCGACCAGAACTGTGCACAATACTCCAAGTGGGGTCTGACAAGGGTCTTACAAAGCTGCATCATTACCTCCTGACTCCTAAACTCAATCCCTCGATTAATGAAGGCCAGTACACCGTATGCCTTCTTGACCACATCCTCCACCTGCAAGGTCGATTTAAGAGTCCTATGGACCCGGACCCCAAGATCCTTCTGCTCTTCAACACAGCTAAGACTCCTACCCTTGATATTGTACTCCTTCATCCCATTATTCCTGCCAAAATGGACCACTACACATTTATCCGCATTGAAGTCCATCTGCCACTTCTCTGCCCAGTCTTGCATCCTGTCTATGTCTCGCTGCAGCTTTTGACATCGCTCCAGACCATCCACAACACCACCGATATTTGTATCGTCGGCGAACTTACGAACCCATCCCTCCACTTCCTCATCCAGGTCATTTATGAAAATGACAAACGCCAAGGGTCCCAGAACAGATCCCTGGGGCACTCCACTGGTTACCGACCTCCATGCAGAAAAAGACCCATTCACAACCACTCTCTGCCTTAAGCCGGCAAGCCAGTTCTGGATCCACAAGCCCAAAGCCCCTTGGATCCCATGCCCTCTCACCTTCTCAAGAAGCCTTGCATGGGGGACCTTATCAAGCACCTTGCTGAAGTCCATGTACACTACATCCACTGCTCTTCCTTCGCAATGTGTTCAGTCACATTTTCGAAGAATTCAACAAGGCTCGTAAGGCAATTCACAGGATGTGGGATGGAGCATTTCAGCTATCTGAAGAGAGTTTGGATAGACTTTGAACAAAGAACAATGAACAACACAGCACGGGAAACAGGTCCTTCAGTCCAACGAGCCCGCGCCGCCATTTTAACGTTCCCACTTCCACTAATGACACTTGTCTATGCTTACGGAACTAAACTTGGGCTAGTTTTGTTAGAGCAGGGAAGACTAAGGGATGACCTGATCGAGGTCTACACAATTATTCAAAACGGCAAAAAAGAAAACATTCAGAAATCCACCAAAATATCCATTAAAATAACAAATGCTCGAAGCTTGACAGCTTTACGTGCAATGTCAGAAAATGCAACATCAGCACTTTTATCTGCTCACGTCTCACCCGAGGTGTGAAACGTGGATAGAATGGGTGGGATTGCAAGACTACCCATTGTTTGCAGATTTGTGTCCAAAGCCCCAACCGTAGAGTGAGAAAGAATTCCAGAAATTCTCATCACCATCCTGCGGAATTTCTGATGGAGCAATAATAGTGGAAATTGCCAATCCCTGTTGTTTAACATAGAACATAGAACATTACAGCACAGTACAGGCCCTTCGGCCCTCAATGTTGCGCCGGCCAGTGGACCCTCTAACCTAAACTATTCCAATATCATCCATATGTCTATCCACCGACCATTTGAATGCCCCCAAAGCAGGCGAGTCCACAACTGCTGCAGGCAGGGCATTCCATGCCCTCACCACCCTCTGTGTAAAGAACCTGCCTCTGACATCCGTCCTATAACTACCACCTCTTAATGTAAAGATATGTCCCCTCGTGTCCGAGGAAAAAGACTCACTATCCACCCTATCCAGTCCTTTGATCATCTTAAACGCCTCAATTAGGTCACCGCATACCCTTCTTCTCTCTAATGAAAATAAGCTCAGGTCCCTCAGCCTTTCTCATAAGGCCTTCCCACCATACCAGGTAACTTTCTGGTAAACCTCCTCTGCACCCTTTCCAATGCTTCCACATCTTTCTTATAATGCGGCGACCAGAACTGCATGCAATACTCCAAGTTCGGCCGCACAAGAGTTTTGTACAGTTGTAACACAACCTCACGGCTCCTAAATTCAATCCCTCTACCAATAAAAGCTAACACACCGTACGCCTTCTTAACAACTTTATCAACCTGGGTGCCAACTTTTAAAGAGCTATGTACTTGTACCCCAAGATCCCTCTGCTCGACAACACTATTAAGGGTTCTTCCATTAGCCCTATATTTCATATGTCTGTTATTCTTACCAAAGTGTATCACCTCACACTTATCCGTATTGAATTCCATTTGCTACCTCACGGCCCAGCTCTGCAACCTATCTATGTCCCTCTGCCAACTGTAACGTTCATCTTCGCTGTCTACAACTGCCCCCACTTTGGTACGTCAGCAAATTTACTAATCCAACCCTCTACACCCTCATCTAAGTCATTTATAAAAATGACAAACAGCAGTGGCCCTAAAACAGATCCTTGAGGTACACCACTTGTAACTGCACTCCAGGTTGAATATTCCCATCAACCGCCACCCTCTGTCTTCTATCAGCCAGCCAATTCCTAATCCAAACTGCTAAATCACCTTCAATCCCATGCATCTGCACTTTCTGCAGTAGCCTACCATGGGGAACCTTATCAAACGCTTTGCTAAAATCCATATACACTACATCAACTGCCTTACCCTTATCTACTTCTTTGGTCACCTCCTCAAAAAACTCAATAGGGTTTGTGAGGCACGTCCTACCCTTCACAAAACCGTGCTGACTATCCCTAATCAATTTATTTCTCTCTAAATGCTTATAAATCCTATCCCTTATAATTCTTTCCAAGACTTTGCCCACAACAGAAGTCAGGCTCACCAGTCTATCATTTCCAGGATGGTCCCTACTCCCCGTTTTGAACAAAGGGACAACATTTGCCATCCTCCATTCTTCCGGCACTATACCTGTAGCCAATGACGATGTGAAGATCAAAGCCAAAGGCTCTGCAATCTCCTCTCTAGCCTCCCACAGAATCCTAGGGTAAATCCCATCTGGCCCAGCGGACTTATCAATTTTCATATCCTCAAGATTCGCTAACACCTCCTCCTTATGAACCTCAATCCTGCCCAGTCTACAACCTGGTATCGCTGTATTCTCCCCGACAACATTGTTTAGGGGTGCTACCTGTCGATTAGATGTGCCTGGGTCAATTTGGAGTGCTTTCCATCAATTAGTGCCCTGTCAGTTAGGAGCGAGCCCTGTCAATTAGGAGTGCCCCATGTCAATTAGGACTGTCCCTTGTCAATTAAGTGTACCCCTGTAAAGTAGGTGTGCCCCTTGCAAATTAAGAATGCCCTCTGCCGATTAAGAGTGCCCTCTGTCAAATATGATTTACCCCTGTCAATAGGAGTGTCTCCTACCAATTAGGAGCGCCTCTTTCAATTAGGATCGACCTTGTCAACTAAAAGTGGGCCCTGTCAATTCGGAAATCCCTCTGTCAATTAGGGATGCTCCCTGTTAATTCGGAGTCCCCCACTGTCAATTATGAGTTTCCCCTGTAAATTAGGAGTGCCCTGTCAATTAGGAGTGCCCCTTACAATTAGGTTAATTCGTACTCTCTATCACTTACGAGTCCCCACTGTCAATTAGGAGTTCCCCATGTAAATTAGGAGTGTTCCCTATCAGTTAGGACTGCTCCATGTCAATTATGTTCCGTCTGTCAATTAGGAGTGCCCCCTGTCAACTCGGAATATCCCCTCCTGTTTAGGAGGGTCCTCTGTCTATTAGGAGTGCCCCTGCAAGCCAGGAGTGCAGCCCATCAATTAGGAGTCACCCCTGTAATTAGGAGTGTCCCATGTCAATTAGGAGTGCCCCCTCTCAATGAGAAGTGCTGCCCATAAATTAAGGGTGACCCCTGCCAATTACGAGTCCCTCCACGTCTACTGGAGTGACCCCTGTCAATTAGTAGTGCCCTCTGTCAATTAGTGTCAAGCTTCTGAAAGCAAATGTCCACAACGCAATCAAAAGCGAAACAGACTATCAACTGAACAGAAATGTCAATAGCAGCTGAGGACATGTGGAGAATGAATCTGCACACGGGAGTGTCGAACATAAACAGGAGAAAGTACGGCACGGTAGCGCAGTGGTTAACATTGTTGCTCCACAGTTCCAGGATTCTGGGCTCGATTCCTGGATCAGTTCACTGTCTGTGCGGAGTTTGCACATTCACCTCGTTTCTGCGTGGGTTTCCTCCAGGTACTTCCGTTTCCTCCCATAGTCCAAAGACATGTGTGTTAGGTTGATTGTATGCAGGGGAAGAAGACAACCAGCAGAATGAAAACACTACACTGCATCATAAAGGCAATATATCATTAAAATCAAGCTGGGCAGAGATAATAAATTGATATTGATAAGAGAATGATATTGTAACATATCAAATGATGGAAAAATTCAGAAGAAATACTCTTATTAAATTGCAAGTAAGAAGGCATCAACACTGTAGCGCAAATGGAAGTCAACAACAGAAGGACAAGGGACATGACATACATGAATGAGACATGCTCAACTAGATGGATATCCTGACATTCAATTCAACAATTCCAAAATTGTTTCACCCAAAATTGGAGGCCAGCTCAATATAGTTGGCTGGTACGAAAATAATGCAGTGCTAAGTTCAAATGTTCAAGATACGAAAGTAACTTACCAGGTTCTCTGCCTGCTGCGATTATTGGACAGTACACAGCTTCTGCCTGGGAACTTGCTGTCAAAAGCATTGGATGTACCTTATGGAATCGTGTTGATTTTGGAGAAGAACTGTCCTTCCGGACACTGATGCTCAGTGATGTTAAACATATACCCTCCTAATTATGTTGCTGACAGGTTGGTTAACAAGCTACTGACTCCAGCTATATTCTCCATGTAAATTTCATTATGGATTGGAGTAAATCCATCCAGTTAACCTTTTGTGATTAGGTTAAAAAGCCCAATATTCCAATTTTAGCTTTTCTATCAGATGTTCAGTATTTCAAAAACGTTCCTATCAACACCTAATTTGCATCTGAAATGTAATTGGGTTTGATTACTAAATTTGCAGACAACAAAAAAGTTCAGTGGAACTACGGATAGCAAGGAAAACAGTCAGAGGATTCAGCAGGATATATATTGGTTGGAGACTTAGGCAGTGAGATGGCAGATGGAATTTAATTTAATCCGGACAAAAGTGATGTTATGCATGTTAGCACGTCTAATAGCGATGGGAAATATACAGTACATGGAGAAACCTTATGAGTATTGATAGGTAGAGGGATCTGGGTCTACATGTACATAGATCTCTGAAAGCGATAACGTAGGGTGAGAAGGTAGTCAAGAAAGTATATGACATGCTTGCCTTCATCGACCAGGCATTAAGTTTAAACATTGACAAGTCATGTTGCAGCTTTATAGAATGTTCGTTATCATGCACTTGGAATATAATCTTTCATTCTTTTCGCCACATTACCAGAAGAATGTGAAGGCTTTGGGGAGAGGACAGCAAATATTTCCCAGGATGGAGGGTATTAGCTGTGAAAAATGCTTGGATAAAGTTTTTTTTTCTCTCATTTGGACAAAAGGAAGTTGAGGGGCAAACCGATAGAAGTCTACAAGATTATGGGGAGTATCGACAGAATAGATAGTCAGAAGTTTTTTTTACCCAGGTGGAAGAGTGATTCACATAGGTTTAAGGTGTGAGTGGAAGGTTTAAAAGAGATGTATGAGCAAGTTGATTTTTTTTTACGCAGAGGTGGAGGGTGTGCCTGGAACACGTTGCTGGGGGATGTAGTGGAACCAGACACGATACTGGCTTTTAAGGGGCATCTGGGCAAATGCAAAAATAGGATGGGAATAGAGGGCTATGGTCTCCAGAAGGTTAGAACGTTTTAGTTCAGAATGGTAGTATGACCAATGCAGGCTTTGCAGGGAGGGCCGAAATGCCTGTTCTTGTGCTGTAATTTCCTTTGTTCTTTGTTCTTTGAGTGTGTATACGGGCACAAGGTGCGGTGTGAAGCATGTTGTAGAACCGATGGGCCGAGTTTACATAGGGATTTTATGATAAATAATCTTCACTCACCATGCCCCTTCTGGTTTTGGTACATTAGCAGGGATCATAGAGTAATTATTTTTTTTTTCTTTTCATCTTTCAGATATCAGTTCCTGGAATCATTCGATCATAAGCCTTGAACACACACTGTTTTCAATTTCGACGTTGAAAACTTTAGCCATAACTCTCTCCATTACACACCAAAGAATTACAGTGGATTTATCAGACATGATTTTTCTATTCAATTTGTGGTGCTCAAACGTTTATTGGTAATTGTATGGAATTTCAATAGAGACAAACGTTTTCTTTATTAACATATCACTTTATTTGTCTCCGAGTTGTTCTCTTTTACATTGTCCAGATTGCAATCCAGTTCCAGTAAATACCCCTCTTTTATTTCATAATAGGGTGGAGGAATTGCAACGATCCTATCATCTGGATCTTCTAATTCCCCAGGAATAATGTTCAGTACCTTTGCTATATCCAGGATCACCCCATTTAGATTCTCTCACACAATCCTCGCTGATCAAGCAAAATTCTCTCAGAGCCGAATGAAAAGGTTATATATTGAAAGGGGTTAATCTAATTCTTTTGTTTATTGGCTGTCATTAATGCCAGCCTCCATGGATCCATCTTGTGTCACGGGAGGATTTTCATTTTCTTTTAAAAAGAGACCATTTTCAATCGATTGTGTCATTGTGTCAGAGGTACCTGTAGTCCAACACACAAATGAACTTGTGTCTTCAGAGAGGGGGACATCCTGTTTCGGAATTTCAGAGGAACAGGTTTTCAGGTTGTAACAATGCACCATGCAGTGTGTTCAGCAGATTGGAACTTCACTGCAATAGATCAGAATCTGAGATCAACACTATTCACCGGGACAATGACGGACAGTGGCTTATCTTATTGGATTTTCTGGCTTTCTCAGGATCTCTGGCCAATACCGTATACTGATCGAATCAGATATGCACTGCATGTGATTCAATGTTTTTACTATCCTGCCCTGGCTATTTTTGGTGTTCCTGGTAAGACCTTCTGTCCAGTTCTTCTTCGTTAAAAAATAAATCATGATTATAATTGTTCTGTTCATTTAATCTGTTCGTTTTGCTGTTGTTGTTCTTTATTTTGAAATCTCGAAGCATCTATGCACACGACAATACTACACACTGTTTCACTGGCTTTATTGAATGTTATTCCCTGCCTCCACATCCCCCCTCACTTCTTCTGGTGAGATTCCTCATAAGTTTCGATATCTGAATTTGAATTTGCGAACCACAGTTCACTACACTCATATCATTCCCGTTTACACATTGGACACATCAAGTCATTATTAGGTCCTCTCAGAAATAAAACATTTTCCCCACCCAGTAATCCCATTCCTGTCCCAGATCAATACCTGCGGCTGAACTAAATGGTTCACAACTTCCATCAGACATTTGTCCCTGAGCCACAGCCTGAACACACTCCATCTCAATCTCCAGTGCGACTGACTCTCTAATCCTGAAGGATGTCCTCTGGAACAGTTGTGACTGTGAATTTCAATTCTTCCATTTCTTTGCTGTTCACCTTTGCAGTTGCTGATCTTACGAAAATGAAATCATTTAAACTATTGTTTTCTAAATGTGAAACCACAGGCAATATGTTTCACCAAATATTCTTGATCTCTGACCTACAATTATAAATCTTCTGTCAATATATTCCATTAATACTCTCACCTATGTGATCAAATCTCCTCTCCTGATTGCACCACGTGCTATCCCCCATTGTCCTGATAGTTGATCATGTTTAAAATTATCCCCGAACACAAAATTCCTAATTTACACAAGATTCTCCCAACTACAACATTGTTAGTGCTGTTGTTATTGACATTTGGGATCTATACTTGTTTGCGAACGCAACGTTGACCTATTCCATCTGTTGTGCTGGCCATTTTTTTCCCTGAGTGTAAGCGGTGGGCAAATGCTGAGGGGTTGGTTCTGAATGTGTGATCTAATAGCACTTATAAACTAAACTACTGAATAGCGGAATTTACCTGGAAATTGAACAACAGCTTTGATTTTAAAGTGCACTTTACTGGGCCTGAATATTTCATGCCCCTTCAAGTTTATTATATACCTTTTCCCATATGTTGGCAGATTTCCAGTATAAGTATTTGAATGATTTTCAGTCTGAAATTGATTTCTTGCTCTGTGTATACTTCACTGACTTTAATTTCAGCCTTTATAAATTCACTGCTGCTGGTGAATCAGATTTAAGAAGATTGAATATCCTGGTGATCATTGTTACTATGTTATTTACTCTGGTGTTCCGCGGTGTGCAGGTTGAAAATATTTTAACCACTCCACTGCGCCACTCCATCAGCAAAAGTGTACATGAGCAACACGACCAGCCCTTCTGATTGTTGCTTCAATTGATCGGGTATCCAACGTTTTGATTAAGTGTATTGAAGGTTCTAATGTTGTTTGGAAGTCAGTGAATGCCCGTTTCCTGGGTATTATGAGCTAATGCATAAATTTGCGTGGAGAGAGAACTTATTGTCTGAGGGGTGGGTGAGAATGTGGATCGGATTACAGCACTTCAATGTCAGCAGCGTGACAAAGAAATAGGGCAGAATATACAGCGAGCAGAATTAATCGAGGTGGAGCGCTCTAAAGATTGTAGGTTAATGGGTTCTTCTTTATCTGCCCCCTGATTCAACCAACAAGCAGAGCGAGGACAAGCAGAGATGGTGGTAGAAGAGGGGGAGGAGTGGCATTTTTAGTTAAGGACAGCATTACGGTGGCAGAAAAGACGTTTGATGTGGACTTGTCTGCTGAGGTGGTGTGGGTTGAGATTACAAACAAGAAAGGAGAGGTCACACTGTTGGGAGTTTTTTATACGCCTCCAAAAAGTTCCAGAGAAGTAGAGAAAGGGATTGCAAAGTTGATCCTGGATAGGTGTGAAAGTAACAGGGTAGTTGTAATGGGGGACTTTAACTTTTCTAATATCGATTTGAAAAGCTATAGTTCAAGTACGTTAGAGGGGTCAGTTTTTGTTCAATGTGTGCAGGAAGGTTTCATGACTCAGTATGTAGATAGGCCAACAAGAGGCGAGGCTATATTGGATTTGGTACTGGGTAATGAACCAGACCAGGTGTTAGACTTGGTGTGCACTTTGGTGATAGTGACCACAATTTGGTTACGTTTACCTTAGTGATGGAAAGGGATGGGCACGTACCGAATAACAGTAGTTATAGCTGGGGAAAGGTAATTATGAGGCTATTAGGAGAGATTTAGGATGCAGAGGGTGGAGCAGGAAATTGCAGAGGCTGGGGACATCAGAAATGTGGAGCATATTTAAGGAACAGCTTCTGCATGTCCTTAATGAATATGTACTTGCCAGGCAGGGAGGAAGTGGTCGAGTGAGGGAACCATGGTGTACTAGGGAAGTTGAATCTCTGGTGAAGAGGAAGAAAGAGGCTTATATAATGATGAGATGTGAAGGCTCAGTTAGGGCAATAGAGAGCTATAAATCAGCCAGGAAGGAGCTAAAGAGGGAGTTGAGAAGAGCTAGAAGATGACACGAGAAGACTTTGGCGGATAGGATTAAGGAGAATCCTAAAGCTTTTTACAGGTATATAAATAATAAAAGATTCGTTAGGGCAAGATTAGGGCCAGTCAGAGATAGCAGTGGGAAGTTGTGCGTGGAGCCTGAGGAGATATGAGAGACACTGAATGAGTATTTTTCGTCAGTATTCACGCAGGAGAAAGACAGTGTTGTCGGGGAGAATACTGTGATACCAGGTTGTAGACTGGGTAGGATTGAGGTTCATAAGGAGGAGGTGTTAGCGAATCTTGAGGGTATGAAAATTGATAAGTCCGCTGGGCCAGATGGGATTTACCCTAGGATTCTCTGCGAGGCTAGAGAGGAGATTGCAGAGCCTATGGCTTTGATCTTCATGTCGTCGTTAGCTACAGGTATAGTGCCGGGAGACTGGAGGATGGCAAATGTTGTCCCTTTGTTCAAAAAGGGGAGTAGGGACCATCCTGGAAATTATAGACCGGTGAGCCTGACTTCTGTTGTGGGCAAGGTCTTGGAAAGAATTACAAGGGATAGGATTTATAAGGATTTAGAGGGGAATAAATTGATTAGGGATAGTCAGCACGGTTTTGTGAAGGGTAGGTCGTGCCTCACAAACCTTATTGAGTTTTTTGAGGAGGTGACCAAAGAGGTACATAAGGGTAAGGCAGTTGATGTAGTGTATATGGATTTTAGCAAAGCGTTTGATAAGGTTCCCCATGGTCGGCTACTGCAGAAAGTGCAGATGCATGGGATTGAAGGTGATTTAGCAGTTTGGATTAGAAATTGGCTAGCTGATAGAAGACAGAGGGTGGTGGTTGATGGGAAATATTCAGCCTGGAGTGCAGTTACAAGTGTGTTCCTCAAGAATCTGTTTTGGGGCCACTGCTGTTTGTCATTTTTATAAATGACCTAGATGAGGGTGTAGAGGGTTGGATTAGTACATTTGCTGACGATACCAAAGTGGGGGGAGTTGTAGACAGCGAGGATGGATGTTACAGTTTGCAGAGGGACATAGTTAGGTTGCAGAGCTGGGCCGTGAGGTCGCAAATGGAATTCAATACGGATAAGTGTGAGGTGATTCACTTTGGTAGGAATAACAGACATATGAAATATAGGGTTAATGGAAGGACCCTTAATAGCGTTGTCAAGCAGAGGGATCTTGGGGTACAAGTACATAGCTCTTTGAAAGTTGGTACCTAGGATGATAAAGTTGTTAAGAAGGCGTACGGTGTGTTAGCTTTTATTGGTAGAGGGATTGAATTTAGGAGCCGTGAGGTTATGTTACAACTGTACAAAACTCTGGTGCGGCCGCACTTGGATTATTGCGTACAGTTCTGGTCGCCGCATTATAAGAAAGATGTGGAAGCATTGGAAAGGGTGCAGAGGAGGTTTACCAGGATGTTGCCTGGTATGGTGGGAATGCCTTATGAGGAAAGGCTGAGGGACCGGAGGTTATTTTCATTAGAGAGACGAAGGTTACGCGGTGACCTAATTGAGGCGTATAAGATGATCAAAGGACTGGATAGGGTGGATAGTGAGAGCCTTTTTCCTCGGATGGTGATGACCAACACGAGGGGACATAACTTTAAATTAAGAGGTGGTAGTTATAGGACGGATGTCAGAGGCAGGTTCTTTACACAGAGGGTGGTGAGGGCGTGGAATGCCCTGCCTGCAGCAGTTGTGGACTCGCCTACTTTGGGGGCATTCAAATGTTCGGTGGATAGGCATATGGATGATATTGGAATAGTTTAGGTTAGAGGGTCCACTGGCCGGCGCAACATCGAGGGCCGACGGGCCTGTACTGCGCTGTAATGTTCTATGTTCTATAACTTTGAATCAGCATATATTGAAACATATAAGATGATTAGAGGTTTAGATAGGGTGCACAGTGATAGCCTTTTTCTTAGGATGGAGAAAGCTAGCACGAAGGGACATAGCTTTAAATTAAGGGGTGGTAGTTATAGGATGGATGTCAGAGGTAGGTTCTTTACCCAGAGGGTGGTAAGGGTATGGAATGCCCTGCCTTCTGCAGTTGTAGATGCACCAAGTTTGGGGGCGTTTAATAGGTTTGTAGAAATGTTTATGGATGAAAAGGGAATGGTTTAGGTTAGAGGGTCTTTGCTTTTTCTTAATTGGTCGGCACAACATCGAGGGCTGAAGGGCCTGTTCTGCGCTGTAATGTTCTATGTTCAATGTTCTATGATATGATCGTAGAGCCGTGGTGTCTCCATCAACAGATCAGGGCGAGGGCGATTTTATCCATGGTCATGAACATCTCTTTTATTTTTCAAAGGAATTATTCTGGGGTATCCATGTAGTATTACGAGACATAGCCAATATCAGGATATATATTGCCCATCAATGAATATCAAACTATAATGGAGACCATCAATCTTGGATGAAATATCTCTCTCTCTCCTCTCTAAACAGAGATGAGAGGTCGCATGGTTTACCGAAAATAGTGGAATTTCAATTTGACTTGGCACTTCCAAGTCGCCAAGTCAAAGGAAAGAGCTGCAGGAATGGGGAAAAAAACACAGTCCGTTAATTCTCTGACATCCGCACTGTTTGGGCTCCTTGTTCGGTTATTTTATTGTAGATTCAGTTTTCTAGGGGCAGACACGTTGAGATTCTTCTGAATTGTCTGACTCTCATTGTGACTGGATTTGTCTGAGACATTCAGACTGTATGAATGACATGTCAATCTCAGATGCAAAACACTTTTGAGCTTCGGTAGTTTTTGATTTGATTTGGTTTGATTTTATATTGTCTTATGAAGTTAAACATTATTGTTTCTTACTCCACGCAATAAGACAAAACATACTTCACACAGGGAAGGAAATGAGAGACTGCACTCGGCTGTGATGGAGCAGCTTAAATTTATCAATGTTACCAGACTTTATGCAGCATGAGGAGGGAGCCCAGAAATAATGACAACATCATCAGAAAAGTCGCCAAAAGAACATCATTACTTCATTTTGTCCACATTCATGTCCCCCATTTACTGTACACCACCTGCTTCAAATCCCCTCCCGTTAACAGGCTTCACAGTTAAATCAAAGATGGATGAAGCACAGAACATGACTTCAAAGGCCATTTTCCAGTGCTGGCTGTTTTCTGCAAGCTGGTTCTTCTTTCTTTTCAGATATTAATAAAAAGAAAATACAGTTCAGTTGGATTTGAAGTGTTCATATCTGCAACATAAATGAGAGCACACATTTTCTTCATGGTGTGAAGAGCATCAGGAGAATTGTTTTGTTATATCTTTGCACACGGACATGGCAGATGACGGGATGCATTAATATTGCCAATGCGAGACCCTTTTCCGTACCCTTTCCCACAGTACTTTGATCTGGCATGAGCATAACAGAAATAATCTCAGTGTCCACCAAAGTTTCCAGCTACTCGGAAACATTTCTGTTTGAATCGTCCATAACTTCTATAATCTATCTCTAAGCTTTCTCTATCCAAACTTATAGTTACAGCAAAACCCCCAATTTCTGTCCGTAGTTGTGGGAGTGGGAGCGGGGGCGGGGAGGCTGCATACATAACAACAACATCGACGGCCCGCAGCAGGACACCATAACAGACCTTTACAATCGTCTCTTTGGTCATGGGGCTGGCACCAGACTGCTCCAATTAGAGAGGCCCAGGAACATCAGCAGAATGAAGAACATGGTGTGCCATTTCAGCAGGTATAAGTGGACAGGAATTTCAGAATCGACTAACTTCATGAATTCACATTCGGAAATACAGAGTGCAATGCTGTGCAGAAGTAATTTTTAATATATGAAATCTAGCTGTTGCATATTGTTGGTGAAGATGTCTAAATGAAGTTTACCTTAAACAAGCTTGTTTCCATAGCAGATAAACAGAATGAAAGTATTATTCACTTATTTCTTCATTTCAACGCTATTTGTCCTCATTTACATCATTTTTGACAAAACATCTCATCAGGTTAACAAATAAACACACTATTGCTGATGTACCAGACGTGACCAGCACTGTCAGAATATCAAAGACAATACAAGGCTCACAAAGGCATTATTTCTGAACAAAGGAGTAACATTATTTAGCCAGCACTTACTAGGAGATCATTAATACTGGAATACTGCGTCCAGTTCTGGTCGCCTTACTACCGGAAGGACGTGGCGACTGTGGAGAGAGTGCAGAGGAGCTTTACCAGGATGCTGCCTGGTATGGAAAGTCTGAGTTCCGAGGAGAGGTTAGGCAAATTGGGACTGTTTTCCTTAGAAAGACGTAGACTTAGAGGAGATCTAATAGAGGTGTACAAGATTATGAGGGGTATAGTTAGAGTAAACAGGGTTAAGCTTTTTCCTTGGATGGACTCAAATAGCACGAGGGGTCATGGGCTTAGGGTGAGGGAGGTAAGGTATATTTTGGATGCTGGAGGGAGTTTTTTCACACAGAGGGTGGTGGGGGTATGGAATGCGCTGCCAAGTAAAGTGGTGGAGGCAGGTACTCTGGAGTTATTTAAGAAATACTTAGATGGGCACATGAACAGAATGGGAATGGAGGAGTATAGAAAACTGATTTAAAATTGGGATCATGAGCCTTGGGAGTCCCTGGGAAGTGTATAAATAGATGATGATATTGATGTACTTGTTTCTATCCTACAGGTGCTTTGGTCCACCTTATTGTCTAACAAGGGGCGTACACACAATGAGAGGGCTGATCTTAGATTTTATTTGAGTATCCTAGTGCTTCACATCGTTAGTGTACGCTTGACCTGCTCCATTTGATGGGCAACACGACAGCTCAGTGACTATCGCTGTGCTGTGCAGATACATGGATTTGGGCCTGTGTCTGTGCGAGTTTGCACATTCTCCCCGTGCTTGCGTGGGTTTTCTCTGGGTGCTCCGGTTTCCTCCCACATTCCAAAGATGCGCTCTTAGACTAATTGGCAAAACAAATTCTCCCTAAATTGTCTCAAATTTGGTTTTTAATCCATAGATTTATAAACATGGACAGGGATCGCAGGTAGAGGTGGGAACATCGGGGTGTCGGTGCGGGCTCGTTGGGCCGAAGGGTCTGTTTCCGGTGCTGTTTTGTTCTTTGTTCTTTGTTTTTTGTAATGTCGACTCAGCTCTCAGATAGAGCAGTCTGACAATTCTGATCAGATCTGATGTTTACAATTCAAAACGGATCAATTGCAAGTTTTCTAATCAAACCTTTGTGCCTTAAAAGTCAATCATCTTTAATATAAACACATCAGCAATTATCCCTGACATTTCAACCAATTGCATTTTAAAATCCATCATACTTCTTTCTCAACCATTTATTAAATCCGGACACTAATACCCATCTTGGCTAAAGTCACTTCACCACTGCCAGGTTACCCTAGATACGCAGTACAGAGGTTAAAGTGAATGTTCCCAAAGATCACTGACAAACTGGACAAACACACGTTCCCGCATTGGGGCAGATTTCCACCTAGTCCAGACAATAAATACACTAATCCATGAAATTACAATATATGTTCCAGCATAGGACACTTTCTGATATGAAATTTGCCTGTTTTAATTTTCCGGGACTTTTCCTCTGAAGTATCATTCTTTGCCATCACGCCTTGTGGTAACTTACATTTGGCTGACGCCAACAATGATTCATATAATGCTTAAAGTGTATTAAAAGTATCAGCATATGTGTTTTGCATCATAATTACATGTTTAAATTTCTTATCACGTCCACATGTGTGAAAACTATTCTTTTGTTTCCTATTTTAATAGTCATTTAAACTATTTTAATATAGGCTTGCCAGTGCCTTAATGATGAGTATTTAAATTTATTAATTTATTGAGAGTATTGAGAGTACCCTACGTCACACTCTGTATGAAGAAGGCACTTGTTAAAGTGGTCACGATAAAACACGATAAAACACTAAAATTAAAACTTATTCACAATGGCAAATTAAAGTATTGTTTCACATAAATGAACTCCCATAACTCTATGGCTCTTCAAGTTAATATATATATGTCAAAGGTACAATGGACACAGTCTGCTTCACACATCTAGTTCCATTAATGGGTCTACAAGGACATCCTCTCCCTTCTAAGCTTTCTCTGCGACTCGTGTTTATCCTTGTAAATACAGTGCAATAAACTTATAATTCATATTAGCAAGTGAAAAATAACAACAAATGGTTGACAACAGAACACGTCCTGGCTGGGTGAAATTATACCTGGCTGAGATTATAGCTGAGGATGGTGTGCGGAATAATGTGAATTCCCGTTTCTATTTTTTACGGTACAACAGTACTGTATTTGAGTAAGCAATAAATCAACAATTTAAATTCAAGTAGCAGCCTCTGAGAAACATACTGCAAAAAAAAAGAATGACATTTAGAAAATTCACAGAAATATCCTCAATGTGTGGGTCAATACTTCACCCACCCTAGTTGTGCTGGTGGCCATTGGTTATGGGGGAATCTACCATGATCCCAGAAACGCTGTGTTTCTTTTTCAACGACAAAGACATGCACATGGCCGCCAAAGAGTAGGCAAAGTATGGAATCACAATTTCCCTTTTTGCATACAACTATTTTGGATCAAATTAAGTGTATAAGAGAAATGTTGAAAGGAGAGACACTTCGAATGAAAGTGCATTAAACTACATAAATCACAGTGTGAAACATATATGATCAGGTTAAAATATGAACGTGGTTATTGATGAAACGTTCCACTTCTGCACGAACAGACCATCAAGGAAGGCATCCAACATTTCGCTGGAGAGCTTTTAGGTTAAGCTTTTAACCTTAGGTGCTCTCTGGAAGAAATTCGCTGCTGAAGGGTGACAAATGGACCAGAATCCCAATTTCTGTTCTTTAGATCACAGAGATAAAGAAAACATTAAGGTAGACAGGCAAGCAAATTAACAAGGGAAGAAATGAGCAATTTAAATGGGCAACTATTTGAACTATACTTGATCGAGTTCCACAATCAGAATGGAATGCTTCATACTTCAACCCAATGTGAGATTGGCCAGTCCATTGATATACCTCAGCCGCACCGTGCCCAGCGGTAGACACCACTTCCTCCTTCTCAAAGAACACTTAGCTGAGAATATAGCTGTGGATTAAAGTCCCTCTGTCGTGAACCCCCTTTGAAAGGATATTGAGGTAAATCAATTACCTCACTGAGGATCGGTACTGGGACATCTTCTATTTGTAATATATATATAAATGACTTGGAAGAGTTTGCAGGCAATACAACGATTGCTGGACTTGCGGGTACTGAAGAGCATTGTCAGGCGAAACAGCAGAACATAGGTAGGCTGGTAGCTTGGGCAGATGGAATTCAATCCTGATAAATGCGAGGAGATGCATTTTGGGAGAAAGAATGTAGGGGGGAGGTATATGATAAAGGGTAGACCTATTAAGAATATAGAAACGCAGAGGGACCTGGGGGATGCAGGTGCACAAGTCTCTGAAGTTGGCAGAGCAGGTGGAGAAGGTTGTGAGGAAAGCATATAGTATAATAGCCTTTATAAGAAGGGGTCTAGAGTACAAGAGCTGCCCTTTAATGTTGCATTTGTATAAAACGTTGGTTAGACCTCATCTGAAATACTGTGTCCAGTTCTGATCACCTTACTACCGGAAGGACATGGAGACTCTGGAGAGAGTGCGGAGGTGGTTTACCAGGATGCTGCCTGATATGGAAGGTCTGAGTTACGAGAAGTGTTAGGCAAATTGGGGCTGTTTCCTAAGAAAGACATAGACTTAGAGGAGATCTAATAGAGGTGTACACGATTATGAGGGGTATAAATAGAGTAAACAGGGGTTGAGCTTTTTCCTAGGATGGACTCGAATAGCACGAGGGGTCACGGGCTTAGAATGAGGGGGTGAGGTATAATTTGGATGCTAGAGGGAGCTTTTCATACAGAGCGTTGTGGGGGTATGGAATACACTGCCAAGTAAAGTGGTGGAGGCAGGCAGTGTGGAGTTATTTAAGAGATACTTAGATGGGCACATGAAGAGAATGGGAATGGAGGGATATTGAAAACTGATTTAAAATAGGGAACATGAGCCTTGGGAGTCCCTGGGAAGTGTATAAATAGATGATGATATTGATGTACTTGTTTTTATCCTACAGGTGCTTTGGTCCACTTTGTTACCTCACAAGGGGCATACACACGATGGGTCGTGAGAGGGCTGCTCTTGGATTTTTTTCGAGAGTATCCTCGTGCTTCACGTCGTTCGTGTACGATTGACCTGGACCATTTGATGGGCAACACGACAGCTCAGTGACTATCGCTGTGCTGAGCAGATACATGGATTTGGGCCTGTGTCTGTGGGAGTTTGTGCATTCTCCCCGTGCTTGCGTGGGTTTTGTCCGGGTGCTCTGGTTTCCTCCCACATCCCAAAGGTGTGCTCTTAGGCTGATTGGCAGAACAAATACTCCCTAAATTGTCTCAAATTTGGTTTCAAAGCATAGATCTATAAACATAGACAGGGATCACGGGTAGAAGTGAAAACATCGATGTGGCAGCGCGGGTCATTGGGCTGAAGGGCCTGTTTCCCGTGCTGTTTTGTTCTTTGTTGTTTGAACTACTAATGTATCAGTAGTAAGGGCATCCCCCTCAATGGAAATGAAACAGAGCGGAATTATATGAAGCTGTAACCAACATGAAATTGTTCCTTTGACCAAGCACCCCAATCCTCTTGGCACCTATTTGCCGAGGAAATTGGTTTTGAGAGTTGTACAGAGTTATCGAGAGACCCTGCCTTCACTCTGCCGTGTCTGACATTCTTATAACTCACAGCAAATCTGAGGTGCTCATGTATTCCTACGTAAAATGTCAGAGCTTTGGTGGAGAGATTCACAGTCTGATCACAGCGAGAATGAAAAGATGTGAAAACCTATCTTTGTGTATTTGTGCATGTGTTGGTATTCATCTTTGGAGATGTGCCTGTGTGTGTGTATGTATGTATGTACGTGAGCGTGTGTGTCTGTGTGCATACACAACACACAAACATATACAATTTTTTGTATAAACATACGCACACCAACACACACACACACACAAATATGCATATATGCACAAATGCATAAAAACGTATACACACAGAGTCATTGATGCCTCCTTATTAATCATGTCAGTGAAATGGTAGCCCTATTTCCCCCTGCACTCCTCCATTTCAATATTTTGCCTCCGCTGTCACGACATAATTTTTTGAAACAAATTTTTTGAGAATTTTGTTTGTGTTGTAAATAGAAAAGAATCCGATTCCAGGTTCAGAGGATTGAAGGCAGTGAATCTTCTGAGCAAATAACTGTCACTGATATGTTCCAACAAATATCCGTTGAAACAAACTTACTCAGTTTTGTATTTGCTCAGCCGTGAAGATAAAGAGATACATCATTATCATTATTGATGTTGCCACTACCAAAGTGGGGAAGCTGAGACCTGATTTTGTGTCTATCGCATATGCCTCACCTCTGTCTTGCACATTCTTCTGCACTTCGTTCATCTCTTATCAGCAACTTCTAGCCCATTATGCCAGCTTGTCTCTCTTCCCTGCCTCCTCTTTCCAAGTGTAAATAGAGTAAATTGTGTAATCGTTTTTTGTTTTCTCATCCTCACAGCATTCCAGTGTGTGTGTCATGTTATTTGTTTCAATATAACACAAAGTGTATCAAAATCTCTTCAAGTTGCAAAATGTGCCTGTCAGTCAGACAATGTCTTCTTTAACCTGATATATAACTAAATTATATCTTTATTTTCCTTTGTTGCAGTTAACATAATCACAATTCTGATTCTGAAGTGCAAAAACTGTGGTCTCTCTAAATGTGTTACCTTTTACCTGGTGGCCATGGCAGTGGCAGATTTATTGGTCATTCTTTTCGACCTTGTTTTGAGACACATTCGGATTGTTTTCAAGGAAACATTCTTCGATCTTCATTCCATCCGTGCGTGTAATATCCACCTTGCCATAATTTGCGCAGCTACTGACTGTTCTGTCTGGTTCACAGTCAGTTTCACCTTTGACCGATTTGTGGCCATTTGTTGTCCAAATCTGAAAATTAAGTATTGCAGTGAGAAAACTGCTGCTGTGGTTCTAGGGTCAGTGACTGTGTTAAGCTGTTTGAAAGATATTACCTGGTACTTTATGTTCACAAGTTTGTATGCACTGCAGAACCAAACCTGGTTTTGTGTGGACTCAAGCATTTTGATGTGGTCTCGCATCTGGACAGCAATCGAATTCATTCACAACTTTCTGACGCCTTGCGTCCCAATTGTCCTGATTTTGCTGCTCAACATTTTCACAGTCAATCACATTTTAGTTTCGATCAGATCCCGCAGGAGACTCAAGGTTAACAGTGGTGGGATGACAAGTAGAGACACAGAGGTGGAGAGTTGAAGGAATTCTATTATTTTGCTCTTTGTTATGTCAGCCAACTTCATTCTATTGTGGTCAACATTCATGGTCTATTCTCTATGGAACAGATTGTGGAGTTACGGCATTCAGTCCACGTATATATATATCCCTACATTAAGGAAATTGGATTTATGCTACAACTCCTGAGTTGCTGCACAAATACTGCGATTTACGCTGTGACCCAAACAAAGTTCAGACAGCAGTTGAAGAATTTCCTGGCAAGTTGCCCTACAGCATTTTCTAAATTAATGAATTAATAAGAACAATTCAGTCACTGTTTCTTGAATCATCCAATTTGAAACACAACTTGAAATGCCTAACACCACCACCCAAATGCTGAAGAATGTTTGATGAAACATTGCTTCAAAAGACCATTATTGCTGTCCCACACCTTCCATTGCCGGCCGAACTCTACGAATTGTCAGTGCATTGAGAGAAAGAGATGAGATGGAGTTATATCAGATATCAGAATTTAGCAAAACGACCATTGTGAGGACACAGAGAAATTAATGTGCATGTGCAAATTTGCAATCGGTCAAGTCCTTCTGAAAGCATGCTTTCATTGTTCAAGATGGACAATGTTTCACCTTTGCATTTGTGTGTGCGTGTGTGTGTGTGTGTGTTATTTGCAGGAACATATACGTTAAGAGCAGGAGGTGGTCATTTGCCCCTTCAAAACTGTTCCACCATTCATCATGGTCATGGATGGAGATCCAAACCAAAATTCTGATATTTTCTTCATGCTATCATTTGACCTGGTTCGCACAAATCTTTGTATCCAACTGCTTCATGAAATTGTTCAAAGCGGTGCCTGCAATTAATTTCTGTGGTATCGACTTCCAAAGATTGAAACCTGTCTTGGTGAAAAAAAATCACTCCTCATGTCTGCATGGAAGAGTCTATCTTGTATCTTCAAACTGGAATCACTGGTTTTCGACATGCCCACAATTGGGAACATGTGTCTTGCAACTTCCCTGCCTGCTAATTTTAGAATTTTCCAGGTTTCTGCCAGTAGTCCACTCATTCATCTGAACTCTAGCAAATCCAATCCTAACTGATACAATCTCACACGTCAGCCTCGCTTCCCCAATAATTATCAGGTAAACCTTATCTGGTCTCTCTCTCCAGAGTGACAAACCCGGTAGAATTTTTTGAGGAGGTGACAAAAACGGTGGACGAAGGGTGAGCTGTTGATGTTGTCTATATGGATTTTAGTAAGGCGTTTGACAAAGTCCCTCATGGGAGGTAGTCGAGAAGGTCAAGGCAAATGGGATACAAGAACAGGTAGCTAGATGGATAAGTAACTGGCTTGGTAATAGGAGACAGAGACTAATAGTGGAAGGGTGTTTTTCTAGCTGGAGGTTGGTCACTAGTGGTGTGCCACAGGGCTCGGTACTGGGACCTCTTCTATTTGTAATATATACAAATGACTTGGAAGAGGGAGTAAGTGGAGTGATCAGCAAGTTTTCAGACGATACAAAGATGGCTGGACTTGTGGATAGTGAGGAGTATTGTCAGGCAAAGCAGCAGGACATAGGCTGGTAGCTTGGGCAGATAGATGGCAGATGGAATTCAATCCTGATAAATGTGAGGTGATGCATTTCGGGAGAAAGAATGTAGTGGGGAGGTATATGATAAAGGGTAGACCTATTAAGAGTATAGAAATGCAGAAGGACCTGGGGGTGCAGTTGAACAAGTCTCTGAAGGTGGCAGAGCAAGTGGAGAAGGTTGTGAAGAAAGCATATAGTATACTACCCTTTATAGGAAGGGGTATAGATTATAAGAGCTGGCCTTTAATGTTGCAGTTGTATAAAACGTTGGTTAGACCTCATTTGGAATTTGCGTCCAGTTCTGGTCGCCTTATACCAGAAGGACGTGGAGACTCTGGAGAGAGTGCAGAGGAGGTTTGCAGGATGCTGCCTGGTATGGAAGGCCTGAGTTACGAGGAGAGATGAGGCAAATTGGGTCTGTTTTCCTTAGAAAGACGTAGGCTTAGAGGAACATAGAACATTACAGCGCAGAACAGGCCCTTCAGCCTTCGATGTTGCGCCAACCAATTAAGAAAAAGCAATGACCCTCTAACCTAAACCATTCCCTCTTCATCCATAAACTTATTCACTAACCTCTTAAACGCCGCCAAACCTGGCGCATCTACAACTGCAGCAGGCAGGGCATTCCATACCTCTGACATCCGTCCTATAACTACCACCTCTTAATTTAAAGCTATGTCCCCTCGTGCTAGCTTTGTCCATCCGAGGAAAAAGGCTATCACTGTCGACCCTATCTAAACCTCTAATCATCTTATATGTTTCAATAAGGTCTCTTCTTAGCCGCCTCCTTTCTAACGAAAACAACCTCAAATCTCTCAGCCTCTCCTCATAAGACCTGCCTTCCATACCAGGCAACATCCTGGCAAACCTCCTCTGCACCCTCTCCAATGCCTCCACATCTTTCTTATAATGTGGGGACCAGAACTGTACACAATACTCCAAGTGCAGCCACACTAGAGTTTTGTACAGTTGCAACATGACGTTTGTGGCTCCGAAATGCAATCCCCCTACTAATAAAAGCTAAGACTCCGTATGCCTTTATAACAACCTTATCGACTTGATTGCCAACTTTCAGGGATCTATGCACATATACACCAAGATCCCTCTGTTCATCGACACTATTTAGAGTTTTACCATTAGCCCTATGCTCCACACATTTGTTTTGCCTGCCAAAGTAAATTACCTCACACTTTTCCGCATTAAACTCCATTTTCAACCTCTCAGCCCAGCTCTGCAACTTGTCCAAGTCTCTCTGCAAACTATCTACCACTCCTCCAACTTTACTAATCCATCCTTCAATACCCTCATCCAGATCATTACACCACCTGTAACCGAACTCCATGATGAATAATTTCTATCAACCACCACCGCCTGTCTTCTATCTGCTAGCCAATTCCTAATCCAATTAGCTAAATCACCCTCAATCCCATACATCTGCCTTTTCTGCAGAAGCCTTCCATGGGGAACCTTATCGAACGCCTTACTAAAGTCCATATATACCACATCAACTGCCTTACCCCCATCCACCTCTTTGGTCACTTTTTCAAAAAACTCAATAAGGTTAGTAAGGCACGACCTACCCTTCACAAAACCATGCTGACTCTCCCCAATCAATTCATTTCTCTCTATATGACTATAAATCCTATCCCTAATAATTCTTTCCATTACTTTGCCCACAACAGAAGTAAGATTCACCGGTAGGCAGACAAGTGGATAAAGTTGTTAAAAAGGCATATGGAGTCTTAGCTTTTATTGGTAGGGGGATTGAATTTAGGAGCCGCAGCATCATGTTGCAACTGTACAAAACTCTAGTGCGGCCGCACTTGGAGTATTGTGTGCAGTTCTGGTCGCCACATTATAAGAAAGATGTGGAGGCATTGGAGAGGGTACAGAGGAGTTTTACCAGGATGTTGCCTGGTATGGAGGGCAGGTCCTATGAAGAGAAGTTGAAGGATTTGAGGTTGTTTTCGTTAGAAAGGAGGCGGCTAAGAGGGGATCTTATTGAAGCATATAAGATGATTAGAGGTTTAGATAGGGTGGACAGTGATAGCCTTTTTCCTAGGATGGAGAAAGCTAGCACGAGGGGACACAGCTTAAAATTAAGGGGTATGAGTTATAGGACGGATATCAGAGGTAGGTTCTTTACTCAAAGAGTGATTAGGGAGTGGAATGCCCTGCCCGCAGCTGTTGTAGATGCGCCAAGTTTGGTGCTGTTTAAGAGGTTAATTGATAAGTATATGGAAGAGAAGGGAATGATTTAGTTTAGAGGGGCATTGCTTTTTATTTTGGTCGGCACAACATCGAAGGCCGAAGGTCCTGTTCTGTGCTGTAATGTTCTATGTTCTATGTCTATAATTCCCCGGAAAGTCTCTATTCCCCTTCTTGAACAATGGGACCACATTCGCTATCCTCCAGTCTTCCGGCACTATACCTGTAACCAACGACGACTTGAAGATCAGAGCCAGAGGCTCTGCAATCGCCTCTCTCGCCTCCCAGAGAATCCTAGGGTAAATCCCGTCCGGCCCAGGGGACTTATCTAACTTCAAACCCTCAAGAATATCTTGCACATCCTCCTTATCTACTTCAATACTTTCCAGTTTGCAACCCTGTATCCCAATGTTCTCCACAACTACATTTACATCTCCCTGCGTGAATACCAAAGAGAAATATTTGTTCAGTGCCTCTCCAATCTCTTCAGCTCCACGCACAACTTCCCACTGCTGTCTCTGACTGGCCCTAATCTTGCCCTAACCAATCTTCTATTCTTAACATATCTAAAGAAAGCTTTAGGATTCTCCTTGATCCTATCAGCCAACGTCTTCTCGTGTCCTCTTTTAGCTCTTCTCAACTCACTCTTTAGCTCCCTCCTGGCTAATCTATAACTTTCCAGTGCACTAACTGAGCCTTCAAGCCTCATCCTGACATAAGCCTCCTTTTTCCTTTTAACCAGTGAATTGACTTTTTTAGTACACCATGGTTCCCTTACTCGACCATTTCCTCCTTGCCTGACAGGGACATACTTATCAAGGACTCGCAGGAGCTGCTCCTTGAATAAGCTCCATATTTCAGATGTTCCCAGCCTAATTTCCTAGTCCAACCTATGCACCCTAATTCCCTCCTTATGGCCTCATAATTACCATTCCCCCAGCTATAAATACTGCCCCCAGGTTCGTGCCTATCCCTATCCATCACAAAGGTGAATGTAGCCGAATTGTGGTCAGTATCACCAAAATGTTCACCTACTTCCAAGTCTAACACCTGGTCTGGCTCATTGCCCAGCACCAAATCCAATGTAGCCTCATCTCTAGTTGGCCTATCTACATACTGAGTCAAAAAACCTTCCTACACACTTTGTATAAAAACTGACCCCTCTAACGAGCTAGAGCTATATGTATTCCAATCAATATTAGTAAAGTTAAAGTCCCCCAAAACAATTACCCTATTACTTTCACTCCTGTCCAGGATCAACTTTGCAATCCTTTCGTCTACCTCTCTAGAACTTTTAGGAGGTCTATAAAAGACTCCCAACAGGGTGACCTCTCCCCTCCTGTTTCTAATCTCAGCCCATACTACCTCAACAGACAAGTCCTCATCAAACTTCCTTTCTGTCACTGTGATACAGTCTTTGACTAATAATGCCACTCCTTCCGCCCCCCCCCCCCCCCCCCCCCCCCCATCTACCTCCTTCTCTACTCTGACTGAAGCATTTGAACCCTGGAACCTGCAACAACCATTCCTGTCCCTGCTCT
The DNA here is from genome assembly GCA_024679065.1 of Sphyrna mokarran. Classification (NCBI taxonomy): domain Eukaryota; kingdom Metazoa; phylum Chordata; class Chondrichthyes; order Carcharhiniformes; family Carcharhinidae; genus Sphyrna; species Sphyrna mokarran. Next base: position 15,400,717 of record JAGIQG010000038.1, on the reverse strand, counting down.
ATCCATGTTCTGAAATGGCCACAACATCGAACTTCCAGGTACTGATCCAAGTTCCTCCACCTTATTGCGAGATCTGATAGAGGTGTACAAGATTTTGAAGGGGATAGATAGAGTAAACAGGGTTAAGCTTTTTCCCAGGATGGAGTCAAATAGCACGAGGGGTCACGGGCTTAGGTTGAGGGGGGTAAGATATAATTTGGATGCTAGAGGGAGTTTTTTCTCACACAGGGTGGTGGCGGTATGGAATGCGCTGCCAAGTAAAGTGGTGGAGGCAGGTACTCTGGAGATATTTAAGAAATACTTAGATGGGCACATGAACAGAATGGGAATGGAGGGGTATAGAAAACTGATTTAAAATAGGGCTCATGAGCCTTGGGAGTCCCTGGGAAGTGTGTAAATAGATGATGATATTGATGTACTTGTTTTTATCCTACAGGTGCTTTGGTCCACCTTGTTGTCTAACAAGGGGCATACGCGCGATGGGTCATGAGAGGGCTGCTCTTGGATTTTTTTCGAGAGTATCCTAGTGCTTCACGTCGTTAGTGTACGCTTGACCTGGACCATTTGAGGGGCAACACGACAGCTCAGTGACTATCGCTGTGCTGTGCAGATACATGGATTTGGGCCTGTGTCTGTGGGAGTTTGCGCATTCTCCCCGTGCTTGCGTGGGTTTTCTCCGGGTGCTCCGGTTTCCTCCCACATCCCAAAAGATGTGCTCTTAGGTGAATTGGGAAAACAAATTCTCCCTAAATTGTCTCAAATTTGGTTTTTAATCCATAGATCTATAAACATGGACAGGGATAACGGGTAGAGGTGGGAACATTGGGGTGGCGGCGCGGGCTCGTTGGGCCAAAGGGCCTGTTTCCCGTGCTGTTTTTTGTTCTTTGTTCTTTGTTCTTATACAAGGACATATAAACTGTGCACACTATTCCAGATGTTGTGTCACCAAAGCCCCGCATTATGGCATCAAATAATTGCTCTGAGAGCCGAATGCAATTGTGATGAATTCCAAAATACCATTAGTAGTTTTCCTGCCAGCTGCACCTGCATCCATAAATCTCAATGATTCCTGTTCGATGACATGAAGATTTTGTTACACATTCCACTATCCTCATGTATGGCCACTCAGAAAATAATCAGACGTTCCCCTTTATTTTTCTACCTGAATGGATGACCTCACATGAACAGAATGGGAATGGAGGGGGTATAAAAAACTGACTTAAAATAGGGATCATGAGCCTTGGGAGTCCCTGGGAAGTGTGTAAATAGATGATGATATTCATGTACTTGTTTTTATCCTACAGGTGCGTTGGTCCACCTTGTTGTCTGGCATCATATTGGTGCTATCGTTTGTACATACGGGAGCAAAACTTGCATTCAATTGTTCAATTATTTATTCTTTCCCCATTATAATTTCCTAATTCTCTGACTGTCAGGGATCTAGCTTTCTCTTCACTAATTCATTCATCCTCACACATTTTGAGAAAAAAAATGCAGTCAGTATTAATTTTCCTGTAAACCTGTTCATATAGATTATGTTCCCTTTTTTAATGAGACCCTGGGTCCCATTTTGCTGAATTTTAATATGCAACAAATTTTCAGATTGTTTGTTTTCTTTTGGCCAAGTTCTATGTTTCGCCCTTGCATCTAATTTCCCTTATAAGTTATGGTCTTGCCAGCTTTTCAGTTTTACTTTTGCAGCAGTCTGGAATACAGAATTGCTGCTGTCCTCCCATACTTCCCTGGAAAGTTTGTCACTGCCTATCTACCGTTATGTATTTAAATTACGTTGTTCAGTGAATCATTGATAACTCGTGACCATATCATTGTAAATTCCATTATTAAGATTCAGGAGCCGAGATTTAAAATGAATACGAAGGCAGTTTAGGGAGTTTGGGGGTGGGGGTGGGTGTAGGCTGAAGAGCAGGGCCTCCAGGGTGGCAATCTCAGGCTGCTACCAGGGCCAAGTAACAGCGGGGCCAGGAGAAACGAGATCCTACACCTGAGTGAGTGGCTGGAGGATGGGTGTAGGGCAGAGGGTTTTATGTTTGTAGATAATTGGGAATTATTTGTGAAAGAAGGGCACCTTTATAGATGGGACGGGGAACATTTAAATGGGAAGGGTATGAATATCTTAGCTGGGAGGTTAGCTGGAGTGTTTTAGCAGAGTTTAAATTAATATGAAAGGGAGGGGAATGAGACCAATAGCTCGGTAGGTAGTGGGATTGGGATCGAGGTAGGAGATAGAGTAAGC